>SJYV01002355.1:1081391-1114692 GCA_006410875.1 Neotragus pygmaeus | reverse complement strand
TATATATATATATATATATATATATATATAAAACTTCTCTGGATACCTGTGTAAAGTCTGAGTCCTTCAGGGCCTCAGAGGGGGGTGAGTTCTAGAATATAAATGGTGATAGTTTTATAGATTAGAAGAAAGAGTTAATATTATAGCTTAATTAGATGTCAGATTTTCTCCATCTTTGTTTTGCTTGAAATTAGTCTAAGGGGAGAAAGTTGGCAAAACTCAGTAATCATCAAATCTTTTTTGAGGCTTTTTCTTTCTTTCTTTTTCTTTTTTTAATTGAAAAAAAAGGAAGATTGTCCAAAATTCATTAACCACATATTCCCACTTGGACCCCCAATTTAACCTGCCTCTATATTGAATATGTACCTTGGAGCAGCCATAGAGGAAAATGGGAAGAGACTGGTCTCCTGAGGATCCTCAGTGTCTAGTTTTTACAAGTGACAGTTTTGTCTGGCTGAAATCTGTGCTTCCAACATAAGGAATTAGCTGCTGTGGTTTAGTTCTTTGTGCATGTGGGACTAACAATACTCTGATATTGTCTTTCTTTTCAGGAATTTCATTTCTACGAGTTAGGTCTGTGACTGATCTTATTTCAGCTGTGCAAAATTACTTCTTTCCAAGAAAAAGCTGAACTTCTTTTGCTACTGGTGTTTGCTCTGTATGAAAAAAATTAGTTAACTGGGACTTATAGTTCTTTTCTCTGTCTCTTGCGTTCCTCTCTTCGAAGGAGCATGGTTGTACTCCACTGAACAATAGAATCCAAAATGAGCTGAATCTCCCTCTTGAATCAAACCCTAGTGTTTCCTCTATCAGTCACTAAAGGGATACTGTGTACACTTGTTTAAGATGTAGAAATGTGGAGGTGTTCTCATTTATGCTGTTACCTCCACAGAGTTGCATATTTAATATGATAATTTTCTAGGAAAGAGTAAGCCAATGGCTTGTTCTGCCAAGATCAGTATACTGTGACAGTTTCCCAGCAGTCGAAAGTAGAGTTTTGAGGAAGATTTGCTTTTTTTTCTGATTTGCCTAAGGGTATCCTAGGGCTTGGAAGTAACCATGCCCTTTATGTTCTAGGAGACAGAGGGTCTATACTAGATCAGAGTTATGGTTACAATACAGAATGTCTAACTAAACTTGTTCTTTAGGGAAAGGCTTCAACACTTTTTGTACTGAGAGTCAACAGAGTTACCGGTACAGAACATTCTTTCTGGTAGTAGTGGATTCCATCACCATTCCTCTTTCACTGTTTCAAGGTGAAAAAAAGTGCAGAAAACTCAAGTTCCTCTATAAATGCAGGGATTTGAGCCTAAGCATAGCCAATATCGTATATTATTGCTTACTGAGTGACATAACTGCTAAACCAACACATCCTAACTTACTAAAGTACTCTGTGTGCAGGAAACAGTTAATAAAATTTTGATGAGCAGAGGAAGCCAATCAACTCAGCATAAGAAGTTAACCAAGCAATTATATGCAGAGAACCAAGTGGCAATCAAGCAAAAGACGTGCTGGGACAATATAGTATGGTTAAACCTTTTCCATAATTCTTTTTCTTAAAATTATTCAAAGAAAGGGAACACTGCAAATGTTCAGATGACAAATATAGCCAATTCAGGTGGGTTCCATGGAATGGTCTTGTTGAAAGCTAAGTTTTGCTCTATCTGGACACTATTTTAAAGATGATAGAGAGATACAGGTTAGCTTTGGTAAAACTTGTTTTAAGGAAAAAAGTAACACAGTGGTTTTCATTAGAACATACTTTTTAACTGACATATTTGAGCCAGTAACAGGATACTGAAAAATGTCTCCTATGTCTACTTTAGTGTGCAAAGTGTTATAGGACTGTAAGAGTGATAAAATATTCCCCTATGGAAGAAGATAACTAAATTCAAACATATAAAGCTAATTATATTCTCCACTTTTCATATTCCTCTTGATGCTTCCTGTCTCTGAATAAATGGCAGAGTATATACCCCCTTTGCAGATCAGAAACTTAGGGAGAGACCTTTGATTTCTTCCATGTGACAGCCCTTTCGACATTCAGTCAATCATCAAAAGTCCTTGTAACGTAATCTCCTTTTGCTTCTCACATCTGCCTATTTCTTTAAAGGTCTTTATATTTTATTCTTCTTTTTGTGAAATAACCTTTTGCTAGGCCTCCTTATCTCACCTCCCCCGCATCCATCCCATTTTCCAAATAGAAGCCCCAGTAATCTTGTTAAAATTCAAAATCCATCATGTCATCTCCCCAGTGAAAATCTTCCATATAACTTCCTTTTTGCTTCAGTGTAAGCCCCATCCTCTTTGGCATGAGTCTCTTTGACATGGTGAAGATTATCTTGGAAGAGTATGGGCAGAAGATAGTGAAGATATAATAGCTGATTACTCTAGGGTGATTAGCCAGGCTATTTGTGGAAGGGACATTCCTTTTTGTGCATTTCCCTACACACTTATTCCAGTAGACTCTCACCTCTTCACGGTGATCAGCTTATTGGTGAATGTCTTAGGAAGTTACAGTGGAAATTGTCATTTCCAATTCTGAATCCATTTCAAACACAGGTGAGACAGTGTGGGTTTTAGGCTTTCATGTCATTACTGGGATTGAAAGGGAAATTGACTATTCTGTTTTGGAAATTTACCCCTCAGAATGTGTTATATAGTACATGGAAGAGAAATGGTATTTGCCAGACAGATGAGAACACAGTAAATGGATGTGGAAATGTGTTGGTTACAAGTATTAAAATGGCAGAGGAATAAAAGATGATGGACCCTTTATTGATGTAAGAATTTCCACACTGCTTGAAAAACCAGTACATCTTGATTGGGATGGGGGGACTCTTTTCTATCCTTTAAAATATACCTTTATGATATTGTAGGTGTTTATTTTCATTAAAAAAAAAAAAAGATAAATGAAATCCCAGCTTGAGAAAATTTCTCTTTATTTAGAGCCTGCTTATTTTAGTTTTGAGAGAATATAAATTTGAGTAGCACCAAAAACCACTTCAAAAGAGGTTTATTTTAGGCCCTTTTTAAAGGGAAGGGTTTTTTTTTTTTTTTNAAAAAAAAAAAAGATAAATGAAATCCCAGCTTGAGAAAATTTCTCTTTATTTAGAGCCTGCTTATTTTAGTTTTGAGAGAATATAAATTTGAGTAGCACCAAAAACCACTTCAAAAGAGGTTTATTTTAGGCCCTTTTTAAAGGGAAGGGTTATTTTTTTTTTTTAGTTTTCATTTGTTCTGCTTTGTTACTTTAATTAATCTGTCCTGGTGTGATATTGGTTATCTAAAAGTTCACCTTCTCTGATCAGCAAACTTGGAGTTTTACGTGTATGTGTGTATATAAACTACACAGAGCCTTTAGGTTGGTTTTAAGTTGATAAAAGAAGAGTATGTAAAGGTAGATGATTATGTGAAATATGCAAATGTATATTCAAAAATAGCATATGATAAACGTGTATCAACAGAAAGCCAAGACTTTTTTTTTATTCCAAAGTTAACATTTGAAAAGTAAATAAATCAACTAGATTATTTTTGAATAACATTTTTCTCAGTAATCCCAATGTATAGCCTATTGAAGATATTTTCTAACTTACAGTTTTTTTCAAGGCACCGAGAAAAGTTGCTGACATGCAGATTTTGACACATTATGCTCTCTTTGTTTCCAGCTTCCCATTAATAAATCCTTTGTTATACATGTAGTGCACAGGTATTTGATTCTAAAACGTCAAATGGAAATAAAGATATATTTTATTTTTTTATTGCATCACATGTAGTTATATATCTGCAAAGTTATCTAGTGGTATTCTAGGCTCTAAGGTAAATACAAGGAACCATGAGAACTAGTTCTTATCCTCAAGATAGAATATTAGAGACAAACAATATAAAACTAATACAAAACAAAATAAGTAAAATTTTCTCTATGTTGATAATTATATATTTTTTGCTGTGACTGTTCTAAAAAAATGGAGATAGAATGATCACTGCTTTGTTATAAAAAGAATTGAAAGATTGAATGTGTTAGTTATTCAGTCGTGTCTAACTCTTTGTGACTCCATAGGCTGTAGCTTGCCAGGCTCTCTTGTCCAAGGAGTTCTTCAGGCAAGAATACTGGAGTGGGTGGCCATTCTCTTCTCCAGGGATTTTCCTGACCCAGGGATCGAACCCAGGTCTCCCATGTTGCAGGCAGATTCTTTACTGTCTAAACCACCAGGGAAGCCCATTTTGTTATAAAAGTCTCTTACAATTCAGTCTCCATAGATGTTCCTCTGATTATTTAGCATGTTGAATTAGTGTATAAAAACACCTCTAAAGAACATTTCTCCAAATTTCTTATTACTAACCTTGCCTGATAATACTTTATTTAATTTCTGTGGAGAAGTAAATATTTTTCTCTGTGAATGAGGAAGTGAAATTCAGACGAAAAACAATTTACTATTTTTATTTTGACTGGGTTGCTATTTCTTTTTCTGAGGCTGACTAGCTTAGATGGCAGAATAAATAGTATGATAAATATGAATAATTTATCACGAGTCATGGATATCAAAGAAGAATGCTGCCGCNAAAAACAATTTACTATTTTTATTTTGACTGGGTTGCTATTTCTTTTTCTGAGGCTGACTAGCTTAGATGGCAGAATAAATAGTATGATAAATATGAATAGTTTATCACGAGTCATGGATATCAAAGAAGAATGCTGCCGCTGCTGCTAAGTCGCTTCAGTCGTGTGCGACTCTGTGCGACCCCATAGACCACAGCCCACCAGGCTCCCCTGTCCCTGGGATTCTCCAGGCAAGAACACTGGAGTGGGTTGCCATTTCCTTCTCCAATGCAGGAAAGTGAAAAGTGAAAGTGAACTTGTTCAGTCGTGTCCGACTCTTCGCGACCCCATGGACTGCAACCTACCAGGCTCCTCTGTCTACAGGATTTTCCAGGCAAGAGTACTGGAGTGGGGTGCCATTCGCACCAGAAAAGTTGAAGAAGAGGGAGAGATTGAAGGCAACTCTTCTGAAACAAGACTGGAGATTTTTTAAGGGCTAGAGTAAGTTAGTGGTAAAATGCTGGTGGACACTGGAGGTGGGAGAGGAAGGTTGCTTAAGGTTTGCTAATTGGTGCTTATCCAAGTTTGGCTTCTACCTTTCCACAGAGACTGAGACGGAGGGACACTGTCTTTCCTAATGATTATATTTCAAAGAGATAGCTCCTAGGCTCTTAAGAAAGACATTCCTAAGTTATAAAACTATCAAGCTGGAAGAAGTTTTACATCTCAAAGAGGCAGAGGAAGAATTCACAATTACAAATTTCCTAAAGTAAATGCTCTATATTCAAGCAAATGGAGTCAGTGCTGGTCAGTTTTTTCACTTTGCTTCAGGGTCACAGACCACATTCTTTAATATGTTTTACAATAGATGCCAATCTGATTTTGTCAGGGAGAAAAGAATTTGGGAATGGGGTAGATTCAGGAAAANATCTGCCTGGGTGAGTAACCTTGGATAACTATAAAAAGGGTAATAGTTTGTTACTAGCCTTGCAAAAGGTTTTGATAAGAAAAGTTTCACATTACTATTTGACCATGGACAAATCACTTTACATCGTGAACACCAATTTCTTTTCAGTTTTTAAAATAGATAATTACAGTTTCCCTATCATTTATTTGACTGTCATGAACACAAAAAAGTACTTAGAAATGTTTTGTCATTTTGTCTTAAAGTCTATTATAAACACCCTTTGCTGTAAAAATGTTCATGCCTCCATAATACATAGGTATGAACAAAATGTAAGGTGTTTTTTTTTTTCCTCCTTTTCTTTTTCATGTTCGTCACATAGAATCCTCCATCTCTAGTTCTAAGGCAGCTGGCTCAGTTTTTGGTTAAGTGTTTGTCACTCAGTCGTGTCTGACTCTTTGTGACCCCATGGACTGTAGCCCAACAGGCTCCTCAGTCCATGGGATTCTCCAGGCAAGAATAATGGAGTGGGTAGCCAGTCCCTTCTCCAGGGGATCTTCCTGACCCAGGGATTAAACCCAGGTTTCCTGCATTGCAGGCAGATTCCTTACCATCTGAGCCACTAGGAAATTTCCAGTTTTTGGTTATCACTCAGCATAAAGAGAAAGGGACCTACCAGTAAAGTGCAGGTAACTTTCAGGCCCATAACTGGAAGAGTCACACATCATTTTTGCTCCAGTGTCATTGGCTAGAATTTAGTCACATAGCCCCAGTAAGCTGCAAAGGTGAATGGGAAATGCAGGCTATAGCTGGACAGTTGTATGCCCAGTTTATACATTTTAACTGTATGCCCAGCTTCAAGTTCTATTATTAAAGATATTGAAATGAATAGTGGTGAACAGCAGCAGTCTTCACCACAGATATAATTGGAGAGAAAGATCAAAATGACAGAACTTCTTTAAGGGGTAGATTAAGTAGTCCCAAATAACTTAAGACAATGTAATGGGTTATTAAACTACCAAAATTTAGTCAAACTGACAGCACGTTCCTTTTCAGAAAACAAAAGCTTCCCACTTTCTCTTCAGCCTCTTTTTTAAATGGCTTCTAGCTTCTGATATGCATAATTGCATTGATAGCATTCCAAACAATAGTTACAAAATTATCTTGCATTACAAAGCCCATGTAGTCAACTAACTATTATTTTAATGCTAAATATGTTTAATCGGTAACCTTGTTTGGGACATGGTCTGTGAACCTAGTAGCATCATTTGTCTCAGTATATCGTTGAATTTTCAGAAAGCTCTCTGTGTTATGTTTTAATTCTTGCAAATTGCTTGCCAATTTAATATGAGCTGCATCTAAACAGTAAGTAATTGCTTATGATAATGAGTGCAAACTAATTTGCTGGAATATGTTAATATTCACAAAGCACTTTTATACTGCCTGCTGTTCCAAAAATACTGCTCTCTTGGTTAAATGCAGCTTTTAGATGGCATTATTGTTACAAATCTGACTAAAATCTTCACTTCAGTAACATCTACCCAAAAGTCATAGAACTATCACTTCAATATACCAAAGAAGAAACTGAAAGTCATGTCATTTTTTGATTAATGATTTAGAATAGTCAAGGAAAAATTATCACATTGTTAATAATGAATTTTAATTAATGATTAATAGTAAGCAGATTATACTGAATTGGCCTCTTTATCCTGCAAGAATCATTAAATTTAACTTAAAAGACTTTAAAGACAGATGGCATAGCAAACTTCATTTCAATACAATAACCAATGGAAAACAAATTAAAATTTTAAGGACAGACCTATATATGGTTGTTTTTAAGCTTGAAGCCTATTTTATGCCTTAATAGTGCCCTACACTCTTTGTCTTATAGCTCTTTTTCAACCTTTTTCAGACATGCTATTTGAAGACTGTAGAGCTCAAAGACTTATATTTCAAACCTGAGGGTCTTTTGAGTTTGGGGACCTGAGTATTCAAGGATCTGAGGTTCAGATTGAAACCACCTTGTAATTTTAGTCTAGGAAGACTAACATAAAAGAAGAAAAATTTGACACTTCCCTGCCCTGGGGGTGATTTGACACTTTAATCCACTCTCTAATGTTTCAGTCATTTCAACTTCAAAAATGACTCTCACACACAGTTATATATCTTCACATGAGTGGTGAACTAGATCTCTGTAGAGAACTATTTTTTTTTTTGCTTTTCCATCACTTTCAAAATTCATTTCCTGTGTTAAATTCCATTGGACAAATATCTTCATAGGTTACAAAAAAGTCCATCTTTGGATTTTAAATCTTTCAAATACCAAAAATTGCTTGTCAATATAAGTGGTCTAATTTCCCAATTTTTTGCTTCTTGTAATTATTACTATGAAAATAGGTGGATGGATACCTCTAGAGTGGCTGATATTTATTATTATTGGCATCTTCAGTAAGCTGTTTCAAAGAGTCTGAGATGAAGAATGAATAAACAAATGGACAAAAAATTATATTTTAATTTAGGTGGCTGGAATTGTTGCTTTTTCTACTAAGCATAGACAGACTAACACTTAAGAAAATGAGAAGTGGCTTCATTTTTGATAAAGATGAAATGAGAAGATTCAGGATAAATAGTAGATATCACCAAGACACTTCTTATTAAATGCAATTTATCTCAATGACAGTAATATCCTACTTTTCTAAATTTGAGAAGCTATGTGACTCTTTGTTAAAGGAAATTTGCATTTCATAGAATTATGAATATTCTAAACTGCTAGAACTGATCTAATCTCTTTTAGCACTGACCTTGAACAGTCCTAAATTCCACTATCTGATTCGTACTCTGTATTTATCTAGAGATTTAATTCAGGAGACAAAGAGATAGAAAATAATAGTGCCTAAAAATATATCTTCTGAAAAAAGATGATGTCATTAATGCAAGTGGATCTACTCCATCTCTCTGGAACCTGTTTTGTGCCTTGGTGACTTTTCTCATGAAAACCCTACCCACAAAAATACATTTGCTTTTATTTTTCCAGAACTATATTAAATTTTATCTTTTCTGAAAAGAATTTGGGGGTATTTCAGGAGACCGAGTGACTTCTCCAGTTTGACTGATGTAGAGAATTGATTTGTGTGGAAGATGTTCACAGTTATAGGGTTTTTCATGTAAACTGTCATTTAATCCTTGAAGGTCTTTGAACAGAGGAGTGATTTCAGAGACCATTTCAAAACAAAATGAATCTAATGTTAGTTTGTATAGTAAATTTAAATTAGAGAGAGGCAGAAAAATATTGAATCAGTAAGGATGAGTATTTATTACGTTTTAGATTGATGGTGATGCAATCTGAACAACTGCTGAAAGAATGGAAAAAACAAAAGAAAAACTCGGGAAATCACAACTGCCTGAAAGGGGAGTTTTTTAAAAACTGGATCCTACAGCTTTAACATATACCTTTCTGTCATTTCCAGTATCTAGCATGGTGCTCTGTATGTCACAAATACTTAAATTTTTATTGAATATATGGATATTTTTGAGTTATACCATTATATTGCTTTTGTGTTCTCTTTCTCCACTAGCATCCTTCTGCTGTTGTTTCATCACTGTGTTTTGGTTTTGTCAAAAATCCCAACTCCTTGTTTTGAGTTAGAGTCTTTCATGACCACCTCACTAATTTCAATTTTCAGTTTTCCAGGCAGCTTCTAAAATAATCTCACCTAGGTATTTTTTTCTTGTTATGTTAAAGGAGATGCAAACTTTTCTCCCATGTTGCCCACTATTGCCCATCTTTGACGGTATATATTAATACTAATTACTACACATGAAAACATCACAATGCATCGAGCTGTCATGTCTCCTTAGCTCCCTCCAATATGGGACTATTCCTCAGTCTTTTTTTTTTTTTTTCTAACCTTGACTTTTGAAAAGAATGCTGCTTGTTATTTTGGAGAATGTCCCGCAGTTTGAGTTTCTTGGATGCTTTCTTATGACTAGGTTGAGGCTATGCATTTTTGACAAAAAGCAATATAGAAATGATGCTGTGCCTTTCTCAGCACTTCATCTTTGGGGGACCCACATTACATGTCTCCTTGTGAGGGTTGTTAATTGTGATCACTATGGTTATGGTGCTGTCTCCTTGGTTTCTCTGATGATGAATAAATTTTTAAGGACTAGCAGATTATTTCCATCTCTTCTTTATAAAATATGGAGAACTTTGGACTGGGTTATTCAAGAAAATTGTGGGACTTGGTTCTGACTCAAAAGGGTCATCATTACCTGGTTAGAATCTCATGACTATTCATGATTTATTTTTTCCACAGACAGAATGAAATGGAGAATGATATTCATTATCAGGGTAATCTAGGAAAGTTATCTATTCATCTGAATTTCTGTATTTGACAGGTAAAATTACTCAGATTACTTAGAAATGGATATAAGCATGGAATTTGTTATACTTATCTGAGAATCAGGAACCTTAAGTTGCTTATAATCCTATCACCAGTCCTTACTTGTTTCAAGCATTATTTCAGGTTCTTATGAATGATTAATAAATGAATAAAAGGCCTAAGTCTGATGAGGATAACAAGAATTAAAGCAAGATCCCTTTCAGTAGGATACATACTTTTAAAGATGGAAATTTCAAAAAAAGGCAACTGTCACTTATCATATAACAGATGCAAGTTAAAGACAAGTTCTGTAGATGGTAAAGAGAGGGAATTCACTCTGGCTGGAATGAGAATGGGAAGCAGGACTGAAAAGAAAACCAGGTACAGCAGAGAAGCATAAGTCAGCAAAAGTAAAAGTCGCTTTGGGAAAAGAATGTATATTCTACCACATGTGCATGCCTAAGTGATAGAGCTTAGTTTGGAGTGACTTCTGAATCAGCAAATAGTACTCTATCCAGTTTTACTTTAAAATTACAAATAAATAATTTAATTAGTCTTATTGGACTGCAAGGAGTTCAAACCAGTTGAAATCAGCCCTGAATATTCATTCACTGGAAGGACTAATGCTGAAGCTCCAATACTTTGGTTACCTGATGCAAAGAGCCAACTCATTTGAAAAGACTCTGATGCTGGGAAAGACTGGAGGTAGGAGGAGATTGGGGTATTATGAATTTATTATTGATATGGGGGCCTCAAAGTAGTTCAGAATAACCACATGCAGTTTTGTGTTCAGAAATGAATTCTGCTTTTAAGGGCAGGAAATGGTGTCACTGACAAAAGCTGTCAGGCCTATGTGGTATGGAATAAAAGTAATTATGGTATTAATGATAAGGATTTGGCTTCTGCATCTCTGTTCAGCATTTTGGAAGCATTTGAACAAGCCAAAGCTGAGATGACTTCTGAGGCAGGATGCTGGCAATAAAGATTTGCAAAGGCTCCACGCCTTTTAAAGTTTCAGGCTAGACACTGAAAATGTCAGAGTATGAACGAATCATTTCTGCTAAGTGCCATTTCAGAAACTTTGAGTCTACCAAAACCAGACCAAGAAAACATCATTAGAAAAACCGCTAGAGATGACTGAAGTGAGACCTTGACTTGTGAATTTTAGCTTCTTTATCTAAACAAGAAGCAGTCATTCAGTCTTAGCTCTTAATTGTGCATTAGGAATAGAGTCGGATACAGTCCCCAAGCATCTTTGTAAAATTAAGAAGCCACTTGATTCCTCTGGGCCTCTATTTTGTCATTTGTAAAAGGAAAGTTTCCCTTTGTCTTCTCCAAGAGCACTTAAGTCTATGTTCATGTCAGTTGTTTTTACCCTATGATGTTTTTTCACCATGATTCTAGTAAATTCTTAACTCTGAAAACCATTTGACAATTAATTTATGAAAAAATAAACTGAAGTCCATCACTAGGCATTTGCAACCTTTACTTACTGGCTAATGATTTAAAGAATTTATTAGGAACATTCACAGCTTATTATATGTTTTTTAAAATGAGAGTTTTCTTAAGGGAGCAGAAGGTATGATTTTTCTCCCTCCTTCCTTGCTGCCTGTAGCCCTAATGCAAATTGATTACTGAATTACTTGTCAGAGACTTTTTAATAAAGTTCACTTACTGCTTGAGGGAGTCTAGTTTCAGAAGGAAAGACATAAACCTTTGATGTTCTTAGGGTTATTGGTTGTGAGATTGCTTTGCTTAGTTTTATTTTTAACTCTAGATCACTTTGCTATCTTTATGATATTTTTTTCTAATTTGATTGGCAGAAGGTCTACCATTTACTTGTTTTTCTTCTCCGCCAGATAACTTAGATTCCAGGAGCCTTTTAAAAGATTCCAAGACTTTGAATTTGATCTCGGAACAAGCTTGTCTCCCTGGGCAGTTAAAACTATTCAACTCAATTCTTCCTGGAAGGAGTATTTTCTACATAGCGTGTTTAGAGAGGGAAATAATGAATAATTTCTAAGGGAAGTATATTGCAAAAAAACCAAAGTGAAGTATTACTTGTTGCTTGCTGTATAAATTTAGTAATAATATTCACTAAACATTATTTCAAGTGAATATTTGAAATAGTTAGATGGCTTTGATCTGAAAAGAAAATATAGATATAATTGTTCTTTTAATAATTTTTCTGCTCTTTTTATCGTTACCATTAATCAGTGCCTTTAACATTGTCTTCTTTTCTAAGATTGTTAAACAAAAAATCCAGCATAGATATTGATGTGGCTGAATACTATTTTCCTGATATCTCTCATAAACTTTTGTCCTGATGCTGCTGCTGCTGCTAAGTCGCTTCAGTCGTGTCTGACTCTGTGCGACCCCATAGATGGCAGCCCACCAGGCTCCCCCGTCCCTGGGATTCTCCAGGCAAGAACACTGGAGTGGGTTGCCATTTCCTTCTCCAATGCATGAAAGTGAAAAGTGAAAGTGAAGTTGCTCAGTCGTTTCCGAGTCTTAGCGACCCCATGGACTGCAGCCTACCAGGCTCCTCCATTCATGGGATTTTCCAGGCAAGAGTACTGGAGTGGGGTGCCATTGCCTTCTCCTGATATTTATCTCTAATTCACAGATCCTACCTGTTTGGGGAAAAGGGCTGTGTGTTTTCAGCTTTATATTCCTAGCTCCTTTCACATATTAGACAACTAAGAGATAGGTCAGTTTAGGAATGTTTCTTATTTTGATTAATTTCCTCGACAGAGGATGAGATGGCTGGATGGCATCACTGACTCGATGGACGTGAATCTGAGTGAACTCCGAGAGTTGGTGATGGACAGGGAGGCCTGGCGTGCTGCGAATCCTGGGGTCGCAAAGAGTCGGATACAACTGAGCAACTGAACTGAACTGAACTGAACATAAAGAAAGAGAATGACTTATTCAAATGATTACATTAGGCATCAGTGGCTATTTACATAATCTCAACTTTGCACACCATTCATGTTGCATTTATGTTAACACTGCCTTTTTGATTGTGCAGTGCACAGTCTGTGCAACTTTTTGTGCTATCCCTGGACAAATATCTAGGATATGAACAAGGTAGATCAGCCCTGAATACAGTTGAGAATTATTTCATTTATCAAGAAGAGTGTACTTGTTTTTCCAAAAATTGAATACTTTTTTCCATATAGCATATTCTTTCCATAAATGTCAAAATATGGAAATGTCAAATACCAAAATGAAAACTATATATGATACACTTATACATATATTATCCTTGCCAAGATCACAGGAATATAGAATTTTTATTACAGAAAAATACAGTATATTTATTTTAAATGGTTTTTATTAGAGAAAAGTTTTGAGCCAAATAGGCAAAAGGGAAACTTCACTTCTTTGTCATTGAAGTGCACAGTTGCTATTGAAATTACCTTTAAGAGAAGTGTTTACTGAGCATATAGAAGTCATGATCAGTTCAGTTCAGTTCAGTCACTCAGTCGTGTCCGACTTTTTGCAACCCCATGAATCGCAACACGCCAGGCCTCCCTGTCCATCACCAACTCCTGGAGTTCACTCAGACTCATGTCCATTGAGTCAGTGATGCCATCCAGCCATCTCATCCTCGGTCATCCCCTTCTCCTCCTGCCCCCAATCCCTCCCAGCATCACAGTCTTTTCCAATGAGTCAACTCTTTGCATGAGGTGGCCAAAGTACTGGAGTTTCAGCTTTAGCATCATTCCTTCCAAAGAAATCCCAGGACTGATCTCCTTAAGAATGGACTGGTTGGATCTCCTTGCAGTCCAAGGGACTCTCAAGAGTCTTCTCCAACACCACAGTTCAAAAGCATCTATTCTTTGGCACTCATCCTTCTTCACAATCCAACTCTCACATCCATACATGACAGTTTTTTGCTATTTCATTTTCTTGATTTTTAACTTGTTTAAAATTTCTTATAGAATAAAATTCCCTGGTGGCTCAGACAATAAAGAATCTGCTTGCAATGCAGGAGATCCAGGTTTGATCCCTGGGTGAGGATGACCCCATGGAGAAGGAAATGGCAACCTACTCCAGTATTCTTGCCTGGGAAATCCCATGGACAGCGGAACCTGGCAAGCTACAGTCCATGGGGTCGCAATGAGTTGGACACAACTGAGCTACTGACAAGCTCACGGCATTTTTCTTTTTAAAATGGTAACTTGGCTGGACCCACGCTAAAACGCGTATGGTCTGGCTTAGTGCAATGATTCTTTTCTTTCATGACTCATAGGTCTGCTGTGGAGGTTGAGTGGTTCAGGCTTGTTCGATCACATTGCAACTTTGGGAGACATTAGTTTTTAATGCCTAGTGAGTCTTCATGAACCCTGAGAATCTAATCCTGATTTCATGGGGCTCAAGAATGTTTGTGAAAAAGTTTGAACCAAGTTCATGGTGAATTTTTAATGCAGCCCTGTGTGTGTGTAGTGAGTCAATACAGTGACACTCTAACAAAATTTTTGAAGCAGGGTGCTCACAGTTTTGTCAGCTTACATTCAATTTAATAGATGTTCAACAAACTTTTTTAAAATTCAATGAATGTCCTTAATTCCCAAGGTCTAGGGTTCTGATGGACCTTGCAGTGTGCCATATCAGTACCCCTTCTATCTGGAATGTCATCATGAGTTACTTTCTTAAGGCTTTGGTTCTTTGGGAATTATCTAAACTCTTGTTGACTTTCTTTTCTTTGCTCTGATTCAGGCTACGAGGCCAGTATCTAAGCCATTTCAGTGACATGTCATGTTTCTTTCCCTAGTTTTCATTGAAGACCTACTTGCTCTTTTTCTCAAAGATGTATGGGTAAAAACCTTGTCTTATTTTCTAGTCTCTTTAGCTAGTTGTAATGTACTTGTTATTTCTACCAAGTCTGCATCTTCCATCAGGAGTCTCAAATTGTGATATATATAGTCTTTATTTTCCTTTCTTTCCTAACATTTTTTTCACCCTTAGATCTGTAACATTGATGGCTGGCTGTCTCTTACTCTCAACATTGGTAATTGGTATTATTACTTTTTAGATTTAGAGTTGATTACATATTATAGGTAGAAACTCCTGTTACTCTGATTCCAGTCATCTCTCCTAATATAGTGCCCACCTTTCCTGATTTTTAAGGCTTTTATATGAAATTTTAGGAATTAGGAATTTATAGTGCTCACAACTTAATTCTTTGTGATCTTGCAAAGAATTTACGTTAGTGTAGACAGAAGTTGTTGCTTTAGAATATTCGTTTATTTGTTTTACAAATTTTAGACCTTTTTTTTTAAAATACAAGGTGGTCTTATTGTTTTTGTTTTCTGTGAACTTTATTCAGAATAATGGCTCCATATAGGTAGAAATTGTTCAAGAAACTGAGATTAAGCAACAGTCTTGACAAGGTTGTAGGAGAAATAAAAGCTCCCCTTATTTACAACTGTTTTACTTTTAAGTTTCCATCTGACTGCCTGGCAGAGTTTTCACTGAAAAAAAAGTGTTATGTCCCTGTTACATTTAATAGAATCATAACGGCCTGAATATTTCATGTTGGTTACATGATGACATTGAAAAAATTATAGGCTTTCAGAAAAGGACATTTTATTCATATACTTATGTTATGAGTTAGAAGCTAATCTATTCTGAAGTTAATTATATTATTGTTCATGTTCCAAGGATCCAAGGCAGCCAATAATCAAGCAGAACTGTACATGCTGATTGATTTTCTTCTTCAGAAAGGTTCAACCTGTTGGAGGGAGTGTATTAGCGCTTGCAGAAATAAGGCTAACATAGAGATGGTTGGAAAGAAAAAGGAGGGAGAGATCCCTTGATATAAATAGATATTAAGTAAAAATCTAAAAATACATTTATTATAACATCACAGGCAATTCCAACATTAGAAGTAAGAGCCCATGTATAATTTTTACAGACGTTTATTACAGTGTAAAGTATGTTGACACTGCTAAATTTGTATCTGGTTAAGCCAGCTCTGTTAATGAATTTGGAGTGAGTAATATAGACTTACTCTATAGCTTAAACGTGAGGATTGCTGAAAACCACTTTAAGTTTGAGTCACCTATATATTTAGTGATGTGATGGATGTCAGGATTAATTTTCAATAAATCCATTATTAGTCATGGCACTGATGTGCTAGTGCTTGCCATATAGAAACGTGCATAAATAAGAAATGTACCACATTCCTCCAGGTTCTTCTCTGTGTTGATAAAACTCTTGGAACTGTGATTAAGATGTATTGTTGCTGTGCACTGAATTTACTTATATAATAAAGTAAAACATGTTCCTATAAAGTAAAATTTTTTAAAATGTAGCTAAATGGCAGTTCATCTTGTGTAACTTCCCCCTTTATTTAACAAAGCGAATTTTTGTGTCATGCTATAAATCTTACCATGCTAGATGTTTTATGGCAATGAACTAATACTTTTTCTCATGAAAATGATGCAATTTAATATCCTTCCCTTTGTCAACTATTAGTGAATGTAAATAATAATGGAATGGGTTTATGTAACGAAAGTGCTAATCTAAGGAATAAAATACTGAAAAGTGTAATAAAAACCGGGGTGTGGGAAAGCCATTTCTTAAAAGGCATTTGGTTTGACACAATTTTGAAATAAATCAAACATTTCTAAAGACTCTTAAAACAACTATGTTTCAATGTTGGTTATTTTAAATTGTCAACATACATATCTTCCCTAGTGGCTCAGATGGTAAAGAATCTGCCTGCAGTATGGAGAGCTGGGTTTAATCCCTACGATGGGAAGATCCCCTGGAGAAGGGTACGGCTACCCACTCCAGTATTCTGGCCTGGAGAATTCCATGAACTGTCGCAAAGAAGTCCAAGTGGGTTGAAACAGTCAGACACAAATGAGTGACTTCACTACACTTCAATATGCACATGGGCTTCCCTGATAGCTTAGTGGGTAGAGAATCTGCCTGCAATGCAGAGACACAAGAGGAGCGAGGTTGATCCCTGGGTTAGGAAGTTCCCCTGGAGAAGGAAGTGGCAACTCACTCTAGTTTTCTTGCCTGAAAAATCCCATGGACAGAGGAGCCTGGCAGGTTACAGTCCAAAGGGTCGCAAAGTGTCAGATGCTACTGAGCACACACCCACAGCAGAGCACATGCATGCATACATCATCTATTCTCTTTAAAGTGTATTATTTACCATATGCCAGGAATTGGACCGAGGTTTTACTGTGAGATGTTTCATTTATTCCTAACAGAAACTCTATGAGGCAGTGTTAATATCCCCAAGGATAGGAAATCCAAGAATTAAAGAGAATAAAAACATAGTCAATGTCAGTAACTGGTAAATGATACAGTTGGAATTCGCACCCAGGTCTGTCTGAGTCCAAAACTTGCATTCTTAATTTCTGATCTCTTCTGCTACAGTATATCTCATATTCTTGGTTCGGAAAGATGCATGTTAAATGAAGTCGATTTTGACACGTTAGTCATCTATATTTTATTGTGGGAGTATTCTCATATTTTTAAGGTCACCAAAATAGAGTATATCGTAATTTCGTATCTTGATGGAAGGAGGACGTTAAGAATGTAGATTCTTGAGAACATAGAGTTTGATACAAAATGGGTTTTTTTGTTTTGTTTTAAACCAAGATGCTTATAGAGGAAAGTGTAGAGAGTTGTGTTGGGAGCTGGGCATCTGAGTCTCTCGCTTATTATAGAATTGTGCTGATAAGTACATTACAATGCACTATTGTACATATAGGAGAAAAGAAAGTAGAGATTGATTTTCAGATATATCTGAGGCAAGAGGGCACTAGAAATAATTGCATCATTTGGCACATGGTAGTATACTTGTTTCTGCTTGGTTTTGGCAAAACTTGAAAAATTAGAAAGTCATTATAAGGAAGACAGAGTAGCTACTGGCATGCTAGTTGCCAAGGCTTAACACTTATTGGAAAATTTTGAAATATTAGATGAAATCAAATCTTGAGTAATGATATTTGTATTATGACATTTATCTTACTGAAAATATAAACCTTTAAATTATTATCCTCAAGTTCTGCAACTGAGCAACTGGAAACTTTCATAGTTCCACAAGTTTGGGAAGTGTACCCTAAACTAAATGTTAATCTACATACATTAAATGTTCTGTCATTTCACATTTACATTTATTTATTTTTTTCTTTCTTTAAAAGCATTGTAAGGTGAAAGGACAGTATACTATCATGAGGTGCAAATGTTACTTTATGGATATGAGACATTCGAATATGATAGCAGTTGGCCTTGATAAATTCAGACTGACATATCCAATTAACTTTTTCTTGACAGTCTTGTTATGGTAACAGAAACATTTCTGTTAAAAAAAATACAGGAGTAGAATCTGGATTCTAGATTTCTACTAGCTCTTGCAAGTTTGCAACTTTAGTTAACAAGTTAATCCTTATGACTGAATTTTCTCAGATATGTTGTGGGAGTAATGCTTGCCCTACTTTCCATACAGAAGTAAAGAGAAAATGAAAAAAATTGTTGTGAAAGTGGTTTTTAATGTTAAAAATGATCATATAATGTATGACATTGTTGCTTTGCCAGACTCCCTTACTCTGATGATTCTGGAAAACATCTGAGTCCTTAGATTTGTTTTATATTGTTAAGTAACATNAAAAAATTGTTGTGAAAGTGGTTTTTAATGTTAAAAATGATCATATAATGTATGACATTGTTGCTTTGCCAGACTCCCTTACTCTGATGATTCTGGAAAACATCTGAGTCCTTAGATTTGTTTTATATTGTTAAGTAACATCTCTACTTGAATATTTTTAATTTGCAATATATAGTCATTAGAGGACAAAGTTAATTAAAAAGAGAAAAATAAAATCAATTAAGTACCATAACAGAGGTCACCAACACATTCTCTTTTTAAAGAAATCTTTACTTTTATATGTTCTTGTCCTGTTTTTTATCAATGTAGGATTTTCAGAAATATTTAATACTTAATCATTTGTAATAGTTACCAAGCAGAAGAATATTTATCAAATTGTGTTTACTTATTAATATTGTGGTGAATAATCCTCTGATAATGTAGAACATAAATGGGCCTAGAAGGCTCTGGCATTTCTGATATACAAATATGTATATCCTTCCTGTGTCTTCTTTATTTGCACACTGATTAGTACATTTCAGATATAACTTACATATTCTCACATGAGAGAGACAGAGAAACTGCTTTCATACATTAGTACTCAAGAAAATGAATAGCCCCTCTACCACTGCAGTTTAATAAGATTTTGTTTTATCTCTTTCATACAGTATTATCCTGATATGTTTCTTGGGTCAGGTCTACACACCAAGGCCTATTAAATCAATTAGGCATATCAGGCATATTGTAGGGTTCTTTGGAGTTTCTCAAGGACCTATGGAAAAGTTTCGGACAGAATGCCAAGAGTAATTGACCCCAAAATATAAAAAGAGGAAAAAAATTATATCATCACCTATTAAATGTATATAAACGTGATACTAAGTCAACTTCATTAAATTGGTAAATTTGGTTCATAGAAATTTATTTATTTATTTTTGGTTCATAGAAATTTAATGTGGGCTTCCTGGGTGGTGCAGTGATAAAGAATCTGCCTGCCAGTGCAGGAGACCAGGGTTCAACCCCTGGTTGAAGATCCCTAAGAGGAGGAGATGGCAACCCACTCCAGTATTCCTGCCTGGAGAATTCCTTGGACAGAGGAGCCTGGTGGGCTACAGCCCATGGGGTCATAAATGACTGAGCACGCATGCATGCACGCACATGGAAAATAAGACTTCATATCCCATCTGCGCTTTCGGGCTTCCCTGGTGGCTCAGATGGCAAAGAGTCTACCTGCAAACCCTGGGTTGGGAATCCTCTGGAGAAGGGCATGGTTACCCACTCCAGTATTCTTGCCTGAGGAATCTCGTGGACAGGAGAGCCTGGCAGGTTGCAAAGAGTCAAATATGACTGAGCGACTTACATTCACTCATAGGTTGTCTGTTATAGCTGTTTTCCCAGAGCCCACAGCTCAAACCCAGAGTTAAGGGTATGTTCTGTGTGTCCCGTTTTGGAGAAGGAAATGGCAACTGACTCTAGTATTCTTGCCTGGAAAATTCCATGGACAGACAAGCCATGTCATTGAGATTGTAGAGTCGTCCACCGCTGAGCAACTGAGCAATATGTAGATACCTTGAAAATATACAGCTGTATACTCAACTTTTAATACAACCCTTATTCTTGGTAGAAGCTATATTGCCATACACTCAAGATACTTTGAGGCCAAATTTTGATATTTAATCTTATTGCTTCCCTTACCATATTGGCACATAGTAGGTACACAATAAATATATACTAACGTTCTTTGTTATTGGAAAGCTACACTCCCTTCTATAAATTGTACCTTAAAGTCTATTCTTGGGATAATAAAAAATATTATTTTTCTGGTCCCATTTAGTATGGAGGAAGATTCATTCTCCTTTATGTACATCTTTACATGTCTCTTCCAAAATTTCTGACTCAAAGAATTAATTTTATTGCATTAAATGAGGTGGATGTCTGTGCTACAATGAAATAGGACTTTAACACGTTGGATGTTTAGGAGACTCATTTGAACAAAGCTCTTTTTAGAGCAAGATGGATACTTTACTGATATCAGCATCATAAAGTAAAATTTGAACACTTAGCAAATGAGGCTATGCCATTATTCTCATTGTTGTAAGTCCAGCATTTGCTTTGGGAAAAAAAATGGATCTTTTTATGCAGCTGGATAGTTTGACAGCTAGTAGATATTGTGTGTTATGTAAGACCTGACATCTGTGGATGGGATCTATTATCTGTATTTTCTTGACATGACTATTGGTCTTATGGCTGTTCATCCATTAGTTATCATCTGTCGTATGTGAACAGGCCCTCTCTTCATAAAAGTTGATTTGTAGCATGCTTGCAATTTGCTTTGCTGTCCGTATAACCCTGTCACACCTACACGCAGCTCTTGTTTCAGACATAAGTTGATACCTCTTTCTACTCCTTTTTGAAGCAGCCAAAGTCAATGTTTTCTACTATATTATTTTTTTCTAACTGGCAGAAAGAAAGAAAACCCCATTACATTGCATGCTTGTCCAACTCTATGGAAAAGCAGTAACCTCTTTTTTGTTCTGAAACACCTGCTGGTAGATTTAATGAGTGTATTAAAAATGAAGCTGCCTTGATATTAAAAAAAAAACCTTTTTCTTTAACATGTATGATTATAATGTGTTATTTGCTTATTCACTTTGCCATAGGTATTTGGTTTCTGTTATTATTTTATTTATTTATGATTGCCATGCTATAAATTTAATACTTTACTAATATGTCAACATAATAATACATAAGAAAGTATGCCCTGATATATTTGGACTAATTGGTTTTGGTTTTTGTTTTCCAGCTGGGACAACGTATATCTTTAGCAAAGGTGGTGGACAAATCACGTATAAGTGGCCTCCTAATGACCGGCCAAGTACACGAGCAGACAGACTGGCCATAGGGTTTAGTACTGTTCAGAAAGAAGCTGTATTGGTGCGAGTGGACAGTTCTTCTGGCCTGGGTGACTACCTAGAGCTGCATATAGTAAGTACTTCTAAAATAAAGATTCTGCTTTTAGCTTTTACTGCTAGCTTTTTGTAAATAGCATATAACTCTGCTTTTTGGACATTTCCCTCCCCCTGCCCCACCACAGCAACTAGTACTTTATTACAGAAAGCATAAATATATTCTAGGGGTGATAAGGCCTTATAGCTATCACTGTTTTTCAAAATGTTTTTGACTTTTTTTTTTTCAAGTGTNGCTTTTTGGACATTTCCCTCCCCCTGCCCCACCACAGCAACTAGTACTTTATTACAGAAAGCATAAATATATTCTAGGGGTGATAAGGCCTTATAGCTATCACTGTTTTTCAAAATGTTTTTGACTTTTTTTTTTTCAAGTGTGAATTCCTCTCAATTTTCTGTCGAGAAAGAATTACTCTTTGTGTGTTTTTAGTGACTTTAGGCAGGTTTGCTAAACTTGTGGAATTATGATAGTCCAGTAGATATTAGTCCATCTGGCTGGAAGCATGAGGTTGTAATTCTGGTAACATCAACAGATTTGGATCCAGTGTCCTTATTTCTCTTCTCACTTGAGAAAAGAATTGTCTAAAATTATATACAATGGATGGAGGAAGTGACTCGGCAAAGGTATTTGGAGATATAAAAGAAAAAGGCAGAAAGATTACTTCTATGCCATCTTATACTCCTTTTGATATGTACACATCAAGAAAATGCAATGGATTCTTGCCATTTATATCCTGGGACCAAACATTTTCTCTAAGTCCTAAACCTCACATAAGAATTTAATTAGCTCTTAGTGAATGTCAAATAATAGTTAATGAATGAAAAGCTTTTCTATTCAAGTTTTAAAGTTGTCATAACTGACTATAGCTTGGGGACTCTTCCTTATATCTCTGCATTCAGAGAGTTACTAATTTGTTTGGTTTCAATTATTTATCTTCTTACGTCCTCACAGTATTTTCAAAGAACCATGTGGTCTTTTATCAATAAGAGATAGTCATATTTTATTGATGTATCACAATAACACCCATAGTAAATTATCATATATTCAAAAACCCTAGAGGTTTCTTATCATCATAGTTCTAAATAAACTTATCTTCTGGAAAATGTAGAAGCATATAAACCTCTTCATCCCTCTTTTTGTTCTTGAGGTTTAATTTATCTCTTCTGCCTTATGTTATCACATAAGTTTATTTTGTTTTGCTTTTATTTATCCTGCAAGTTCTTCTGTTACCTGAACCAGTGTCTCAGAAGATCTTTAATTAGGTCAACATGTTCTTTCAGTCCTGCCTTCAGAGTTTCATCCTAAAATGATTAGGAAAATCACCAAATACCAAAATACATTATCACAGATTTGCAGGGTCTTAATTTTCAAAGTTCTATTTATTTATTAATCTTCATTTTCTGCTATACTTTTATAATTTCCAATAAGCTGAATAGGGTTTACAACTGACCACAAAAGCTGAATTCATTGCTAATGCGGGGGGAAAAAAAGAAAAAGTAAAACAAAAAACCCCTCTCAACACAATGATTATTGAATCATCGTAGATTTTCAATTCAAAATAAAGTTGTCAAAATGAGAATTCTTGAAAAATGATTTTAGCTGCCTTTCTGCAAATATCTAACAATCAGTATCGAAGGCATCTGGATTTTCATGGCATCATAAATAAGTGATCAGCTGAGAGAACTAATGCAGTAAGGAATCCTGCTATTTAGAGTCATCTCAACTTTCCAAATGCATTTGCTCCATTCTAATTTAAGAGACTTGCTACTTTGAAAATAAATAAATAAAAAAGAAAACAAGAGGTTTTCCTCCTGAAATAAATTACATATTGATCCGTAACCAATTACACATTTACCCTGAGAAAAGGTTCTACACTGATCACTCTCACATCATAAGGGGTTTTGTTATTGAATTACTCAAATCACTGTTTGTTTTGTGGTCAGAGGGTTTTAGTTGACAACAATGTGTATTTCTTTCCAATTTTGATCAACTGTGCCCTTAGAGTCCCTTTATATGTAAAAGGTTGACTTTTAGGTGTCCATGACCGCTCAGAACCTTTCAACACTTCTTTATTGACCATAGATTTCTGACAGATGTCCTGCAAGGCCCTCTTCATTCTGAATCTCTTCTCTCAGTCTTGCCTAACTGTCCGTTTTGGACCCGGGTCTGTTTCTAACACCCTTTTTCTTGGATTTGCTATATTCAAACCCTTCCTTAATCCTAGCCTGTCCTTGACCAGGAAGTTGAAAATGGATGTTAGTTCCCTGGGATTAGCAAACACCATTGGTAATCAACTACTAGGACCCAGTCTTAGTCCAGATCTGGCCAACTAAAACTTCCTATTCCCCTCCTTTTCTCTTGTTCCCTACAAACTATGATCAGCCGTTAGTGACTCAGCAAGTTGCTTACATGGAAACAAGTTCCTTTTCTTCGTTTCCAACATACAAATAAAATTAAGCCTGTGGTTTTCTTTTCACTTCTGAAGTTTGCTTTTAACTCTTTCCCATAATGTTGGGTACATGGAAGAGGAAGAGAAAGAGGAGCTATATATATATATTTTTTAAGAAGAAGAAAAAAGAGAGAGTAAAAGAGAGGGATGGAAGACAGGAACAGGAGGGAAAATTAAGTGGGAAAGAATCAAAATTGATGCCCATGGCTGATAGAAGCAGAAGTATTCTTAATGATGGTACTTAAATTTGGGAGTATTCAAGGAATATTTTATCAAATGGTTTACATGCCTTTGAATTTATCCTGATTTTGACTAACTCATTTCTTCTGCTTCTTTCAGAATTGAAGTATAAAACGAAAACAGTAATTGCAGAAAGATTATTACCATTGTTTGATTTTAGTTTATAAATATGACTGACTTAAAAATTAACCTGATGATATCACAGATATGTTTAATCTATAAAAGTTAGAAATGTTGGTTATCCATTAACTTCTAAGAAAAGTGTCTATAAACCTTCAAGGTCAGCCGTGTATAAACTATGGACTTATTTTAAAAATCACTATTTATACCCTAAATTAATGAAATTAACCAAGAAGCAGGAAAGTTAATTGCACGTATTAAAAGGTGCTCCAGTCTTGCTGAATTGTGTAATGTTACTTCAGATAGATAACTTAAAATCTGATTGACATATAATTTCAATGCGGTTGTGAATATCTGACATTATTATCCTATTCTTTTCAAATGATCATGTTTGATCTTACTTAAAAATATCACCATATTTAAATTTTGATTAATTATACTCTTAAAAATATAATAAATTAGAATAAAATATTTTTTGACTCAGGTGACCTAGTTTTTACAGGTGGATTTTTTGCCATATTAGTATTAATTTTACCACTGTTAACCTCAAAGCCATATAATATTGCTATCGAAATGTATATGGTTTTAGGAGGGGATGAGAGGAAGAGAAAGATAAGAAGTAAGGGGCTATTAATTAGCATAGTGCCAAGAATACAAATGTTTTCTTGTATTCAGAAATGTTTTCTGAAATAATAAAAAATGAATTATATGTTGAAAATAGTGTAGTTAAGTTAAATATAAACTCCTTAGTATTCAGTCATCAAAATTTTCAGTTAAGTCATAGATGCAGCTCAGTTTCTACATAACTGAATAAGTTGATCTAATTTCTTATTTACAATGTATAAAAAGTATAGCACCTGATGCATATCAGCTGTTTTATTGAAAAGTTACACATTTTTATTGATGTTGTTTTATGAATATTCCAGCTAATAATTGACCGTGGTAGTTGAATTAAGTCTGTGGTAAGAGTTTTTGTTGAATGAGTGATACCCTCTCCTAAATAGTTACCTCAATTTTGTAATTCACTTTTATCATGAATTGTTCTCCAGTCATTTTGTATCTGTCTATTATCTTCAAATAAAGATAAGCTTTCTGATGGCATAGAACAAAATTTATAATAATGATGACTAATAAGAAAAAATAACATAATGTAGAAATGTGACTTTTTGTCATTCATGTAAGTACATACTAGAAGTCTGTGCAGAAATATTTTCTGAGCAACTTATAGGTTCTAGCCTATGTTAAAGACTCTGTGGATTCAAAAATAATTGAGCTCACCACTTAGTACTTATCTCAATAAACATTAGTTAGATAGATGAATGAAAAGCCCACTGGGACCCTGGTTACCAGGTAGCTTGTATTCTTTATAGTAAACACACTTTGTCCTAGAGTGACTAGAGTTTCTTGGTTATTTCTCCATCTTGGTAGAGCTCCATTTCTTCCCTTTATCTGCAATTGTATTTATAAGAATGTGGATAAATGATAGGTTTTTAAGGTAAAGAATATGAAAAAAGAAACTTATGAACTATAAAGTGTTCTGTTTTACACATTTAGATTAATATTGATTATTTAATCAGTATTGAATATGATAATTTCTTAGAGGCAATAAGCAAAAACATAAATTCATTCTTTTCATTATTCATGAGATATACCTACAAATTTTACCAATGTTGTCACTCTAGAGGAAGTATCTCTCCTCTATCAGTCTGGCAATGTTAATTGGAGATCACTTAACCCTTCTGACTTAGAAGAATGCACTGCAAATGTGTGTTCCCTAACTGACATGAATATTAACATGTGTATTAGTTCTGATCAGAGGAAATTGTGGAGGGTGGAGGAGAGGATGAGTGGAGAGTGTTCTTTGAAATTCTTTCATCTTAGGAGCATGAAAGAGCATTGCAAATTTGATTAGTGAATTGTTGTATATATTTGCCTTAAGTGTTTCTTCTTTGTACCTTCTTGGACCGGAAGCCTTATGTTTGAAACCAAGCTCTTAATTGATTTTGATATAGAAATATACCTTTTGATCAGCGATTTTAGTGTTAACTAGAAGCATAGTGTATTTATAGTAGCTATCACGCCCTAAAATAACTTATCAATATCATTGACATAACCAATCTTTCTCATCATTCTCTGCTGCTCCACATTTTATACTAGTTACCTTGTTTTAAAAAGAGTTTCTGAATTTAATCTTTGTGATATCAGTACATATACATGGGTACATACCTATATCAACAAGATAAAAACCAATTATTTCCTCACAGGATTTTCTAGAATTTAAAGTGTTTCATCTGAAATATTCTTTTTAACCAATAGATTCCACTATTTAAGAGTTTTACTTTCTCATGTAACATTTAAATTAAAACCTGTAAATCATACACAGTAGATATTATATTTGATTTGGCTATCCTGCCTCTTAGCTTCCCTTATAGCTTATTTAGTAAAGAATTTGTCTGCAATACAGGAGACCCAGGTTCAATTTCTGGGTCAGGAAGATCCCCTGGAGAAAGAAATGGCAACCCACTGCAGCATTCTTGCCGGGGAATATCCCATGGACAAAGGAGCCTGGTTGGCTACAGTCCAAGGGGTCACAAGAGGCAGACACAACCTAGTGACTAAACCACCACTACAAGTGTTAATTCAGAAAGCACTCCCTAGTGAACTTGCTTTGGCAAACCTCCATCGCAAAGTCTGCTTCCTAGGAAATTAACCTGTACATCTTGTCAAGAAGGGCTCTTTTGGGGCTTCCCAGGTGGCGCTAGTGGGAAAGAACCCGCCTGCCAATGCAGGAGACATGAGACACAGGTTTGAACCCTGGGTCAGGAATATAACCTGGAGGAGGGCATGGCAGTCCATTCCAGTATTCTTACCTGAGGAATCCCATGGACAGAGGAGCCTGGTGGGCTATAGTCCACAGGGTTGCACAGAGTTGGACCAACTGAAGCGACTTAGCACATCCCGGTTCTTACAGGAATTAGAGAACACGTGGCCTATTTGACTATTTGTTGTAAAAGTCTTGCCCAAGCTTCTCAGGTATAAAGGATGAGCATTACCTTTGAAGAAAGTGAGAGAAATCATGGTCATATTTTTATTGACTTAAGTGCTGTACAGATATCTTGAAACAATCTCTATCTTGGAAATGGATGGTGTCATGTAGATTAATACAAACTCCTTCCTTCATCCTTTTACCATGAAAGTTAGTTCAGTATCTCATTTTCTAATTTATTGGTTGAAACATTTCAGCCTCACTAAATCTCTCTGAATTTGGTTCTCAATTTCTAGAATTACCTCCTTCTCTGAAATTCTGTTGCTGTGAAATGTAATAAAAAGAACTAAGACATTTCTAGCTGCACCTCCTTATTTCATATACTTATCACTTAGATGCTTAAGAAACTGCCACACCTTCTCAACTATTCTCCTGTCTCTATTCTGAATACTTTCCAATCCAGTTTATGTACTTACATCAGGTTAATTTGCTAAAATGCTTTTTTAATTATTCCTTTCTTCTTCCTCTTGGGAAACACATTGATGCTTCCCAATTACATACAGGTAAAGTCACACTCTGTGACTCACATTTAGTATCCTGAAAATTCTGATTTTAGTTTCCCTTTGCATGTCCATATTTCCAAAATTCTTTTCTTTCCACTTCAGGGAAATTTATTAATCCACTCTTTAGAAAATGAATGTCCTATTGTCATTTCTGACCCAGAACTTTCTTCTCAATCTCTGTCTAGCTTCTGCTCAGCCATCATCTTCTCTGTTCAAATATTGTGTGTTTTCAGGGTTGGGTCTGGGAGCTCATAGTCCCCTGAGCTAACAGAAAGAAGTCCAGAGTGCAGGAATCTTTTGGAAGAGCTGCTGAAACAATGGCCAGGGCATTATCTAGGTAGAGAAAACCTTGGACATAGATTTTCTTCCAATGTATGATCACTATGCTTCTTGACCTATGATCTGTGTTGGACCCCAGACTATTTTACAGAATGGCCTCAAATCCATTCTAGGTTAGCCAGTGATGAGTTGCCTTAGCAGCCTCTTATGGCTAGATGCCAAAATAAGAAACTTTTTGAATTTTTTTTCCCGCTACTGATCACACTTCAATTTTTTTCAAAAGCCTGCATTGTTTCACAGGACATGGTTCAATGTCTGGTAAGGGAAGTAAGATTCCATATACTTCATGTGGTGAGGCCAAAAAAAAAAAAAAGAGAGAAAGAAATACTTTCTCTGACTTTCTTCGCTCAGTATGACAATCTGAGGTCTATCCATGTTGCTGCAAATGACATTTATTATGTTCTTTTTGTGACTGAGAATTATTTCACTATATATATGTACCATATCTTTATCCGTTCCTTTGTTGATGGACATTTAGGTTGCTTTCGTGTCTTGGCTATTGTAAATAGTGCTGCAGTGAACATTGGGATGCATATATCTTTTTGAATTATGGTTTTCTCCAGATGTTTACCCAGGAGTACAATTGCTGGACTGTATGGTAACTCTATTTTTAAATTTTTGAGGAACCTTCATACTGTTCTCCATAGTGGCTGTACCAGTTTGCATTCCCACCAACAGTGAGATATCACATATGTGGAATCTTAAAAAAAATGGCTACAGATGAACTTACCTATAAAACAGATACAGAGTTACAGGTGTAGAAAATAAACCTGTGAAAGGTAAGGGGAGGGATAAATTGGGAGATTAAGACTGACATATACACTCTACTATATAAAATAGATAACTAATAAGGACCTACCATATAGGACAGGGAACTCTACTCAATACTCCATAATGGCCTATATGGGAAAAGAATCTAAAAAAATGAGTGAATATATACGTATAATAGATTCACTTTGTTATACATCTGAAACTAACACGACAAGGTAGATACTCCCCCCAAATTTTGTTAAAAGCTTAATTAGGAATTTCTTTTAAAAAAAATTCCTTTGGCTCATTCAACACATCATTACTTATCACCTATAATGCAGTTTATAATGTATTAGCTACCTATTTCTATGTAAAAAATTCCCCTACAATTTAACAGCTTAAAACAGCAAATGTTTATAATCTTATAGAGGCTCAGAAATCTAGGAGCAGCTGAACTAGGTTATTAAGAGATTCCCAGGAACATACATGGTTAATATCTCCCATGCATATCTGATATGTTCATTCTTTTTTTTTTTTTGATATGTTCATTCTTATGATCAAGTTAGAGTCTACACGATTTAGAAAGAAATGGTGAGCAACAATGAAAGCATCCACTAGCTTTAAGTTTAAGGATGCTGGCTTTCAGAAGTCTAAACACAGTATAGATTGATGGAAGAAGAGTAAAGAAGGCATTGCTTGAGGGTTGGGAACTAGTTTGGGGAATGCATACCGAATAAGGAATCATTTGTACACTCTTTTTATTGCACCAAAAAAAAAGAAAAGAAAAGAAAACACTGAAAGGCATAAATAAAATGCATGAGAATAGTAGTTAAAAAATGAAAACTGCATAGGAATATGTCAGCCAAAAAACAGGAAATGAGATGAAAGTGACACTATGGCATTGGAGTTTGTTTAAAGGTGATGATGGACCACTTCAGACATAGGCACTTTGTTTCAACAAAGGAAGGAAGTGACCTAGGTAAATATACTCAGGGACACTCAAGTTAATAGTAGGCATAAATAATCCACATTTTAAATCAGTAGCAAAGAACTAGAGATAATTTTTACTGGACCTGAGAAAATCCTTCTGATGAAAACAACCATTTTCAGAGCTGTGAAATGCAAAGGTGTTACATTTAAGCACTTACTTTAGGAGATAGTACATGAGATCGGGGATCCTTAGGTTACAAGACGGGGCTTCCCTGGTAGCTCAGCCAGAAAAGAATCTGCCTGCAATGCAGGAGACCCAGGTTCAATTCCTGGGTCAAGAAGATCCCCGGAAGAACGGATAGGCTACCCATTCCAGTGTTCTTTGGCTTCCCTGGTCGCTCAGACGGTAAACAATTTGCCTGCATTTCAGGAGACATGGGCTCAATCCGTGGGTTGGGAAGATCCCTTGGAGAAGGGCATGGCAACCCACTCCAGTATTCTTGCCTAGAAAATCCTCATGGACAGAAGAGCCTGGCAGGCCCCAGTCCATGGGGTCAAAAAGAGTCAAACACAACTGAATAACTAAGCATGACTCTGGTTACAAGACAGAGGAGGCTCTTTAACCTCTCTGTTTACAAAGCACTGCCCTGGAAGAGCATATTTCTCAGACTCCTGAGAGGACGTTTTCATGGCCGGGTTCTCCCATCAAGAGAATACTTCCTCCTGAGCCTACTTCTTAGGGCCTTCCTGCCCCCCAAAGAGTGGACATACAAGACTGACAGACCAAAAAATTCTAGAGAAAGATTAAAATTTAATTGATCATGAAGGGTTTTTTGGTCTCTGAAGAAAAAAAAAATAATAAGTTAATGTTCCTGGAGTTCTGCTCTTCATTATAGCTAGCAAATGTAGACTTCTTATTCTCAGATTTACATCCCCCATCTGGACTTGCCCTGTCATCACCAAGCTAGCATTTCCAAAGACTAACTCAGCATCTCCACCTGGATGTCTCATAGGTAGATACCTCATTAAAAACTGAATTCATCTTCCAACTACATGCCCATCTACACAATTACAGATGAAAACTTTGACATCTTTCCTATGCTTGCTTTTATGATGTAATCTGTTTCTCAGTAAATTCCAGAAATGTCTATCAGTACTGTCCAATAGAAATATAAAGTGAGTCAGATATGTAATTTTAAGTTCGTAGTCACAACAAGAGAGGAAAAAAAAAAAAACTCAGGTGAAATTAACTTTGAATGTATTTTATTTAACTAAGCATGTCCAAAGTATTATCATTTCAGCATATGATCAAATAAATTTTACTATATTTTATATTACTATGTCATACTAAGTTTTTGATATCTAATATATAGTTTGTAATTCATTCCTCTTAATTCAGAATCTAAATTTGCATCAGAAATATTGTATATTTCATAAAATATCCAGCTGGAAATGTAGATTTGCATTGTCTGAATTACTGTAGACATACCTAAAATTTTTCCATGATTGAATGAGCTCTCAATTTTAAATTTATATCTAACTTAATTATAATTAAATACATTTTCGAANTATTATCATTTCAGCATATGATCAAATAAATTTTACTATATTTTACATTACTATGTCATACTAAGTTTTTGATATCTAATATATAGTTTGTAATTCATTCCTCTTAATTCAGAATCTAAATTTGCATCAGAAATATTGTATATTTCATAAAATATCCAGCTGGAAATGTAGATTTGCATTGTCTGAATTACTGTAGACATACCTAAAATTTTTCCATGATTGAATGAGCTCTCAATTTTAAATTTATATCTAACTTAATTATAATTAAATACATTTTCGAAATCAGTTCCTCAGTTCCATTGGCCACATTTCAAATGCTTAACAGAGCTTTTGAATGTGTCTGCTTTTCTTTGACTCCCATTATTATTGCCTTAAGTGAATATCCTCTTTTTCAACTGTTGCAACAGATTTCTAACTCATCTCACTGCTCACAAGGATTCCCTTTCTCATGCATCTCTACACTGTCACCAGAACAATTTGTGTAAAGCAAAAAGTTGGTTATTTCAACCTCTTGGTTATTTCAACATTCTAAATGTTTGATGGCAGTAGGTCTTGCAACCTCTTTTAGTTGAAAACAATCTGACTAATAATATTCAGCCACCTCTATCAGTAATGGTGTTCACTTAGAAGCATAAAAGCTCCTGAGTGAACAGAAGCAGAGAGAGCATGACACGGGGCCTCTCAACCCATCCTTCTCTTCTTTCTCTGCTTTGCAAGGCTGTGTCTCAACCCCTCACCTGGCAGCAGTGCTATCCAGGGATGGGCATGTACTGATTTGAAAGTGTTGGTCACTCAGCTGTATCCAACTCTTTGCAACCCCATGGACTGTAGCCCACCAGGCTTTTCTGTTCATGGAATTTCCCAGAAAATTGTACTGGAGTGGGTTGCCATTGCCTTCTCCAGGTGATCTTCCCAACCCAGGGACCAAACCCAGGTCTCCTGCATTGCAGGCAGATGCTTTACCATCTGAGCCACCGTGGAAGCCCAATACCAATTTGAAATCCCTCCATAATATTCATTAAGCATTTTTTCCCCAGTGTTTATTCAGGGTTTGAGGGGAAACTGATTTTCAAATTGTCTACAAAGATGCTTAGTAACTTACTTCTCCTGGACAAAGCAAAGTCAATTGTCTGGAAAAGAATCGGCTCCAAAACCCTTTATCATTTTTTCTAGTCCTGTACTTTCTTGTTTCTGGTGGCAGTTTTGTGAACCAGGCAAAATTTGGCATTTAGATTAAAGTGTTTAAATCTCAAAGGCAGATCCTTCATTTATGATGAATAATGTGATGCTGAGCAACAGTGAATGTCAAGAGGGTGGGGACATCCATCTATTTTGTCCACCTTTGTATTCCCAGAGTCCACCTGCAGCCTGAAATTTAGCAAATGAGCAATAAATGTTTGTTGAAATATTTTTTGTTGTTGTTCTGGAAGTTCTGCAAATTTAAGCTGCCTGTGTGCATTCTGAACATGTTCAAGGGCAAAAAATAGGTCAATGCTGCTCTGGTCAAGGGCATAGTCTCCTTCAAGAGGTCAGTTTATAGTTAACTTGTTAAGGCTGAGTTAGAGATGCAGAACTGAACTGCTCGGATCAGTTCATTTCAGTTGCTCAGTCATGTCCAACTCTGCGACCCCATGAACTGCAGCACACCAGTCTTCCCTGTTCATCACCAACTCTCAGAGCCTATTCAAATTCATGTCCATCGAGTCAGTGATGCCATCCAACCATCTCATCCTCTGTCATCCCATTCTCCTCCCGCCTGCAGTCTTTCCCATCATCAGGGTCTTTTCCAATGAGTCAGTTCTTCATATCAGGTGGCCAAAGAATTGCAGCTTCAGCTTCAACATCAGTCCTTCCAATGAATATTCAGGACTGATTTCCTTTAGGATTGACTGGTTTGATCTCCTTTCAGCCCAAGTAACACCACAGATCAAAAGCATCAATTCTCCAG
>SJYV01002355.1:1042503-1080908 GCA_006410875.1 Neotragus pygmaeus | reverse complement strand
AAAAAAAAAAAAAAACACCTTTTAAGGCATTTGGAATACAGTTGCGTGAGGTCTGGCTTTTGCCCTCAAGTATCTTAGAATTTAAAGGATAAATTTTATTTGTATGGCACCTTAGTCACAGAATGTGGCTGATATTCTAAACCTTCATGCTTTAGAAACACAGGTAAAGGTTTTTTAATTCTATGAAGAGATCTTTAAGTGTGACATTTATGAAAGTAACCAATAATCACATAGCTATTCTAACTTTGCATTTGTTATCCATTTAATATTCATAAAAGCCCTACAAATAAGAAACATTCTCCTCATTTAGTTAATGAGGAAAGGAGGCACAGGTCACACTGTGAGTGAGGAAAACCAAACTTTGAACTCAGTCTGGTTCCTAAGTCCATGTGCTTAATCTCTGGGCCTTATGTGTGTGGTACAGGTAAGGGTACAGGGGGGACTACCTCATTAGGTTGCACCCCACAGCTCTGCCCACCGTCTGTTTAATGCAGTTTTATAAAGTCAAACAACTTCAGCCAGAGTGGGTAGCCATTCCCTTATCCAGGGGATCTTCCCAACCCAGGGATCAAACACAGGTCTCCCACATTGCAGGTGGATTCTTTACCAGCTGAGCCACCAGGGAAGCCCTTAGTATACCACACATCATATAAATTACTGAGCATTCCGTATATCAGCTACATAGACTATTTTTTCTAGTTGAATAAAAACATAGAAAGTTATCTGGTTAACTGGTTGTCTCAAACATTTTGTTAGCTGGCTAGCTTTGTCATCAGTTGATTTGTAAATTTGGGGTGCACATGATTTTAAGGCAGAGAAACACAATTAAAAAAATATTATATCAGTAACAAAATGTCGGCAAAGATAGACCTTTCTTTCTTTCTTTGAAATATTTTCTTTTATTTCTTTCTTTGAAATATTCCTACTTCCTCTCGCTCCTGCTTGCTTTCCTTTCTTTTCTAGTCTGGTGAGTTTTTAGTCACCTTTAAGGCCTAGATCATATATTTCATATATTTGTGAAGACTTCCTTGGTCCAATAGAGAAAAACTAATCAGGTCCATGTTGGTACTAACATAGCACTTTTTACTTATCATAGTCATAGTTATTTCCATTTGGATCCTTTCAGTCCATTAAATTATGAACTCATCAAGGTCAATTACCATATGCTATGTATCTTTTTATCTTGGCATTTTCTGACAGTTGCACAGTGCTTAAGAATACACAGTAATATTTATTGATAAAGGTATACAAGTGTACATGAAAAAAGCTTTCCATTTTGGTTTGTGGCCTTCCTTCCCCACTTGCTGGTAAATTTCCACTCTGGTGCAAGAACTCACATGAGGAGCACTCTCCTTGGATCCCAGCATGAGGTAGACTCCCAAAGGGTAATGGTGAAAGCATGTGACACTCTCTTGGGCTCCCCTTTTACCACCTACAGAGGCTTGTACACTCAAGCCAGAAGCTGGGACCTATCATGAAATGGACTCATTATCCACATAGTTTTTTCTCAGGGAAGGAAGACTTCTCCCATGTTAGATCATTGATCAGTCCCACTTCCAGATTCAGATATTCCAAACAAGTAGTCAGCTCTCTGAAATTTAGTATACTTCTTATCTGCTGTCTGTATAATTTGGGGAACTTATATAAAACATCTGTGATATATTTCTGTGCAGTCTGACTTGATGACAGAAGATTATCCAACCAGAGAGTGAAAAGGAAAAAAACAAACAAACCTTCTGTGGTAATCAGTTCTAATTGATTAGGGTTGTAGAAGGTAATTAACCTCTATTCCCTGACAATTTAATCATCTTTTTTTTTTTCTTCTACTGTGGCACTTGTTAAAATGATGGAGGTGAAATTGATTCTCCAGTTATTAAAATGTTTTTAATAATTTTAATTAATATATATTAAATGTTTGAAGTTCTAACCGTCAATTGTCTTAAGCAAGGTTAAACTCTCCCTTTGAAATCAGATTTCCTCTGTCCATTGGCTTAGAAAGAATAATAGCTAAACAATTCTATTTAGCATGTATTGAATATTTACTATGTACCAAGCACCAAAGACTTTACATAAATGTTGTATTTCATTTAGTATTCACAATAACCCATTGAGGCATGAAGTATTGTCTCAGTTTTAAAGATGAGCAAACTACATTTTTAAGAAATTGACCCAAATCACATAGCTAGTAAGTAACTGTTCTGACTGCAAAGCCCCATTTTGCTTTTGTGTAAAGGAAACTTTCAGGCTAGCTCAGCTACTTTCTCAAATGATCATACAATCCAAATTATCAGCCCAAACTTGGTGAGTCTTTACTACAAACTGCATTATAAGATTCCTTAAGCATGGGCACAAGCTAGAGTTTCTGTGTCCCTCAATACATGGCACTAAGTAACAGCAGAGTTCCATGACATAGCACATGATATTTGTTTTAAAATTCTTTTAATGGATGGAGTTATAGGTATTCTTATTATTTTTTGAGCTGTGCCCAGATGTGGGACTAAACTAATACTGTCACGAGAGTATCACCTGTATGTGTAGATGCATATAAAAATAATCTGAAATGCTCTGGAAACGGGCTGGAGCAAAAGCGTTCATCCTTTGCACAGATTCTAAAGTTAGTGCATAAAGCCTAGACAGCCTGACCTACTTTTTTTTTTTTTTTAAACCAAAAGACAGAGTAGAGTCTCTGTGTATCTCAGCATGTAAATGAGTGGGGGGAGAAAGGGAATTTGTCTATGGCTTGTATCTTGCTGATTGGACATCTTCCTGACAGAAGTGTTCAAAAGAAAAGTGTGTCATCCTGTTCATTATTGTTAATTAGCAGTAGAAAGCAAGGCTTTGGGGGTTCCATATCGCACAAGGCATCAGCAGAGAAATGGGGTTGAAATTTTAGCACTTAAATGTGAGTTAAGTTCAGACTGCCTGCCATGTAGGCTTCAGAACTGATTTCATTTGATCTTTCAAAGACAGGCATTGCAGAGAAATTTTACATGTAGAAAGAAAAACCCTGTAAATTCTAGCTTCCCTCGAATGCCTAGTTCATGACCAGTGGTTAGTTGGTTATTTGTAACTGGCCACTGTGAAGCACCAGTACTTTGGCCACGTGATGCAAAGAGCCAACTCATTGAAAAAGACCCTCATAACTGGGGAAGGTGGAAGCAAAAAGAGAAAGAGGCAGCAGAGAAGGAGGTGGTTAGATAGCATCACCAACTCAGTGACTGTGAATCTGAGCAAACTCAGGGAGATAGTGAAGGACAGGGAAGCCTGGTGTGCTGCAGTCCATGGGCTTGCAAAGAGTCGGACATGACTTAGCTACTGAACAAGAAAGAACTGTGAAACGTGTTGGATAAATGAAGAGGCTGGGGGTGCTTTTTCGTGTTTGAAATTGCAACAGAGATATTGTTCATTATTATGTGAGGTATATACTGCAGCCATCAGCTTCATGATTAACTAGCCTTTCAGTAAACTCTGTGTCTGTTATTCAACTGCTCTTTTTTTATTTACCAGCTGTTTTTTTTGTTTGTTTGTTTTGTTTTAATTCTAACTATCTAGACATAAACTAGGTTCAATAGATTAGTGATGCATACAATTGGTTCTGTGTGTCCAATTATATTTTATAACAGGCTGTTCAGAGAGAGTTGAATTTTATCTGTTGTCCTATGTCTCAATTTACTTTCCAGAAAAAAACCATATTTTTAATAAATTTTATTTTTTTCTGTCGTAAAGTACTTACTGAAAATTTTAAATGCAATGATGAGAATCAAAAGTATAAACTGCCTATAATATGACCAACCTTTTTACTCTGCCTTTAATTTTATGCATGTATCTTTTTTCTTTTATACGTATCTGTTAATAGTTGTATATGCAGACACACTTAAACATTCTTTAAAAAGACAAAATGTTTGAATTTTTTTATATGATACATACTATTCTACAACTTGATTATTCTTATTTAATTTGTTTTGGACCTCTTTCCACCTTAGAGCATGTAATCTCATATTTACCTCGTAGGATCCTACTGCACGCATATACTAAAATTTAGCTAAACCTTTCCCTAACGATNCAAAATGTTTGAATTTTTTTATATGATACATACTATTCTACAACTTGATTATTCTTATTTAATTTGTTTTGGACCTCTTTCCACCTTAGAGCATGTAATCTCATATTTACCTCGTAGGATCCTACTGCACGCATATACTAAAATTTAGCTAAACCTTTCCCTAACGATGGATTTTGGTTTGTTTCAGAATTTTTAGATTGCAAACCAATAAAAAATTTTAATCTTAAATAAAAACAATATTTCACATATATGAATATATATATTTAGGAAGATAAATCCCTAGAAGGGAGCCATGACATTTATTGCAGAGTTGTCCTTCAAGAAAATTGTACTGTTGAGCACTTCTACCACCAAGTATATAAGGATGTCAGAAACTGGAGTATTTTCGTGTGAGGACAAACTGGCCTCATTATTTCATAAAACACTGGATTCCATATAATGATTTTCCTATTAAGGCTTCTTTGGTTTGAGTGTATTTACATTTTAATAATAACATTGGTTTAAAGTTGACTCATTGGAAAAGACTCTGATGCTGAGAGGGATTAGGAGCAGCAGGAGAAGGGGACAACAGAGGATGCGATGGCTGGATGGCATCACCAGCTCGATGGACATGAATTTGAGTGAACTTTGGGAGTTGGTGATGGACAGGGAGGCCTGACGTGCTGCAATTCATGGGGTTGCGAAGAGTCAGACATGACTGAGACTGAACTGAACTGAAAGGTGGTACCAAACCTCCATTAGCTTTGGTCACAGTTTTTTTTCCCTTATATTCTTACAACATTCACAGAATAACACTAGGTTAAGGAAGTGGGATAAGGCATTCATGAGTCATGTGACTCATTTTATGAAAAGCAACTGCTGCACAGTTTTCTGGGATGAGCCAGGCAGGCAAGAGGTTAATGTCCCAGTGGGATGCACCACTCATTTCAGAATCTGTCTTGTGTTCTTCACCTTCTACACGTTCCATAATTCTTAATTTTGCCCCTAGTCGCTTCCTATTTTGATCATGCAGTCCCCAGGAATTGTGCATCAGCAGTGAAACATGGCTGGCTTTTAAATGTATTAATATTGTCAACATTACTGTGGTTAATTTTAATGTAACAAACAGTAACAGATATATTCTGCTGTTAACCATGTAGTAAGGCATAGATGTCTTAGCTCTTGATAGCCCATTTCAGCAACAAAGTTGTTGAGCTCAGAGAGTGGATTCCATCAAGGGACTAGGTCATATGTCATGGGGCATTTGATAATGGCTAAGATTAAATCGAAAGGAAGTAAGATATTTAGAAGGGAAAAAAGGATGTAGCTTTAAAAATTTTTCACATTCTACATGTGACTTTTTTTTTTAACTTTAGTCTTAACACATCCATTGTGAACTAAATCACAGCTGATATAATCACATGTAAAATTCAAGAACATTTTGGTTAGCTTGCCAAAATTTTTATTACTAATGCATGGATATAATTTAAACATGTGAAATATAACCACACTGATAGTTTTTCTTTGAACTTTTAAAATTATTTCCAAGGTGCTACCGCCTTGAGTTTTACTAATGAATGGTAAAATTAAAATATGTAAGTATGGAGTTTAATAGGCACTAAGAATATTTGATAATGCCATGGCTGTCTATACCATATTCACTAACATATTTAATAGCGGAACAGATGCATCTTGCTATGGTAATGCATGATACCAACCAGCAGGGAGTCCCATTTGCCAAGTCAGTTTTTATTTTATTTCTTTATTCCAAAACTTCCTCTAATAATCTCAGCCTTCAGTGTGTTTTGATCTGTGAGGCAGCAAGCAGAAAGGAGGGATTCTGTCCTCTGCTGTTTGTTTCCAGCAGGTTGTTGGTTTCAAGATGCAAAGCCCATGAGATTCTAAAATAAAATAACCTGGCAAGACTGGATAGGACATTCAGCACACATAATTACATAAGCAACATAATAAAATACATGCACCCAATACAAAACAGGTAGAGAAGTACCAAGTTCAAGGAAGCTCTGCAATGTGTCATGTGGTAGCTTCAAATTAGTAAGAAAATTCTAGCTATGAGCCTTTCAGTAAGTGTTAGTTATGAGGTGAGCAGGTTATTTGTGATGGTTTGTGTGTATGTCTTCTAGTTGCCCTTCCCTAACTAGCAGTAACTCTTGTTGCCCAAGAGATGCCCAAGGGAAATTGGAGTTGTTTGGTGTTGCAAGATGTGCTCTCTGGGGAGCAATTCTTTGGAGCTTTCCAGGCTATTTTACAATCCTTTAATTGCAGTGTCTGGAAAAAAAGATCTCATATACATTCTAAAGCTAAAATAAGATGACTGTCTAGCTAATGTATGCTGATATTCATAGAAAGATGTGGAATTGATAATGGTCCATTTAAAATGGGTTTTACCAAAGATTCTGGTCTAGCTATTTTGAAAATTGAAAAATTGTTGAAATTGGATACATCTGATTGAACTAAAAGGCCTTCTGTTGTGTTTTGTATGGTGAGGGAATTATATTAACCTGGAATCTAAAATGTGAAAAAGCTTGGTTCTAATTATATGGAATGTCATAATGCAATTGTCAGTTATCTGGACAAGACAAAGCAATTGTAGTTTGAGATGTTTTGCATCTTTTCTGACCATCTTCTTTAACAGAGTTTGCAAAATTGTCAACTAGGGCCTGTTAAAGCATTCAGAGTATTAGTTTTTTTCTTGGCTCAAAGGCTATTATGCACAATCTATCTTTGCCTCCACAGTCCACACTGATTTCTGAATTCAGTGAAGTCTTTTAGGCTTACTCAACTGGAGTATTAATTTCTTTCCATTGCATGAGTGAAGTGCTTCCCCCACTTCAAATTTCATTCTGTTGTAATGGTGAACCTCAGGGAGCCATGGTTAGGGAATTGGGAAAGCTGAGTATGCTTTTTGTTATTGTGACTTGTAATTCGCTGTAATGCTATCTGTAAGAAAATATTCCTAAATAGGTAATCACTTCAGCATCAATTTTCTGACCAGTAGGACTGAAGAGCTTATCCTTAAAGTAGGCTAGTAGGATAAGATGTTTGAAAACTCTTAATATCACCTTGGTTTTCCATTTTAGATATACTAAGAATGTAGATAATAATCATTTATCTTACAACTTGATTTGGTTTTTGATAAGGAGTTACTGTATACCTAAACTCATAGGGCTTTTTCATCAGCTAGTCTGATAACAAATTGTTTTTGACAAAATGCTCATATTCTGGCTAAAATTTCTTATTTCCAAACCCAGAACATTCTTATGTGCCCATCAGAATGTTACTCTCTCCTAAATTGGTACATAGGAAGATGACTTATGAAATAGTGAAAACTGTGTGGATAGCTAGCAGATACAGCATAGTTATAAGATAATTTATCATCTTCAAGAAATTCTAGAGTTATTTAGATGGCAGGAGAATTAGATGTAGCTATTCTTCTATGTCTGATAGAGAGATGGATCTAACCCTGTTTGAAGATAATGAAAACAGGTAACCCTAATGTAAAATCCAAATGAATCTTTGAAATCTAAATATTCACTCAGAGAAGTAAAACCTGTAGCCTCTGGAGTTTGGTTTATCTGGAACATTACAGTGAAGCTTATACCTAAGTTGACTGGCAATGGAGAGGAAAAATATTTTAAGACTATTGATATGTCCTTTTTTTTAAATTGAAATATAGTTAATGTGCAATGTTATATTTCAAGTGCAAAGCAAAGTTGTTGATATATATATGATATATGTATATGTATTCTTTTTCAGATTCTTTTTCGTTATAGATTATTATAAGATGTTGAGTTATTTGTGCTATGTGGTAGGTCCTTATTGTTACCTATTTTATATATAGTAGTGTGTTTATGTTAATCCCCAAATCCTAATTTATCTCACTCCACATCCCCATTTGGTAACTGTTTTATTTTCTATGTCTTGGTATATTTTTCCTTAAAACTATTTCAAAAACATAGAATACAATTGAATATTTTTGGAAAAGGTCACTTTGTCTACTTTATNTTAATCCCCAAATCCTAATTTATCTCACTCCACATCCCCATTTGGTAACTGTTTTATTTTCTATGTCTTGGTATATTTTTCCTTAAAACTATTTCAAAAACATAGAATACAATTGAATATTTTTGGAAAAGGTCACTTTGTCTACTTTATTTTTCATATAGATGCAGGAATATCTAAGCTTTTAAATCAAGATCATCTAAAATGTTACTGGGTACACAACTGATATTTTCATATCCTGATAAGTTTCAGGATCCGGAAGTACAGTTCACTCATAAGTTCACTTTATTCTAACCCTTAATTAGTAACTAAAGATAGCTTAAGTTTTAGAAAATAAATGGATCATACTGCTTGTAAGCTATGGCTTGCTGAGGGTTTAGATTCTATCTCAGTCTTCAATATAAACTAATAGCTTTCTATCCAAAAATTTGAGAGTGGAAAAGGCTATAGTTGTAGTTGGGTATGAATTATGCTGAAGGACTTTGGGATCTGGGAAAAAAAGAGAACCAAAGGAGAATTCAATCAAGTCTCTAGAGTAATATGATGGATATTATTTTATTCTGAGAGAATCATTACATTTTATAGAGATGATGGGGTTCATACCAGGAACAGTTAGATCTCTCCAGAAAGATGTTTAGAACTAATAGACATCCAATCCCCACTGGCAGTAGGTCTTTTATTCATTCATGAATCATGTATTGAGGACCTTAAGGTGCACAGAACCATGTTAGTTTCATGGAATATAGCATAGCTGAAATATTGCATCCACTTCATTAAAACTGAAGAATAGTAAAGACAGACTTTTAAAAAAGAATTTTAAATACTGTAATAAAGACCATAATAGAAGCACAGGAATTTACAGTAGTAGTTTTAAGGAGAAACTCATGAATTTTGCTTTGGCACCTTAGGGACACCTTTGCAGAGAAGGTAGCATAAGGCATGTGTGAGTGAGGAGTTTGCCAAACAAAAGTAAACAAAGGGGACCATCAGAAATAACATAAGCTAAGGTTAAATATGGCATGGGGTATCTTATTAAGCATGTGCCCTAGAATATAGCCCTGAGTAGGTATCACAGCATGTTTTCTGAATAAGTGGGTAAATTGGAGGCATCTTACCAGGTTTTTCAATAGCAATAACTTAAAGAAAAGGAGCAAAAAGATTTTAACAAGTATGCAAGTGATGGTATATTGCAAAGATGGTATGGTGGTGTTGGTTTAGTCTCTAAAGTCATGTCTGACTCTTGTGACGCCATGGACTGTACCCTGCTAGGCTCCTCTGTCCCTGGGATTCTCCAGTCAAGAATACTGGAGTGGTTTGCCATTTCCTTCTCCAGGGATCTTCCCAACCCAGGAATCGAATCTAGGTCTCTTGCATTGCAGGTGGATTTTTTCCCTACTGAGCTATGAGGGAAGTCTTACAAAATGGTATATTGTACCCTAAAGCTTTACTGTGCGTGGCTTTCAGGACAGCACTCTGGGTTGTAAAGGTTGTAAGGATGGCTTTCGACCAGGCATTCTGGTGAAAAATGTACTGCACAGACTTNCAGGTCAGGTGGTCTGGTATTCCAATATCTTGAAGAATTTTCCAGTTTGTGGTGATCCACACAGTTAAAGGCTTTGGCATAGTCAACAAAGCCAAAAAAGATGTTTTTCTGAAACTCTCTTAGTTTATTGATAATCCAATGGATGTTGGCAAATTGATCACTGATTCCTCTGCCTTTTCTAAATCCAGCATGAACATCTGGAAGCTCAGGTACTGTTTAAGCCTGACTTAGAGAATTTTGAGTATTACTTTACTAGTGTGTGAGATGAGTGCAATTGTGCAGTAGTATGAACATTCTTTGGCATTGCCTTTCTTTGGGATTGGAATGAAAACTGACCTTTTCCAGTCCTGTGGCCACTGCTGAGTTTTCCAAATTTGTTGGCATATTGAGTGCAGCAGTTTCACAGGATCATCTTTTAGGATTTGAAATAGCTCAACAGGAATTCCATCACCTCCACCAGCTTTGCTCTTAGTGATGTTTCCTGAGGCCCACTTGACTTCACATTCCAGGATGTCTGACTCTAGGGGAGTGATCACACCATTGTGATTATCTGGGTTGTGAAGATCTTTTTTTGTATAGTTTCTGTGTATTCTTGGAACCTCTTCTTAATATCTTCTGNTGATGTTTCCTGAGGCCCACTTGACTTCACATTCCAGGATGTCTGACTCTAGGGGAGTGATCACACCATTGTGATAATCTGGGTTGTGAAGATCTTTTTTTGTATAGTTTCTGTGTATTCTTGGAACCTCTTCTTAATATCTTCTGCTTCTGTTAGGTCCAACAATTTCTGTCCTTTATCAAGCACATTTTTGCGTGAAATATTTTTTTTCCCTTTGGGTGTTAGTTCTTAAAGGTCTTGTAGGTCTTCATAGAACCATTCAACTTCAGCTTCTGAAAATTATGGAAGAGATGGGAATACCAGACCACCTGACCTGCCTCTTGAGAAACCTATATGCAGGTCAGGAAGCAANCTATTTTTGATAATTTATTGATAGATGTTTTATTCTCTAAAGAGTTACCTAATATGATAAAAATGTTCAAATTAAAAATTTGAACTGATTTCATGTTTAATGTACCTGATATTGTATCTTCTTTTAAATGTCCTACTTCTAAAACTCTTGCTCCCAAAAAATTGTTTACACTTGCTTTTAGCACCTAAAACATCTTGACTATTTACTGGGGAACCAGATTGATTATGATGATTATGTGCTTGCTGAAAGTTTCATTGGAGAATTTACTTTGCATGAGGCCTGTGGTTGACCAAACTATAGGATATATGCAGTTGAACTGAAGAATAGGCAAAAATAATTATCTGTTAAATTATTAATAATAATCCTTTAATTCAGATTGTCTTGATTTTCTTTTATTATTATTAATATGGTATGACTGAACTGAACTGAATCTCATATTTTATATCTTATTTTATAATTCAAAGCATTTCAGCATAATCTTTAAACAACTCCAAAAGACACAGAAAGCAGTAGTTTTTATTGTATACATTTCTTAAATAGCAAAAGGGCCTAGAGAGTATAAATGACATGATTAGTCAGAGAATGAACAATGATGATAATTCAGGTCTTCTGATTTCAGTTCAATTACTGTTCTACTATAATTTAATTTGTAAATGTTTCTCCCCAGTACTCTTTGATTGAGATCATCTTAGGTACAGGGAACTGTAATATCCACACTTGATAGGGGTCATGTAAATATGAATGGAATTCATTTGTTAAACTTGAAGAAGTGCATTGACCCATAACATATGATCTTTATTTATAACTAGTCTTTATTTTAAAACGTACCTCAAGGGTATAATAAAGGCATACAGTTCTTTGTTTTCAGAAATCCTCATAATAACTTTTCCCTTTAAATATAAGACTAGAAAGAGGCTGGCATATTCAATCAGATAGGAAAATGGGAGTAGAGTTGGGTTGGAAGTAGAATGTAAAGGAACAATAATGCCATCGTAAGAAAAAGTAAAGGAAATACTCATCAGAAAAAATTATTTCAATACTTGGGAGAATATAGAAGGTAATTACATAAATGAAGTATTATCTGAAATGAATTTTGTGAGGGTTACAGCCACCTATCTCATTTCTGTGATGTGTAGAATTCAGGTAATGCTTTGGCTGCAAATCAATGACCTGGGTATATTAAAATGAGCCGAGTTCTAGCTCTGCAGCATATTTCATTTCACCTTTCATCAGTTTATAAAATCAGGTTAATAATACTTCCCTATCTACCTCGTAGAATTATTCTGAAGATCAAATGAAATAGAGGGTGCAAATGTACTTTGGGACATTAAAAGCATCACAGTGCAACAGAAAGCTGTATGGTTCCTCCAGCTCGTGTCAGAAATCCGGTTCATTATCTTTTAGTCAGAATTTGTGAAAATGTAATGTAGATATGTTATGACTTTTGCGCGAAATCTGGGAGATATGCTTAAGAAATTCTTAAGAACAATCGGAAGAATTAAGTTTCAGTAGTTAAAAGCTGGAAGTGCCTAGAATAAAGCCTGAAATCAGATTTCCTGAAAATGATGNTGTAGATATGTTATGACTTTTGCACGAAATCTGGGAGATATGCTTAAGAAATTCTTAAGAACAATCGGAAGAATTAAGTTTCAGTAGTTAAAAGCTGGAAGTGCCTAGAATAAAGCCTGAAATCAGATTTCCTGAAAATGATGCTTTTGTTAAGTAATAGAATTTTTTCTATATCTGCCAAATTCTTACTGATATTGTTGCTGTTGCTTGCATTAGCAGTTAATGATGACATCGGTCTTTTCCTAGGCAAAATGATCCAGATTATTTGATAATCTACCCATTGAATACTGAAAGTGTGGAAAATAAAGTTGCAGATTGGATTAGAAAGAGCTGAAAAGATTTAGTGATTTGCTGATATCTATTTTATGGTGTGTGTGTATGTGTGTGCTCAGTCATGTCCGATTCTTTGCGACCCTATGGACTAGAGCCTGCAAGGCTCCTCTGTCCTTGAGATTTTCCAGGCAGGAATACTGGAGTGGGTTGCCATTTCCTCTCCAGGGGACCATCCCACCCCAGAGATTGAATCTACATCTCTTGCGTCTCCTGCCGTGGCAGGCACATCCTCTACTGCTGTGCCAACTGGGAAGCCCATCTCTTATGGAAGTGACTTGAAAAATATAGGCATGCATGCACAAGAATGTCCCATTTAAGAACGATAATACTATGTTCAAAAATGATCATACTCATAATGAGAAATGACCTAGTACTGCCTAAAAGTCCTTGTCCTTGCACTGGCCTGATGAAAATTATCCAGCACCCTTAATGCAAATATGTAAATTGTCATTCAGCTTGTAAATGAAATGCATACTGGAGCCATGGCAAATGTGTGAGTATCGTATGCAAGCTGGGATGAAATGTCAAATCCAAAACATCACATTGATAACTGTAAACATGAAGGCTTGTATTTGAGAATAACATAGAATAAACAGCAAACAATTAAACTTTACACCTTCAGTTCAGTCCAGTCACTCAGTCATGTCCGATGCTTTGCAACCCCAAGGACTGCAGCACATCAGGCTACCCTGTCCATCACCAACTCCCAAAGACTACTCAAACTCATGTCCATCAAGTCTGTGATGCCATCCAACCATCTCATTCTCTTGTTGTCCCCTTTTCCTTCAGTCTTTCCCAGCATCAGGGTCTTTTCCAGTGAGTCAATTCTTTACATCAGGTGTCCAAAGTATTGGAGCTTCAGCTTCATTATCAGTCCTTCCAATGAATATTTAGGACTGATTTCTTTTAAGATTGGTTGGTTTGATCTGCTTGTAGTCCAAGGGATTCTCAAGAGTCTCCTCCAACCCCACAGTTCGAAAGCATCAATTCTTCAGTGCTCAGCTTTCTTTATAGGCCAGCTCTCACATCCATACACGACTACTGGAAAAACCATAGCTTTAAATAGATGAAACTTTGTTTGCAAAGTAATATCTCTGTTTTTTAATATGCTGTCTAGATTGGTCATAGCTTTTCTTCCAAGGAGCAAGCATCTTTTTATTTCATGGCTGCAGTCACCATCTGTAGTGATTTTGGAGCCCAAGAAAATAAATCCTGTCACTGTTTCCACTGTTTCCCCATCTATTTCCCATGAAGTGATGGGACCATATGCTATGATCTTAGTTTTCTGAATGTTGAGCTTTAAGCCAGTTTCTTCACTTTCCTCTTTCACTTTCGTCAAGAGGCTCTTTAGTTCTTCACATTCTGCGATAAGGGTGGTGTTATCTGCATATCTGAGGTTATTGATATATCTCCTGACAGTCTTGAGTCCAGCTTATGCATCATCCAGCCTAGCATTTTGCATGATGTACTCTACATATAAGTTAATTAAGCAGGCACAATATGCAGCCTTGACATACCCTTTCTCCAATTTGGAACTAGTCCATTGTTCCATGTCCAGTTCTTGGCCTATAATCAGCATAAAGTTACTATAGGTCAGTAGTGTTATGAGGCTATCAAGTAACACTAATCAATTTTAGGATAAATTAAATTTTAAAAGATGAATATGATGATTCCCCTTATGTATACTTTATTTTGGGGCCTCCAAAATCATCACAAGNTAGCTTTAAATAGATGAAACTTTGTTTGCAAAGTAATATCTCTGTTTTTTAATATGCTGTCTAGATTGGTCATAGCTTTTCTTCCAAGGAGCAAGCATCTTTTTATTTCATGGCTGCAGTCACCATCTGTAGTGATTTTGGAGCCCAAGAAAATAAATCCTGTCACTGTTTCCACTGTTTCCCCATCTATTTCCCATGAAGTGATGGGACCATATGCTATGATCTTAGTTTTCTGAATGTTGAGCTTTAAGCCAGTTTCTTCACTTTCCTCTTTCACTTTCGTCAAGAGGCTCTTTAGTTCTTCACATTCTGCGATAAGGGTGGTGTTATCTGCATATCTGAGGTTATTGATATATCTCCTGACAGTCTTGAGTCCAGCTTATGCATCATCCAGCCTAGCATTTTGCATGATGTACTCTACATATAAGTTAATTAAGCAGGCACAATATGCAGCCTTGACATACCCTTTCTCCAATTTGGAACTAGTCCATTGTTCCATGTCCAGTTCTTGGCCTATAATCAGCATAAAGTTACTATAGGTCAGTAGTGTTATGAGGCTATCAAGTAACACTAATCAATTTTAGGATAAATTAAATTTTAAAAGATGAATATGATGATTCCCCTTATGTATACTTTATTTTGGGGCCTCCAAAATCATCACAAGTGGTGAGTGCAGCCATGAAATTAAAAGACGCTTGCTCCTTGGAAGAAAAGTTATGACCAACCTAGACAGCAGATTAAAAAGCAGAGACATTACTTTGCTAACAAAGGTCCATCTAGTGAAAGCTATGATTTTCCAGTAGTAATGTATAGATGTGAGTGTGGGACTATAAAGAAAGCTGAGTGCCAAATAATTGATGCTTTTGAACTGTGGTGTTGGAGAAGACTCTTGAGAGTTCTTTGGACAGCAAGGAGTTTCAACCAGTCCATCCTAAAAGAAAACAGTTCTGAATACTCATTGGAAGGACTGACATTGAAGGTGAAACTCCAATACTTTGGCCACCTGACTCGAAGAATTGACTCATTTGAAAAGACTCTGATGCTGGGAAAGATTGAAGGCAGGAGGAGAAGGGGACGACAGAGGATGGGATGGTTGGATGGCATCACCGACTCGATGGACGTGAGTTTGAGTAAACTCCGGGAGTTGCTGATGGACAGGGAGGCCTGGCATGCTGCAGTCTATGGGGTTGCAAAGAGTCGACATGACTGAGCAAATGAATTGAACTGATACTGATGACTCTGCTGGAGTTTCATATATTGTCCTATTTGTCAGATTTTCCAAATGGAGTAATTTCAGAAAATGAAAAAAAACAAAACATGAAGCTAGGTTAAATTGTAGAATCATCAAAGAAATTAGAAGAAATCAGGATCTCTGGTTAGAAGCCACAAAGGAGAGAACTTGAACAAGTAGAAAACAGCTCAAGGAGACTATAATTAATTTACTGGAGAAATGTCTAACTGTCACAGGGGTTTAGAGATGGAATTGAGTGACTCAAGAAGTAGAGAGTACTACAAGTCCCCTTGATGGGGAGTTGGACAGAATTAAAGCATTAGCTAGCTACTGGACAGAAGGACCTCTAAATTCTAGTGTATTTTCTCATTATTCTGTTGTACTGAATAGATGTATCAATTATTGCAGAAAGTAACAAGCTAAATGTAACATACAAACTTAAAAATATGGAGGATGAGCTGTGCCACTGTTGTTCTACAAACCATACTTTCACCATAGCTTTTCTTTCCTCTCCTTTCTTATATTCTTGAACTCATATATCCTTTACTCATTCATTCAAGACATTCATTTAACAAGATCTGAATGTTGCTGTGTGCTTCTCAGGTGGCTCAGTGATAAGAATCTGCCTGCCAAGCAGGAGACGCGGGTTCAATCCCTGGGTCAGGAAGATTCCCTGGAGTAGGAAATGGCAACCCTCTTCAGTATTCTTGCCTGGAAGATTCCAAGAACAGAGGAGCTTGACAGACTACAGTCCACAGTGTCGCAAAGAGTGAAACATGACTTAGCAACTGAACAGAAACAACAACAAAAGCAAATTGTTTCTCAACAAAATGCTGAGTGAATGTGATGTATAGAGTATTAATATTAATCAAGTGCAAGCTCCACAAAGGATAGACTTTTGTCTGTCTTGTTAATTTCTGTATCCTCAGCACCTATAACTGCCTGGCTTATTATTAGTGTTTAATAGTATGCGTGTGTCTATACACACAAACATATAGAGACGGGGTCTTCCCTGGTGGCTCAGACAGTAAAGAATCTACCTATAATGTGGGAGGCCTGGGGCTGAGCACACACACAGCATATATATAGAGAGGGGGCAATGAAAGCAAGATATAATCTGACAGTTTTACAGTTACAGGAAATTTTACAATTAATTTAGTTTTTTACTTGTTTTTATTTATTAATATTTATATTTTTGGTTGCACTGGATCTTCATTGCTGTGCACAGGCTTTCTCTAGTTGCAGTGGGTGGGGGCTACTCTTCGTTTTGGTGGGTGGGCTTCTCATTGCAGTGGTTCTCTTGTGAAGCACTACTTCTAGGATTGCAGGCTTCAGTAGCGGCAGCACACAGGCTTAGTAATTGTGGTTTGAGGGCCCTCAAGCAGGCGAGCTTCAGTAGTTGTAGCACAGGCTTAGTTGTTATGATGTGTGTGTAGACGAGGGATTGTACCTGTGTCCCCTGCATTGGCAGGCAGATTCCTATCCTCTGTACCACCAGGGAAGTCCTGCAGTTCATTTTACAGTTAAACATTTTTCCCCACCACTGTATTAGAGAGCGTCCTGTTACAGACCAGATCCAGACAGGCAGGCAGCTTTCCTAGTGTCCTTGGCCACTGTTATGCAAACTAGAGTCCTTGGTCTCTCAGGTGTGTGAGACACTGTCTTAATGTCAAATGGCAACGAGCAGCTCCTGTTGGTCATTACATTAATGTTGATTTCCATTAATCATTATAAAGAAAAAGCATCTCATAGGGGAGTTAGCAACTGGGAAATTATTTCAAAGGCAATATCTTTGTTATAACTGTAATTGATGGTTCTCAAACTGGAGTCAGCGGGAGCATGCTTAGTGTTTGGAGAGTCTCACTTTTGAGGGCTTCTTTATTATCATAAAGCTGTTCCCTACCTGACCCTTGCCCAGATATCAGTTCACATTTGGCTTCCTNTGGACAGAAGGACCTCTAAATTCTAGTGTATTTTCTCATTATTCTGTTGTACTGAATAGATGTATCAATTATTGCAGAAAGTAACAAGCTAAATGTAACATACAAACTTAAAAATATGGAGGATGAGCTGTGCCACTGTTGTTCTACAAACCATACTTTCACCATAGCTTTTCTTTCCTCTCCTTTCTTATATTCTTGAACTCATATATCCTTTACTCATTCATTCAAGACATTCATTTAACAAGATCTGAATGTTGCTGTGTGCTTCTCAGGTGGCTCAGTGATAAGAATCTGCCTGCCAAGCAGGAGACGCGGGTTCAATCCCTGGGTCAGGAAGATTCCCTGGAGTAGGAAATGGCAACCCTCTTCAGTATTCTTGCCTGGAAGATTCCAAGAACAGAGGAGCTTGACAGACTACAGTCCACAGTGTCGCAAAGAGTGAAACATGACTTAGCAACTGAACAGAAACAACAACAAAAGCAAATTGTTTCTCAACAAAATGCTGAGTGAATGTGATGTATAGAGTATTAATATTAATCAAGTGCAAGCTCCACAAAGGATAGACTTTTGTCTGTCTTGTTAATTTCTGTATCCTCAGCACCTATAACTGCCTGGCTTATTATTAGTGTTTAATAGTATGCGTGTGTCTATACACACAAACATATAGAGACGGGGTCTTCCCTGGTGGCTCAGACAGTAAAGAATCTACCTATAATGTGGGAGGCCTGGGGCTGAGCACACACACAGCATATATATAGAGAGGGGGCAATGAAAGCAAGATATAATCTGACAGTTTTACAGTTACAGGAAATTTTACAATTAATTTAGTTTTTTACTTGTTTTTATTTATTAATATTTATATTTTTGGTTGCACTGGATCTTCATTGCTGTGCACAGGCTTTCTCTAGTTGCAGTGGGTGGGGGCTACTCTTCGTTTTGGTGGGTGGGCTTCTCATTGCAGTGGTTCTCTTGTGAAGCACTACTTCTAGGATTGCAGGCTTCAGTAGCGGCAGCACACAGGCTTAGTAATTGTGGTTTGAGGGCCCTCAAGCAGGCGAGCTTCAGTAGTTGTAGCACAGGCTTAGTTATTATGATGTGTGTGTAGACGAGGGATTGTACCTGTGTCCCCTGCATTGGCAGGCAGATTCCTATCCTCTGTACCACCAGGGAAGTCCTGCAGTTCATTTTACAGTTAAACATTTTTCCCCACCACTGTATTAGAGAGCGTCCTGTTACAGACCAGATCCAGACAGGCAGGCAGCTTTCCTAGTGTCCTTGGCCACTGTTATGCAAACTAGAGTCCTTGGTCTCTCAGGTGTGTGAGACACTGTCTTAATGTCAAATGGCAACGAGCAGCTCCTGTTGGTCATTACATTAATGTTGATTTCCATTAATCATTATAAAGAAAAAGCATCTCATAGGGGAGTTAGCAACTGGGAAATTATTTCAAAGGCAATATCTTTGTTATAACTGTAATTGATGGTTCTCAAACTGGAGTCAGCGGGAGCATGCTTAGTGTTTGGAGAGTCTCACTTTTGAGGGCTTCTTTATTATCATAAAGCTGTTCCCTACCTGACCCTTGCCCAGATATCAGTTCACATTTGGCTTCCTATTGCCCTTGGAAATTTATATCATGCAGGCAAACTGAAAAGTTAAAGGGACAGGGTGGTGTTGACAAAGGCATTTCATTGTGCCCCCCATATTTTCTTCAGTTTATCTGTGTAACTATTTTTGTTTCCTAAGAATACTCTTCTTCCTTTGCTCCTTCCATTTAAATAAGAGAATTATAGACACCAGCACCACCTGAAACTTCTTTTTCCAGTTTTGATACTAGAAACATATATTAGCCATTTATTCAAGCAATAGTTATTTTTTGAGAACCTTTAAGTTCTAGCACCATCTTAGGGGGTATAAAACAGAGAACACAATAGACGAAAACCATACCTTCATAAGAATTATGTTGTCGAGTCACACACAGCCCTTCAAAATAAGCCGTTTAGATAAAGGGGAATAGTAATGTAATGAGTGAAATAATCTTTGGGATAAAACTTCTGATATGATCTTTTCTAGGCAAACTCATTTATTTCTTTGCAAATTCAAAGTATTATTTTGATTGCTAGTTTGAAACTGCTGTTATTGTTGATTTTTTACTTTCTTCCTGAGAGTTTCTGTAATATTTATGATGAAGATAGTAGTATGAATTAAAACTTTAAAAGCATAGATCACTCACAATTTTGTTTTATTAATTACATTTTTTTTTTGTTTCTCAGAAAATACGCTCAGTCAGTGCTCAGTGAATCCCAAGCTTATAAATTAGGTCCTAAAGGGACAGTTTAAGGGACAGTATCCCAGTAAGCAAAAATTTTAGTGTAGCTCTTAAGGCCTTCATATTGATTTGCTTTCATGAATGAGCAAACAGGATATGTAAGATTTACAAACAATGCAATTTCAGCATATGTCTGAAATTGTCATACATCATGTTTATTAAATCCGGAAAACAAGTTACCTGTCCTTCTTCTCTCTTTCCTTCTTCTTAATGAAGTAAAATTATTATACATCAAAGTAAGTCTGATTGACTGACTAGATATTTTAGATATTTGCCAGTAGATAAATATACTGTACTGATGTTTTGAATTATTTCTATACTTCAATATTTTGCTGTCATTTTATTGTATATACCTCTTACTAGACTTAAGTAGAGCTTACAAATATAAGCTTTATAGATTCCAACATGTATGAAAATTGATGTTCATGATTATGCATTTGCCATATTCTTTTTCTATTACACTAGAAATCACAAGCATATTATTATCTTCTAATATAGAAATTACACATTCATAATTCAGATTGCTAGTCTGTTGATAAGGAGATTTCACCATCTTTTCAGTGTTATGAATATTTTCATTTTAACTACAAATAGCTGGCCCTCAAATGTTATTTTATGTTCTGATTACCACATGTACTATCAAGTATAGGAGACAAATACTCTGAATAAGAAATAAAAGTCTTGTATAATATGTAACATGCAAATATGCATGTGGGTGTCTGTGTGTTCACTGAGCTAATCTACCAGTCTAGGGAAAAATCTTTAAGTGTTTCTTATGGTTAATTGAAATTTTGGCCCTTCTTATGTAAGATCTAAGAAGGACTTTTCTCAACCAGTTTTCTCCCGCTATAAAGTTTTGCTTGAATCTAGTGGCCACTCTTAAATTATTTTCAAATCAGTTTAATTGGTCCAGATTCTATTCACAAGCCATTTAGAACAAAGGATAATGATAATTATTAAAAATTTGTATTTTAAATAGCATTTAACTTAGTTATCAGTGCATTGTTATTGAGGAATTTCTGATGCTAATAACTGCCCATCACTTAGATTTTATTAAACTATTTGAATAGTGTATGTTTTTGTGAAGAGCCTTACTGTTTTATGAGGTATGGCTATAAGTTTCTCATATCTGAAAGTAATGGCTAAAAATTTTATTTTTTAAAAGTTAAAATTTTTTATTTAAATGGCATCTTAAAATAAGCATTTAATAATACATAAATGGAAATAAAATTGTGGTTTCGGCTGTACTTTATACAATTTTTTAGCTAGTCAATAATTTATTTCTTGCCACTGCCTTAAGTAAATATATATTCAGCAAAGAAGGATTTTATTCATAGTCAGACACCTATGAAATACATGTTCCTACTTTACTGCAAAGAAATGTTATTTTTAATTGTCTGAAAGTATCATTATAATGAATATATGCAGTCTACATATAATTTAGTACTTGGATTAATAAGTTTATTGCTTTCACAAGGTCTACTCAGTGATTACTATCAGTGATTTTTTTGAAATTACAGTGCAATTACAAAACTATTCCTGGTGTCCCAGTAGTAGTTATGACTCATAGAAAACACTGATTAATATATATGAATATGGATATAATTAAATATTAATCATATTTAACTTTTAGAACAATGCACTACCAATCCTCTCACCTCCAAAAAATACTAGTAAATTAAAATTGGATTGTTCTGATTTTGAAGTTGAAAGTCATGACTCTGAGTTCTTAGACTAAATCAAATAGCGTGATGGTGACATGTGTTACTTATGTGATAAATTCTCAAGTCCTAATTAAAACATTTTAAAAGCTGAATGAAATGATAAAACAACACAAGATCTTTAGGCAAAAAGTTTTACATGAAACTGTAATTGGTTCTCATTGCCCAGGATGAAGTGAGTCGATTTTTATTTCATTTTCTTCAAATTCCTATTATTTGTTACAAGTGATAATATTTACTCAAGCAATTATAATTATAACAAATAACAAATTTTCTGTTTGGCTAGAAGAAAGATTTTAGAGAATTGAAAGATAAACAGCATTAACAGCATCATTAATGTTGCATTATAATTATTAGTAAATAGAGCATTAATAAAGCTATGATACAGTAATATAATTATGTATGAATATATGATTAGTAAATGCATACATTGGTTGCACAGTTAATTGTTGCAGAGACTTTAAGTACAACTAACATGTAAATCTATAATATTTCTCATTTTACTTTTATCTTACTCATTTTTATTGGAACAAACATAAATGATCTGAAACATTAAATCACATCTATTTGGTTAATAATAAATCAAATTTCTGTTACTTTCCATGTTTTTACTGAGTGATGTACACATTTCAGTTACCTGGTGGCTCAGACAGTAAAGAATCTGCCTGCGGTGCTGGCGACTTGGCTTCAATCCCTGAGTTGGAAAGATCACCTGGAGGAGGGCATAACAACCCACTCCAGTATTCTTACCTGGAGAATCCCATAGACAGAGGAGCCTGGTGGGCTACAGCCCATAGCGTTGCACAGAGTTGGATATGGCCGAAGTGACAGCACACACGTAGATGCTTCATTGGTTAAGAATGTAGGCATCAGGTTCTGACAGAACTGAAAAGAAATCCCCAAAGACGATGACTTTGCTTTAAGTACCTAAGTTGCTCCAGGCAGACAGATGCAGCCCTGGTACCTCGTATGTTTTCTGTCTCCTGGTGGCTACTGCAGCTTCTTCACTGGGGCTCCTCTCTGCTCTCAGAATTGGGCTGACAGACCACTGCGGTTTTCTCAGGAAATCTCAGCAGAGAGGCCCTGTTNCGCACACACGTAGATGCTTCATTGGTTAAGAATGTAGGCATCAGGTTCTGACAGAACTGAAAAGAAATCCCCAAAGACGATGACTTTGCATTAAGTACCTAAGTTGCTCCAGGCAGACAGATGCAGCCCTGGTACCTCGTATGTTTTCTGTCTCCTGGTGGCTACTGCAGCTTCTTCACTGGGGCTCCTCTCTGCTCTCAGAATTGGGCTGACAGACCACTGCGGTTTTCTCAGGAAATCTCAGCAGAGAGGCCCTGTTCTGAAGATGGGAGATGAAATGAGTGTCTTGCTATCCTGCCATACTTAACAGGGAAAGGCAGGGTCTGAAAGTTGGGACTCTTGGATTTGTATGTTAGGTATCACAGACCTACAGGGCACTCTGACAAACTGTCTTAATTTTCCAGCCCACAGAATGGGTCATGGGGATATTGGAGGATGGACTGTGTCTGATTGGGGTTTGGGAATAAACAAGACCTATAGGAGAACTTCAGTATTTCTCTGAATCAGATTCTCCCACCAATCCTTTTTCTGAGAGTTGAATTGGAAACAAACATACACCAGGCACAGAAATATATAATTTCTGTCCTACTCTCTCAGCGGGGTTTAATCTCACTGGTTATTCTTTCAGGATTGGCCCTGGCAGCTGGTCATGGTGTCAGCCGGCACTGGGTGGAACTTAGAGATCCCAGTATACTAGATGGCCAAAACTATTATGAATATCTTTATATNAGTCACCATCTGCAGTGATTTTGGAGCCCAGAAAAATAAAGTCAGCCACTGTTTCCATGGTTTCCCCATCTATTTGCCATTTAAGTGACTGGATGCCATAATCTTAGTTTTCTGAATGTTGAGCTTTAAGTCAACTTTTTCACTCTCTTTCACTTTCATCAGGAGGCTTTTTAGTTCTTAACTTTCTGCCCTAAGGGTGGTGTCATCTGCATGTCTGAGATTATTGATATTTCTCCTGGCAATCTACTCCAGTTTGTGCTTCCTTGAGCCCAGTGTTTCTCATGATGTACTCTGCATATAAGTTAAATAAGCACGGTGACAATATACAGCCTTGATGTACTCCTTTTCCTATTTGGAACCAGTCTGTTGGTTCCATGTCCAGTTCCATGTCCAGTCTGTTCCAGTTCCAGTCTGTTCCATGTCAAGTTCTAACTGCTGCTTCCTGATATTTTCTTGTTTTCTTCTTCATCAGTCAGTGGACTGACAGAAGGGTCACAGCAGTGGAGCCACCCACATACTCACTCTTTGGTGAGGTGAGGAGGTGTGTAGCTCCCACTCACTCATTGTGCACCTCTGAAAGTCTCTGGAAGTGAGCTGGTTGTACTGGCAGACAAATCCTGCATACCACATGAGGTCACCCCCATTAGCATGAATTCCAGGCTTAGAAGGTGTGGAATAGTTGGATGGGAATTCAGTCTTCCACCTGAGGGAACCATGCAGGGTAATTCAGGAGAATGCCAGCATTTGAGTACCAGACCGTAGGTTCTTCTGCTGGCCATAGCAGGCCAGAAAATCAGCTTCCACTTACTGAAGAAGCAGGACAGCTTTCCAAGTCCAAGAAGGGAAGCTTTGCTTTTTTTCTCTCCCACTTCATCACCTAGTGTCTAAGAAGCAGCTGACCTTGAAAAAGGGGGAGAAGGAAGTCTATACTGATTCCCAACCCAGATTTGGGTCCACTCCTCTCACCTCTCTCCCACATGGCTACAACCAAGAGCCTAACTTGTGCTGGGTGAGTGGCTGAGAGGAGCTTTGGAGTGGCTGAAAACTTTGAACTTGGGCCAAGATATTATTAAGAGAGATTTACTAAATGAGAAGCTGATTCAGTGTAGTATAGACTGGAACAGTTATTGGAAGGAATTAAACCAGTAACATGTGTCTTGAGTCTAGATTTTTAATAATCAGAATGTTCTTATGGAGACAACTGGTATGTGAAAGAATGTAGATAGCCTTTGAAGTGATATTTTATTCAAATTCAAGTTATATCATGTGCCATAGCACCTTAAGCAAGTCATCTAGTATCTGCAACCCTCTGTTTCCTTACTGGTAAAATTGCAACAATAATGCCAAACTCCTTTAAGAATACTAGGGAAAATGTACTTAGTCTCTCAGTTGTGTCTGACTCTGCAACTCCATGGACGGTAACCAGCCAGGCTCATCTGTCTATAGGGATTCTCCAGGCAAGAATACAGGAGTGAGTTGCCATGCCCTGCTCCAGGGGATCTTCCCAACCCAGGGATCAAACCCAGGTCTCCCATGTTGCGGGCAGATTCTTTACCGTCTGAGTCACCAGGGAAGCCCAAGAGTATTGGAGTGGGTAACCTATCCCTTCTCCAAGGGATCTTCTCAACCCAGAGATTGAACCAGGGTCTCCCGCAATGCAGGCAGATTCTTTACCAGTGGGGCTACCAGGGAAGCCCTAATATAAATTAAGCTATTGTAAATTAAACTATTGTGATTAAGTATAATACATAACTGCAAAAAGCAGGGTTTTTTTCCCCCCTCAATGTGCACAAGAGATTATTCAAAAAGTGAGCTGGAGAGAGATTGTTTATAAAGTTCATCTGGTGACAAAGTAGGAAAATATGAAAAGTATTTGAACAGCAATTTAATGGTACTTTTCTACTTAGACTCTTAATAGATTCATATATCTGTTCTAGCCTGAGAAGATTTTTTATTTTTTATGTCAGGAGGATAAAATGTGGAGATCGCTTTTAGTGAACACAATCTTACTGCTCCTGAAATTTAGCACTCTACATTGATGAATCTTGCTTACTTTCTATCATTAAATTCATGGTGAATTTCATCATCTAAAATACTTTTCTGAATTTATTCTGACTATATATTTGCTGTGGGAAAAGGGTACAAGGAGAGAAGCTATTTTTAACCTAATGTAGATTTAGGTAGAATATAGATTTCAGTATTGCCAAATGACTATAAAATGAGCAGTGCCCAGGTTCACAGATATGTATATAAAGTTCATTGGTTTTATAATCTACAAAACACTATATATTATATATTAAATACACATATAATTTATATGTTACAGATATTATACATTATTTCATGTTGTTAGTATTTGAACAAGTGACAAGTCTTTAAACATGATGTGAAAATTAGATCAAGGCTAAACTAAATCCTCGCAGACATTATTTCATATGCTTAGCCTAAGAGAACATAATGGCTAGGCTTATTAGGAGACCCAGGTAATTTTACACCTGCTGTTTGAGGTGTGATTATTGCAGAGGATGCTGTATACTAGTACTCAAATTTAAGTAGAGGATATGGCCACCAAGGAGGGAAAATAATTGAACTGTTGAAAGGAATGTAATAAGGAGAAATAGACTGAAATTAAGTCTGGATGATTTCACCTGACTAGGAAGAAAAAATGTCCTCTGAGATCTTATTATCTTCTGACATACTCTCACATGGGAAATAGTGAAAATGCCAGCACAACAGTAGATGAGTTTAAATTGGCCTGACCACCTAATGAAGACTTCTTTTAACTGCAAGGACCTGCCCTAAAACTGGTTTTCAAAGTCTTAATTAAGGGGGAAAAAAAATCAATGTGTATGTGTCTCTATGCATATTTGTAAATATATTACATTGTACATATACTTACATGAATTCATACTTATAATTTTTGCTGAGGAAAATTTTACGAATAAGGAAATTTTCTAGGAATTCCTTTGGGTGATGGTAGTGAACGTTTTGTTTACTTTTAAAAAGCTTTATTGAATTGTAATTCATATATCATATAGCTCACTCATTCAAAGTATACATTTCAATGTTTTTCAGTATACTTACAGAGTTATACAACTATCACCAACGTTGAATTTAAAACACTTTTCTTCTCCCAAAAGAAAGGCCCCTTCCTCCTCTCCTAAACCCTAAACTACCACTACTTTCTGACCCTATTCCTTTGCTTATTCTGGACATTTCCTAAAAATAGAATCATGTAATATGTGGTTTTTTGTGAATGGCTTCTTTCATTTAGTGTAATGTTTACAAAGTTCATCCATGTAGATAGGTAGCCTGAATCACTGCTGTATTCCTTTTCAGCTCTAAGTAATATTCCATTATATGGATATACCACATTTTGTTATCAATTTAATGGACATTTGGATTGGTTTACTTTTTGGCTTCTATGAACATTTATGTTCAAGTTTTTTATATGGATAGTGATTAGCTTATGTATGTATGTGTGATTTTAAAATATATATTCTGTACATTGTGTTTTGGGGATCTCAGAAAGAATTAAAATGAACTATAATGTTATTTTTAAACTTAAAAAAATACTTACTATTAGAGCCAATATATTTGTGTAGTTTCCTGTTGTTCATTAGTATTACTCTTACGGTTGATATAAGAATAAATTATCTATTGGGAATACAGGAAAGGGGAAGATAGTTTAATACCAGTCCTTTATGCATTGCATCACTTTTTGTATTTATTGTACTTTTTCTCCCATTCTAGGGCACATCTGATCATCTTCATTTTGCAGATAATGAAAGTAATATGCAAAGCTGCTCATAAGTACCAAAGTCACAAGATAGATCTCAAAGGCAGAATTTCTATGAAATTCAGTGTTTGATGTTTCGTTCAGTATATCTGGATTTTATCCCTTACATGTGTGCAACTTGGCTAGATACTAAATCTTTCCAAGTATCATTTTACTTATCATTTGATGGTATTGATAATACTTACCTCACATATAAGATTATTATTGGGTGAAAATGGAACAATTCATGTATGACTGTAAATTTTACATGCGTGATATGTGTCCAATAGAGCTTTGTAGCTATAGTAACAGTAGGACCAGAAGTGATAGTAGTAATAATAATAACTGATATTAAAATTCTGATTTTATGATAACTAATGCAGAATTTTTTTTTTTGTACTCAAAACTACATTTATGTAATTGGTTTGCCATTTGGCTGTTTGGCCACCTTGTGTGTATAATTTCACACCTACTCTTTGCCCAAATATAGCCCAAATGCCAAGATTTACTCACATCATGAAATTACACACATCCGTATGCAAAATGAGTGGCCCAAAATAAGTACCCAACCAAATGGCAAGTCATATCCAGAAAGGTTTATATACACGTACACAGCTAAAATATCAATTCATGCAACATTTCTCATTTTTAAGGCACCTTTTAAAGGTTGATGTTTTTCACTGCACCTGGGGAGCAGCACATTAGTCAGTGGTCTAATTTCTCTGAGTTCATGGCAGTAAACAATTTGAAAAGCTTGAAGGACCAACAGAGCCAAAATCTATACTGAATTAGAAGGTTGTCTTTTGTATCTCTTAGCTCTTTTCTTGGCGAAGGCAGTGGCACCCCACTCCAGTACTCTTGCCTGGAGAATCCCATGGACAGAGGAGCCTGGTGGGCTGCAGTCCATGGGGTCGCTATGAGTCGGACATGACTGAGTGACTTCCCTTTCACTTTTTACTTTCATGCACTGGAGAAGGAAGTGGAAACCCACTCCAGTGTTCTTACCCGGAGGATCCCAGGGACAGGGGAGCCTGGTGGACTGCCATCTCTGGGGTCGCACAGAGTTGGACACGACTGAAGCGACTTAGCAGCAGCAGCAGCTCTTTTCTTACATTTCTTACACACATACAGATATACATGTATATACATACACTTGTATTTTTAAAAAATTAAGTGAATGCTTTCTTTGTTAAAGGAAATCTGAAAAAAAAATTAAAAGAAGAAGATATCCATGGACAACAACATCACTCAAAACCAGGCTTTAATTGTAGATAATTGACTTATACCATCTCTACAATTTTGAATGCTACTTTTTAAAATTAACTCGATGATGTCAGCATTTTATGTTTTTGTGGTTCTTACAACCAAGGTTGGTTATTGGGAGTTCTTCCTTGGTGAATTTCCCATAGGTGAGTTTAGATTCACTTGAGTGATCTTTGGGTTGAAAGCTTCATAACCCATAATTAGAAATTCCAAAATTTGTGAAAAGCATATATTTTAAAACATTTCACATAGTATTATGTTGAAATCTCTTTTGTCACATTCAGATAGCATTATTTCCTAAGCACCATGGAGTTAAGAATGATTTTTCTTCAAGAAAACTGACCCAGTCACTGCTGCTACAGTAAGAAAACCTAATTTCATGTGCTTAAACTGGTGAACAACTTTCGGCTCTAAGGAAAAAAGAAAAAAAATAAAGAAAAGCACTGTTAATTTTTGTAGGTATTTTTTTGAAATGCCATTTTGAAAGTATAATGTATATTCAGTAACATAAATAATAGAACCTATATCAGATGTTGTCTTCCATCCACAAAGCCTAGATATGTAATCTTTTCATCCTAATAATATGGGCTTCCACAACATTTTGATATCTCTTGTGAATTAAAAACAGAATCTCCCTGATGTCTAGGGTAGAATTATATGCATGATTAAACCTATATGCCAGTAGACAGTATCTGAAGAGCAAAAATTAACTTATTGTCCAAAATAACCCTTGAAAAAATCCATACACAGAAATTCAAATGGTAAGAAGATTGAAGGAGAAAAGGAAAAGGTAAATGGCAAATCTAAGTTTTGAACTCACTACTGTCTTACTCAAACACTGTGCTCTTAATCATCATAGCAGACTAAACCCATTACCCATTCCTCAAAAATATGCATACCATAAATTATATGTAAAAACACATGTAAAAACAAAACTAAATATGTTGTCATACCTCCTTTTCTATCTTGGAATGACATGTGTGGTTAATAGGAACTACCTACAATCCAATTTAGACATCTCTATGTTACCTTTCTCAAAAAGGAGAATGAAAAGTAATTTATGGTAGTAGTTATAAAATTATATATATTAGTATCTTGATACTCAGGCATAATACAAGATAAAACTCAATTAGTCATTTGCTTGCACTGTGAGTATAACAGTTAGAGTCTAATAAGATATGTTAAATCATCAACTCAATTACTATGTGTGGTTTTGCAGTCTGATCTGATTTTCTGATGTAACAAATCTCATTAAATTCAGAAAGACATGAAGCAACCAAAGTTTAAGTTTTTATTGATTAATACTATAGGTGGAATTCCTGGAAAATTCAATATGTATAAAACTCATGCAATAACCTGTGTTTAAATGTGAAACAGATGTAAGTTCTAGACTTAGATCATTATAAATGGATTTTTTTTTTTTTTACTGACATGAATATCTAGAGGAACAGTCAAAATTTGCATAGAATGAGGGACAATATTTTGTGGAGCAGGACCTTGACAGATACTGGAATAGGCATAGGGGACATGCTTCTACCTACTGAATTTGAATATAACCCCCTGGTAATGTAACTTTACAGTTGCAGTCTAACATTTTCAACAATGTTTGTAGGGATTGATACCACCTTCAGTGAAGTCCATTTATATGTCCTGTAGCATAAAGTGTTTGCTCACTATTGTAATCAAGCACCTGGCACTGTGTCTGGCACATAGAGGAGTTTAATAAATAGTTCTTTAGCGGATGAACATAAGGACATTTGTTTTACTTACACAGCATTTTTCATCTTCTTTTGGATCAGTCAGTTCAGTTCAGTTGCCCAGTCATGTCCGACTTTTTGAGACCTCATGAATCACAGCACGCCAGGCCTTCTTGTCTACCACCAACTCCCAGAGTTCACCCAAACCCATATCCATCGAGTCGGTGATGCCATCCAGCCATCTCGTCCTCTGTCGTTCCCTTCTCCTCCTCCACCCAACCCCTCCCAGCATCAGAGTCTTTTCCAATGAGTCAACACTTTGCATGAGGTGCCCAAAGTATTGGAGTTTCGGCTTTAGCATCATTCCTTCCAAAGAACACCCAGGGCTGATCTCCTTCAGAATGGACTAGTTGGGTCTCCCTGCAGTCCGTGGGACTCTCAAGAGTCTTCTCCAACACCACACTTCAAAAGCATCAATTCTTCGGTGCTCAGCTTTCTTCACAATCCAACTCTCACATCCATACATGACCACAGGAAAAACCATAGCCTTGACTAGATGGACCTTTGTTGGCAAAGTAATGTCTCTGCTTTTTAATATGCTGTCTAGTTCGGTCATAACTTTCTTTCCAAGGAGTAAACGTCTTTTACTTTCATGGCTGCAATCACCATCTGCAGTGATTTTGGAGCCCCCCAAAATAAAGTCAGCCACTGTTTCCACTGTTTGCCCATTTATTTCCCATGAAGTGATGGGACCAGATGCCATGATCTTAGTTTTCTGAATGTTGAGCTTTAAGCCAACTTTTTCATTCTCCTCTTTCACTTTCAGGATAATGACCCACAAATTTGCATTTGTACCCCTGACCTCTCTTCTGACCTCCCAAGGGAAAAAAAAGTTAAAAACACAATTTCAACATTAGACTTAGTCTATAAAGAGGAAATATTTATTTGTATAGAAGTACCTGAACCCTTCAAACATAGAAGGGTTTGTATCTTCAAACCCTCGGAACAAAAATAAAGTTGAGTAATAACAGAAGACATGTTCAAGAATGGGAAGATGACCTGTGTCAAAAACGGTAGAGCTGGTTTGATTGTTGGTTTTTCAGAGTTGGTATCTCCTAGACTAAATTGTTAAGGAAAAGTTAGGCCAATTTAACTTGCTGTTGTTACCTTTGTAAAACTCAAGAAAAGTAGTTATTTCTCTTTGGCTTGAGTCTAAGGATACCAAGTTTTCCATCTTTGACCCTAAGAACTCAATTATTTCTTTAATTCAGTTATCAGAAGCCCTAACAATAGGTTTGTTAGCTCTGCACCTGCACTGTGACCTTGGTTCTTCAGGCTCTTTCTGGTTTTGCTGTCCACTGTACCCTCTCAGACTGCATGAGAGTTTTCTGCTATTTCCTGGGCTGCCCTCTTTGTGACCTTCAATTCCTTCTCCCATTGACTTCCAACCATTTTTAATCTCCAGGCCTGCATTCTGTTTACATTTTCCATTCCACTCCCAGATTATTGAGTGTTGCCATAGGATTTTTAAAAAGAAAAAAATAAATAATCGGTTTCACTTAAAATTCATACTTTTCCACATGCTAATATCACTTGCTACCAAAGATTTTGTGTTGACTTTTACTGTCGATACTGAAGCTATTCTGTCTTCCGTAATCTTTTCAATAGCTACCTACCATTACATGCACTTACACTGTTTTAAGAATATTCTCTACATTAATCCATAAACTTCTCCTTAATAACTATTTTTTAGTCCAAGAATCATATTAATGGGGCCAACCTTGTGAGATAGGATAACAAAGGCACCAATGATCCTAGAAAAGAGACTCAAGTGAAATACCCTATTTCCGCCTTTTACCTCTCAGAAACTCACATTTATCATCAGTACACATGTTTAATGCCACCTTATTTTGTAATCTACCCGTTGTCATTCATTTTTTATTAATTTGCCCTTCCTTTCATTTGCCATAATCCCTTTGTTTATTCTATGTGTATTGTCTATTATACTACAACACAAGTAGTACCTGTGTATAAGCATCTTTTTTTTTTTCTCCTTTAACTTGTGACATCTTCAAGACTGAAAAATAGAAGCTATTCAATGATTGTTTATTAAATATGAGTACACTTGTTGGTCTTAAATCATGGGTGGGAGAAAACTAAGTATAGGTAGCAAAGAAGAAAACTACAAAGCTATGAACTGAAAACAGTATGTTGTTATCCCTGTGAGTTAGTCACCTTGGAGCAGATCCTCCAACTCCATTCAAGCCTTTAAGGTGACTCCAGCTGCACTCAAACTCTCCACTGTACTTCAGTGAGACTCTGAGCCAGAACTCCTCAGTTAAGATGTTACTGAATTCCTGGTCCACAGAAATAGTGTGGATAATACCTGTTGATTATAGTTTTAAGCCACTTCATTTTTTAATTTACTATACAACAATTGATAATTCACACACCCTCTTTTCCTAATGAATCCTGTTCAAACAGACGTGTAGTATATTCTGTAAATGCAGAAGAAATAAGTTGTGAGAAAAGGCACCCAGTGAATAATTTTAGATCATTAGTGTCTAATGCATTAAGGATTCCCAGGTGGCTCAGTGGTAAAGAACCCACCTGCCAATGCAAGAGATCCAGGAGATGTGGGTTTGACTCTTGGATTGGGAAGATCTCCTGGGGGATGAAATGGCAACCCCATTCCATATTCTTGCCTGGAAAGTCTCATGGACAGAGGAACCTGGTGGGCTACAGCCCAAGGGGTCACAAAGAATTGGACACGGCAGGGACTGAACATAAACAGTACAGCTTAATGCTTTATGGTCTCTAGAGTTACATAGATTTAAAGTTTCGCTGGAGCCTTGACCTTTAGGGACACATGGGGTAATAGTTACATGTAAGTACTCATTTATGACATCTTTCACTGAATCCTGACGATAGTATTATCCCTTTTATGTGTAGACATCATCATTAACCACCTTAGATTCCAGCTTAATGTTTTAAAGTAGAACCCTAGTATTGCCATTGTTTAATACATCACAGGTGATACTCGTGTAGTCTAGCTTGAGATTCACTGAATTACCTTCTGATGATGATATTTAATGCTCTCCATTAGATTCTAATATGTTGCATAACAGTGAGCATGCTTTTTATCTCTTTGCATAGCATTTGGCACAGTGCCTTAGACAGAGTTGTTATTTAGTCACTAAGTTGTGTCTGACTCTTTTGCGACCCCACAGACTGTAGTCCACCAGGCTCCTCTGTCCATGGAATTTCCCCAGGCAAGAATACTGGAGGGGGTCCCATTTCCTTCTCCACTGTATCTTCCTGACCCAGGGATCGAATTCATGTCTGCTGTGTCTCCTATATTGGCAAGCAGATTCCTTACCACTGAGCCACCAAGGAAACCCTTATATAGAGTAGGAAACAATAACTGTTTTCTGATCTTATGCAGCTGAATACATCTCGAAAACAATTCTTGGGAGGACATTAAATATCAGTCTCAGAAATTAGTCAGCAAGCAGGAATAAAACCAGAGAAGACCTAGTGAAAAAAAAGAAAAAAGGGAGGACCAAGGGAAAAAGGAGATAAGGCTTTTCAAAGGTAAATACTATCTATACCTTCATTTTTTAGGTCGTCCATTCTTTTTTTAGTGTGGACTGATATAAAGAAAAATGAAAAACCAAAGAAATAATAGAGGAGAGGGGCAAGACATTACTGACCTAATACAAGTTTCATGGTCTACAGAAAGTCCTTCAGAATGGTTTTAAATTGAACACTCTAAAGTTGTTCTTACTTTTGAAAACCATAGTTCAGTGCACCAAGATTCTGTTTCATTCATTGTGTCTGGGTTGTATTTACTTCTTATAGAAATGGTCTAAAGGAAACCAAATGATAGTGTTCCAAATTGCTACAAAAACTTTCATATATTGGATATTTTTGACATTAATGTTAGCTAATGGGAGAAAAAGGCTATGAAATTTTTTAGAAGGGTTATACTGATGAGAACCTGTTCAGCTTTCTCCGTATATACCCAGTAAATTGTGTGTGGCTATCTCCTGGCTTGTCACAATGCTTGCCAAAACATTGCTTACTTTATCTTAAAGTTAGAAAAGTTCAGATTCACAATTTTGGTGTTCTCTTCTATGTTTTAGGTCAAGATTAGTCTGTCTGAAAAAATATTAGTAGCTTAGAAGACTTTAATATTAATGAGACAAATTCACTGTGATTCTAGATAGTAAAGCAGGGGAAAGGAAGCTGGGTTTATAAGCAGTTATTATAGCTAAGATTAAGAGTTCATCTAGATCCCCAAGAAAAAGTCTAGTAGGCAGCAAATGATATGATAAACATTTATGGGCTGTTAAGGATTGTGGAAAGCTTCCAGGAGGTATTGTTTATTTATGCATATTTCCATTGCTAAATCAAAATATTTATAGCAATAGGTGATGAGTAGATTGTCATTTATAAACTATAGAGTAATAAAAATGAAAAATAAAGGGATTATTAGCTGAGTCCAGCAGTATTGTAACTGCCTCTTAATGGGTTCTTACCTCATCTGCTTTCTCATTGCAGACATTGTGAATCATAATAGAAAGCTGCAAGAATGTTAGAAAAATTTGTCCAGAAACAGTAATAAAATTACAATATTATAATGACTGATTTTCTGGGATGAATTTTCCACTTTTGTTTTATGAGGTTGCCCAGACAAAGAGAATAAATTGCATTTAGTGCAGTCTCTCAGGAAGTAATGTTTCTCTCTTTTTAGGAAAAGAAAAGTGGACCATCTTGTATCATTCGGTTAGTTAATGTACTTGTTCCTATACCTCAAAGTGATATCATAAATTAGACAAATGTGATTGCATGCTCTCTTGCCACTCTTGGAAAAAATTCATGGGCAAATCCTTCATGAAAATAGCATTAAGACTTTGGCTTGCACTAAAAATTTAAATAAAGACATGAATATACTCATCATTCACTTGTTAATGTCAGAGTGAAAGTGATTATAAGACAGAGATGGAAAGAGAGAAGAATCTCATTAGGAACATGTGTACTTCCTTCTTATATTTGTTTTATTTTCTTATGTAAACCCTAAGCCTTTAACATTCTTCAATGAAAATTCCTTTTTCTTTTTGGTTTAAAAGGAATGAATTTCTCTGGGAAGCAGTTACTGAGTTGAAGCAAGCCTGGTTTCCAAATAGGACTTCTAAAATACTAGTTTTTAAGAAAAAAGTCTTTACAGAAGTCCTTGGAATGAAGTCATTCTAAGGAAATCTGGAACCTGTGATAGATACGTGAACCTTTGGATTCAATCTCTCCAAACATATTTCTGACTAGAAGCAATTTGTTTATTTCATCCAACTAACATGAAATAAAATTATCCTCTAAATATATATTTCTGTGAGAAATGGTACACTATGACGACAAGTGCTAATTGGAGGGCTTTATGAACCATTTCCAAAGCAGCACAGAAAGGAGCAATTGTTCCATGCAGTCAGGTCCTCAGCTCTGGGCTTTCATGATGCTTCATTCTAATAATGAAGTAAGTGTGCCATTCGTAGGCAGCCACTGGGGACTGTTAGCCAGTCTGTGCCCCTCCTTGGCTCTGAGGACAAAAGCAAGTTTTTTGTCTTTGGAGATATACCTATGTCTAAAAGTCACTGAACATATATATTGACAAACAGCTCCCTACCCAAAAAGATCCTTCAGAAGAAAGGAATAATCCAGTGTAACATGAAAACCACGTGTTATCAAAACGTGTGAGGCCATGTAAAATTTGAACCTTGAGACCTCACATGAAGCAAATATTTTAGCATGATCCATACTAAGGGATAATCTAAAGTGAATTTGTTTGTTTATGGTTATCATTGCATCTTACTGATGTTCTGAATAATAACTGCTTCTTTGGTGCCTTTAACTGTCAGAGTGATAGCTCTATTTAAAGCAGAGCAGCAAAATAACCAGGTTCAAAAGTATGTGTGTATATGTTTTAAAAATCATTGAATTACCTTTGGAAAACATGATTGTTTCTGAAGAACTTTGTTCCTTCATTGGGCTGTGAACATCCAAAGAAGTTGGAAAGAATTAAAGGAGATAATTTATGATAGGGAAATGCAAAAGAGTCTTCGGGAAGATGGCTGATGCAGTAGAGGGAGTACTGGAATGGAATAGTCAAACAACATTTCTTTCCTGTGGGTGAGCCGGACAAGGTTTATGACCTTGAACAAGTCAGTTTACCCTTGGGACCTCATCCTATACAATGTATGGACTGGATTAAATGACCACTGTGATCCATGTTTTTTCCTAACAATCTAAGGCTTCATGTGAGTGACTGCTAGATTCTTTATTTCTTTGAGCCTTCATAAAAACCTCAGGAAACCTAAAGTACAGTATTGCTATTTGATGATGATAATGTCCCTTGGATGACCTGAGGACCTAGGAATTATGCAAACCATGTTCCATAATGATGAAGGTGAACAGTGGCGTAGGGAAAGTAGGAAATTTATCTTAGAATTAGGAAGAAGAANCATATTGAGTGCAGCTCTTTCACAGCATCATCTTTCAGCATTTGAAGTAGATCAACTGGAATTCCATCACCTCCATTAGCTTTGTTCGTAGTGATGCTTCCTAAGGCCCACTTGACTTTGCATTCCCGGATGTCTGGCTCTAGATGAGTGATAACACTATCATGATTATCTGGGTCGTGAAGATCTTATTTTATCTGGAGAGTACAAAGTGTGACTAACGCAATAGGTGATCAACTGAACTTTATTAAAATTTAAAAGATATTAATTTGTTCTTTGCCATGCCATTTTTGATGGTGTTAGGAAATTTCTCTGGAGTTCTAATAAGGAATCATAAGTTTAAGCATTACAGAACAATGACATCTTAAGGCTTTCTCAGCTGTAGAAATTGGGACACTTTTCTACTTCACTTTTCTACCACAAACACAAATATAGTAAATAATGGCATCTAAGTAGTTAACTTTAGACATTATTAATGATGCTATATTCTTCCTTTACATTCCTTTCTACTGTCTCTAGAATCATAATAGAAAATACATTGATATTATATTTTAAATCATTAATATGAGTTGCTTTAAGAGTAATAGAAAGTTGGATCATTGTACAGTTCTATTATCAGGCAATATTTTTGTCTTTACAATAGTCACTCAGGTACAGTTATTACCAGTTTCTCAGTCTACACAACAAGATAAGAAGCAATTATGGAAGTGCCTGGCTGAGAGAGAGAAGGGAGTAAGAATCAAAACAATGCCAGAGGAAAAAGCTGTCTTTGTAAGATTACCTTTTTCCTGTTATATATAAAATGGTAAATATTTTAAAGGGCCTATTTCTTCTCACTGTCTAAACAAAGCTCTAGTATTAATAAGAAATGTAAAAAGTGATATTACAAATATGCAGTGTAATATACCATTAGTCTATAAAATGGAAATGGCCGTTGNCCTTTTTCCTGTTATATATAAAATGGTAAATATTTTAAAGGGTCTATTTCTTCTCACTGTCTAAACAAAGCTCTAGTATTAATAAGAAATGTAAAAAGTGATATTACAAATATGCAGTATAATATACCATTAGTCTATAAAATGGAAATGGCCGTTGAAGTTTAGCACAGAATGCAAATCACTGTTGAAACATTGCAGTTTGTTATATTAGGAGCAGCCAAAGATCATGCATAATGCAATGGGCAAAATGGAACAGCCTAATCACACACAATCATTTAAACTTGATTCTGTGGATGTGAAGAATTAATCTTTGAAGTGATCTTTGATGAGGTTTGGCTAGGTCCAAGTAGCACATTTTAGGGGAATATGTTTGGTTCTCTTTTTGCATCTATACATCTTCATAGGATATGGAATAAGAATGATCTTAATTGTACATGAATTGATCTTCAGTCCCCAGTATATGGTTGAGGTTTTAACGGTTCAGGTGAAAACAGGCATATACAGATTATCCAGTTACTCTCTCAGTGGACACCAGAAAATAGTTCTGTGTAAACTTTCCATCTGCAGAGTCAATATTAACTTGATGACACTTTTATTCTTTCCAAAGATGGCCTCAAATTGATCATAAAGTGAAATGTTATAGCTTTTATTCTGTCAATTAGAGTTGTTTTCAGTTCAGTTCAGTTGCTCAGTCGTGTCCGACTCTTTGTGACTCCATGAACTGCAGCACGCCAGGCCTCCCTGTTCATCACCATCTCTGGGAGTTCACTCAGACTCGCGTCCATCGAGTCCGTGATGCCATCCAGCCATCTCATCCTCAGTCATCCCCTTCTCCTCCTGCCCCCAATCCCTCCCAGCATCAGAGTCTTTTCCAGTGAGTCAACTCTTCTCATGAGGTGGCTGAAGTACTGGAGTTTCAGCTTCAGCATCATTCCTGCCAAAGAAATCCCAGGGTTGATCTCCTTCAGAATGGACTGGT
>SJYV01002355.1:1006594-1041842 GCA_006410875.1 Neotragus pygmaeus | reverse complement strand
TCAGAATTTTCACAGTTTATTGTGATCCACACAGTCAAAGGCTTTGGCATAGTCAATAAAGCAGAAAGAGATGTTTTTCTGGAACTCTCTTACTTTTTCCATGATCCAGCGGATGTTTTCAGAAAGTGCCAAAAAAAAAAAAAAAAAAGTTAATTGTAGTTGTTTAATGAACAGAGTGGGGAAAATAGCAGATCACAAGCAAATCTCTAAATTGGGCTAGTCCGTGGGAGTCGCTTTGGATCACCATTGCTAAATGAACCTCTAATTCATCTTCAGTTCTTGTAAACATTTCTTAGAAAAGCCTATTACCTTGGAAATGACATAATTAAATTTTCCAGTTTGAGTAAAGTAAGACCCTTAGAGGGTAAGCAACTTATCTAATGTCATAGACCAGAGCTGATACTCAGATTCGTCTTCTAAATTCCAGATATTCTTTAAAAGNAGAAAAGCCTATTACCTTGGAAATGACATAATTAAATTTTCCAGTTTGAGTAAAGTAAGACCCTGAGAGGGTAAGCAACTTATCTAATGTCATAGACCAGAGCTGATACTCAGATTCATCTTCTAAATTCCAGATATTCTTTAAAAGAGAAGTGTCACATTTTTAGAATGCTAATTCATCTGTAAACTTGGTATTTAATGTTATTTTAAAGCTGAAGGATGGAAGAGTGAAGATGTTGAAATAAGTTCTTGAATTTTTAATAAAATTCAGGGGAAATTTGTAGACCACTTTTGGCATCAAGGTAGCTAGAAATTATCTATCCATATTCCTTTGTACATGATATTTAGCCTACAGGCCAAGCTCACAATATGGTGAAGCAATGATTAAGGTATCAAGAAAACATCCATGCATGATCCCTAGACTCTTTCATCAGCTATTGGAAAACTAATGAACTACTGCAGCTTTCAAGCTAAGTTGTGGATAATTAACGCAGACATGGGAAAGTTTGAAAATGGGGACCTTGGGAGCATAATATTCAGCTATAGATTAGCTCAGATGAGTTCCCATTTTGATGAATTTCTGTAATGTCCACTCTGCTGCTCCTACTGCTAAGTCGCTTCAGTCGTATCCAACTCTGTGCGACCCCATAGACAGCAGCCCACCAGGCTCCCCCGTCCCTGGGATTCTCCAGGCAAGAACACTGGAGTGGGTTGCCCTTTCCTTCTCCAATGCATGAAAGCGAAAAGTGAAAGTGAAGTTGCTGAGTTGTGTCCGACTCTTAGTGACCCCATGAACTTCAGCCTACCAGGCTCCTCCATCTATGGGATTTTCCAGGCAAGAGTACTGGAGTGAGTTGCCGTTACCTTCTCCAAATGTCCACTCTAGCACTACATAATTGGAGACAGACTATCTGGGTCCAAGTGCAATCCCGCCATAATCTGATGTGTGACCAGAATAACCAGTTAAATCGGTGAATAAGTCACTTAACTCATAGGGTCATTGATAAAGTAAACGGAGTTAAACTACATAAAGATACATAGTCATCACTGCGTAAGTATTAGGTGTTACTAATAGTAGTAGTAGTGGTATTTGCATCATCAACAGTGCAGGATTCACATTTGTTTTCGTAAAGTAGTTGATGCACTTTCTTTCAAGTTGCATGACTTTTTTCAAAATTAAAACAGAATATGTCCTTGAGATACATTTGTGGCTACAAAATGGTAAATGTAAAATATTAAAAAAAATTATATCAGTAATTGACCCTATTATTCTATGAGTACTTGTTAATTGAAAAACTTTATAATAGATACCTTTGAAGTACTAATCCTAATGCCTAATATATGAAAGGTAAACTCTCAATTTTAAAAGAAAATTATATACTAGTGACACCATAAATTGCAAGCTTTATTCAGGGCAATAAAAGCAGATGCACTGATTGGACAATTTTTCTATGCTGCCAGTGGTGGCAGAAAAGGGAAAAGTCTACCCACAGCTATATATAATACTGATCAATACCATGCCATAATTTATGAATATCACTAAAAATTGCTGTGAAACAGGAAAAAATGGTAAATGGTTGAGCAGTTGTACTGCAGCTTTGTTTAATAAGTAAAAGAAAAAGAAATCATAAGATGTGAGTTGGGCAACACTGGAGCATGTGCACTCTAAGGACTTCATTAAATGCTGAATTTGACATATTTAGAGAAAGTAAAATGTTGATGTCTTTATTTTTTTAGTTTTTGTTTTGAAACAATCAGTATTATTTAACCACTATTCTTTTGCTGGTGAAAATATGAAGGAAATTCAAAATTTGAATTATTTTTATGAAAATGAATATAGCAAAAATGCTAATTAAATTAAGTACAACTAAATAAGAAAATAATGTTACTGTACAAGTAGACTGACTTTGTAGCATAAGGAAAATACTGTCCTTTATATAAGAACAGTTATCTTGTAAGTCAGACTAGGTTTGAGTTCCTTTTAAAAGCATATCAAGAATACTGTTCCAAACAATATTCCAAACAACAGAGTGTCCCATTTTAAATACTTATTACACAATATGGATATACTATTCCAAATGTGTTTTTTAATATCTGTGTGCATTTGTATGCATTGTTGGATAAAACTGTATTACATAAAATATTTTTGTAACCTTCTGTGATGATTACTAATAGCTTAGGAATATATTCCCAGATCATTAAATTTTGTATTTTTATCATCCTTCTAAATTGCTATATAGTCTTTTATTGAATGGATATTCACTAATTTGTTTAATCAAATTATTTTCAGAATGTAACTGAAAGAAATGTTGTGATCATAGCAGTGTTACATTAAAATCTATAGTCAATCATTGAAAAAATAAATTTCATGCTTCAAAGACAATGGTTTATAATAATCAACCATAGAAAGCTAACTACTGTCTATATCAGATTTCTTATTACACTGAATAACCGAGTCTGATGTGTGAATGAAGTACTCAAGTATTGAAATAAGTAAAATATTTATAACTCTGGGTTTTAGATACAAATTTTGCAGCTACTAAAACAATTTTAGATCTTAGGAAACAAGTTTTATTTTGGATAAAATTCTACTTTAGAATGTTATTTTTTCAAGCTTTATGGAAGTATGTTCTCCCTTTCTAGAAAAATATCTTTATACAGCATATAAAGAAACTGTTCTTTATATTTTAGGTAGATATTTCCATCTCAAAAGTTTATATACTGGATGATTCCATTTATCTAGCATTCTTGAAATGACACCATAATAAAGAGAGATATTGGTGGTTTGGCAAGAGTTAGGATTGGAGTAGGGCAAGAGAGTGCATGTGAATATAAGAAGTTAGCAAGAAGGAGCCTTATGGTGATGGAGTAGTTCTGATCTTGATGTCGTGATGGTTAATGTGTCATATGTGATTATATGTGTCACATGTGATTACATGTTTCACGTGTCATGATGTGTCACATGTGATACACATGTGACAAATGGCATAGAGATTTACACACAGTCACACATACATACAGACAAGCAAATGTTCTTTTAAATCTGGTGACACTGGAATAAGTCCTGTGGATTAAACCAAGGCCACTTTCCTCATTTTGATATTGTACTGTTGTTATGCAGGATATTGTCATTGGAAGAAACTGGGTGAAGGGTACTCAGGACCTCCTAGTACATTTTGGCAACTTTTCTTGAATCTATGTATGAATACAAAAACTAAAGCAAATGAAGGAAATGTTTTAAAATTTAAAAAAATTCTTATGAGAATTTAATGTTAGTACCTAGAGTGATTTGAAAGAAGAGAGACTTTCATCAGTAGAAAATGGCATTATTCTTTTTCAAGATACCATACTGCTACCCATAGTGCCTTAATTAATATGGGAACTGCCTGTTAGTTCAACTTCAGAATTTTGTTTAGGATAATTACCTATATACTTGAGCTTTAAAATATCCATATATATTTTAGAAAAAATTATCTCTTAAAATGTACCAATAAAGGACAGCCCTAAGTAAAATATGTGAACTATCCAATGTTGCATTATAATTCATTTCTGTATTATAATTACATCTCTGCTATAAGGGAAAAAAAGTTTATAAAAAAGCTGTTAATTGCATAACTTTCTATGATAATTGAAAATAGCAATAATTTACAATATTCACCATTTTTATTATCATACTTCAGTCTCTCCAAGGTCCTATGGGTTGGACAAAAATTAAAGTTTATTGTCTCCATTTTATTAAAAAAAACACACACACTAGTAACTTGAAGTTACTGTGACATAGTATTATAACTCATTTCTGATTTTTACACCTTTTTTCTACTCATCTATTCCTACTTTATTCACCATAAGTACATTTTGTTTCCCTTTGGTTTGTGAAGTTTAACAAGGTTAGTCAGTGCGTAGCACCTAGACATCTTTCATGTATAGTGTGAGCAGCAGGATGAAACTTACCAAATTCTTGTCCAAAATCTACTGGCAAACTAATTCTGTGACTTTGAATGATTTCAGTACTCCATGAGTTCAGTTTCCTCATATATAAATTGAACACAGGTGTATGCTTAAAGTTCTGTGCTGTTTGAATACTTTGTCAAATATATGTTCCATTTCTACTATTCTGAGTTATAATCCACTTAAAAGTTTTGAAATGCTTCTCCAGTTGATCATTAGCCACCATGCTGTACTTAATTTTATGCTGGGTAAGAAATTTTAATTTTAATTCTGTTTCACTATTGCTTCTTAAGAAAAAAGATATTTTGATGTCAAAAACAAAATTAAAAAGTGCTATTAGTTTTACAGTAGTCTTGAAATATTTTCTCTACTAACCCTTAAGAAAAGGAATGAGCTATTTGGGAAGACGCTGGCAGTTTTAAGTGCTAATTAGAATATATCTAGTGACCTTGGTATGCCAAGACTTCAACCTTTTTACTTTTATTCAACTTGAGTTTGTGAACATATGGTCAAGACTTCCATACTGACAGCTATTTCTCAGAACGTGTCATGTTTACGGTCTCTAAGTTTAAGGTACAGTGTTTATTGCTTTTGTCATCTCATTTTCAAACAGACTCAGTAAATGATTTTATGATTTTATTACCTATGACTTTATGTTGTAAGCTATATGAGAAATATCTTACCTCTTACCTCGGGAAATGTCTGTTTCCTTTTGTCAATTATTTTGCAACTTTTAAAAATTGAAGTGTAGTTGATTTAAAATGTTGTATTAGTTTAGGTGCACAGCAAAGTGATTTAGATTGTTTTCCATTATACATTATTACAACATATTGAATATAAGTACCTATACTATAGAGTAGGTCCTTGTTGTTTATTTATTTTATATATTGTAATTCCAATCCCAAAGAAAGACAATGCAAAAGAATGCTCAAACTACCGCACAATTGCACTCATCTCACACACTAGCAAATTAATGCTCAAAATTCTCCAAGCCAGGCTTCAGCAATAGGTGAACCGTGAACTTCCAGATGTCCAAGCTGGTTTTAGAAAAGTCAGAGGAACCACAGATCAAATTGCCAACATCTGCTGGATCATTGAAAAAGCAAGAGAGTTCCAGAGAAACATCTATTTCTGATTTATTGACTATGCCAAAACCTTTGATAGTGTGGATCACAACAAACTGTGAGACATTCTGAAAGAGATGAGAATACCAGACCACCTTACCTGCTTCCTGTTCAGGAAGCAAGAGTTAGAACTGAACATGGAACAACAGACTGGTTCCAAATAGGAAAAGGAGTGTGTCAAGGCTATATATTGTCACCCTGCTAATTTAACTTATATGCAGAGTACATCATGAGAAATGCTGGGCTGGAGGAAGCACAAGCTGGAATCAAGATTGCCAGGAGAAATATCAATAACCTCAGATATGCAGATGACACCACCGTTATGGCAGAANGGGTATATTTTTCCTTTTCTCCTTTGCCTTTAACTTCTCTTCTTTTCACAGCTATTTGTAAGGCCTCCTCAGGCAACCATTTTGCCTTTTTGCATTCCTTTTTGTTTGGGATGGTCTTGATCACTGCCTCCTATACAATTTCATGTACCTTTGTCCATAGTTCTTCAGTCACTCTATCAGATCTAATCCCTTGAATCTATTATCTCTTCCACTATATAGTCATAAGGGATTTGATTTAGATCAAACCTGAATGGTCTAGTGGTTTTCCCTACTTTCTTCAATTTAAGTCTGAATTTGGTGGTTCATGATCTGAGCCACAGTCAGCTCCCAGTCTTGTTTTTGCTGACTGTATAGAGCTTCTCCATCTGTGGCTGCGAAGAATATTAGCAATCTGATTTCAGTATTGACCACCTGGTGATGTCCATGTGTAGAGTCTTCTCTTGTGTTGGGGGAAGAGGGTATTTGCTATGACCAGTGCATTCTCTTGGCAATACGTTGTTAGCTTTTGACCTGCTTCATTTTGTACTCCAATGCCAAACTTGCCTGTTACTCCAGGTAGCTCTTGACTTCCCATTTTTGCAGTCCAGTATCATCTATGGGTTCACAAAGAGTAGGACACAACTAAGTGACTTTCACTTTAACCTGACCTTTCCTGTAGTTGAAAGTTCTCGCTACAGTTTATTTTCTCATTTTCCAACATAATCTAATGAAGTCATCAAGTTCATGGGGTGGTTTTTACTAGTACTGAGAGCTGAGGACAGTAAGTCAGAAGATATGTCGATGAAATTACTGAGCACTTTTTCCTATTTATTGTTCTTCATATAAGCAAAGGTGTGAACTTATCAGCAAAGCAATGTCAAGAATAAAGTATTTATGTTTCCATGTGAAAAGATAACGTTTGTGCCTTAGTTATGAATGGTTACTGTTTCTCTTATCTAGCTTTCTGCTATTGGAAAGGCAAAGCACTGGATTACTTTACCAATGAGGTAAATGAGACCCAGAGAAGGTAACTATTTGCCTGTACAATGAAACCAATATGAAGCTGAATGAGGAAGCAACTATATCTGTTTCCTCTTAAGAAATCCAAGTTCTAGTTAAAAGAGCTGTTTTTCTATCCATGCTTCTGAACCAATTAAAAGGCTGTATTCATATATTCGCAAGACTTTATTGTGTACCTATAGTATTCCAGGCAAGGAGTAAAGGACAAAACAATAAATAAGACTTTTTTTTGCCTCAGAGAAACTGAAATTCTAGTGTTTCAACATTCAGTTTGTCAATCAATTGTAATAAGAAGCATTAAAATAGCTCCATATTTTCTCTTTCTTTCCTTTAATAGAGTCTCATGTTTTTATGTCATACACATCTAGAAAAGATATTTAAGTTACTCAGCTCTTTCAGTACTTTAGTGCTCTCATCATTGTTAAAGGAGAATGCTTTTTTAAAGTAAATTATTTTAATTGCATATACTAAATACAAATTGGAAAATATACAAGAATGAAAGCCCCTAATGAATTTACACACAAACACAAATATTATAAATAATGTTATTTTGAACATCTGTGAGAAGAAAACATTATTTTTCTTTAAGATAATTACTCTTGGGCATATTCTTCCATATGATTACAGTGACTGGATCAATGGTTATTAGTATTTGCAAGACTTTTAAAAGGGCATATACACATTTGCAAGAACTCCAGCAAAATATGGGGATCTGGCTCAAAGGCTCTCACCAAAATATCGCTATTATCATTAAAAATAAAAATTAAACTTTGATAAAAATTGCTTAAAAAAATAAAAAAGCTGTATGTTACCCACAAATATGGGATACAGTGCTTAATTTTAGAATAATGGTGTCAAAAAGCAAAATGATCATTTAGAGGCAGGGTAAAAAGGAGAGGGGGAGTAAGAGGTGGCTTAGGTATGTGAGGATATCTACCTGTAGGTTTATGATCCCTAAGCAGCAGCTACTTTTTATTTTTTATTCTCTATACTTTTCTTCCTCAAGAGCTCTTGTGGAAATTGTAAAGAGTGTGCCAATATGCAGTATGTAAAAGGGGCAACCATTTAAACATGTGATTTGTTTATAATTAAGACACTGCTATTATTGGAGTCATAGATTTGGTATTGTGTTATAATGAGGTACTCTGTAATAAACTGTACTGAATTCACAAAAGCTCCTGTTCTCCTGATTAATACCTTTGTGAATGTTACCACAGAATCAATATCAGAAAATATCAGCTCATCTTAGAGGAGGGAAGGTGGAGAAATGATTTCACAAGTTCAGTGAGTCTAATTTGTTTGTTTGCATATAATATTCATAAAATCATCCCCCATTTGTGATGAAAAATTCACCTCCGGGCATAAGGACAAAAGGAAAATAGGTAATTAAAATTAATGAAACAAAAGCAGTGATTATGTACACAGTTGATCAACACATCACTTCAGGTGGTCCCAGAATTTATTTATCTTCTCTCTCTGTGGCTAATATGCTAATGTGACTAGACAGGTTAGGAACGTTTACTTCCCCACATCTACTGTCTTCTGCCTGGGAGATGTGTTGAATTAGAGAATAGTTCCATCTTTTTGTGAAGAGAGCAGCTTGATATTACTGAAGTATTTAATGAGATATTTCCTATTAATTTCTAAAGCTACTATTCTCCAGTTGTCATCCTGAATGATTTTTCTGGCCAATGACTTTTCTGGAACAGTGAGGTTGGTATCTTTGAACTGAGAAACCTGGGAATACAGTCTTTGGTATTTTGTTTTCATTATGAATATAAAATGTTCTCAAATATTCTTCCTTATTTCTGATTACAAAGAGCACATTCTCTGAAATGAAGACAGGGGGAAATTTATGTATGACTTCTTCCTTGAGTCTTCCATAATCCCAAGGATTACTTCCTGATCCCAAGTACTGCATTTACCTCTGTCTTCTGCAGCTACAAGCTGACATGCTTCTTAAAACTATTTTCATGGAGAACCTCCAATGTAAAGCATGGCTAAATATTGCAATAATACTTTATGGCGTATATTTTATAGCAAAGATATGGTCAGACGTTTTAACAGATGACTTTTTTCCCCCCTTTTGTTCCATTTCTAGCCAATGAACCAGTCAAAGGGCTTCCCATTACATTTGGCCATTTATAATCCAAATTCCACAGCAAACTTCAGATGCATCCCTCTGGGTTCCTGATTGGTATTAGAAGTTTCTAGAAGAGAGTAGAAAGTTCTTTCCAACCTTGTGTAACTCTGTTTTGTGGGCAACAGTACTCAAATTATATGCAGCATTGTAGAACAAAGTAGCGTGAAATCACTGGCAAGAATTTACTTTTAATGAAGATGGCATTTATCATGGACTGTCCTCCCTACAGCCTGTGAGACACCAAGGAAAAATTCTAAGCCTCCCCAAATTAAAGTCATCCTAGGCAGAAGGTTGAATTGTCCATATTGAGCAGGCTGTGGGTTGAAGAGATTTTCTTCATTCAGTGCCATCCAGCCAATCTGTTCCTGGCATCATCAAAGATACTCAGGATAGCTGGCCAAGTTGTTCTTAGAGTTGAAGCTCGTCTAGTTTATGTTAGAATGTAACTTAGCTCACTTAATTTTTCTCAGAACTTTAAACTCAAAATCTTCCTTCTACTCCACTCATCTGAAATACATTAAGGAAAAGAGATTGTTTAAAGGGACTATATGTATCTTCTAGGCAACTCCCCAATTTTGTATACGTTAAAGCAGTGGCTTGGAGAGATTATGAGACTTTTGTAAAATTCAGAGTAGGCTCAGAACTCAAATCAACAAAGACTTTCTCTCTTGAGATTATACTCTCTTTCTCTGCTTCATGCTGCCTCATTTCCTTCTTTTCTTTTTTCTAACAGGCATTTATTTAGTATGTGTGTGTGTGTGTGTGTGTGTGTGAGAGAGAGAGAGAGAGAGAGAGAGAGAGGAGAGAAATAGAAGGGGACAAGCAGAGGTGGAAAGAGAGATTCTTATGATGTTTAAAGTCCTTATATTGCTAGGCCATTATATGCCATTGTTACAGGATATTTCTGTGACATAATTACATATGTTTGGTGATGTTTTGGTCTAGATAGGGATTTCCGATAGGCTTCCCATCAAAAGTTACTTCTTCACCAGTGGCTCAGTGGTAAAGAATCCACCTGCAATACAGATGTAGATTTGATCCCTGGGTCATTAAAATCCCCTGGAGAAGAGCATCACAACCCACTCCAATATCCTTGCCTGGAGAATCCCATGGACAGAGGACCCTGGTGGGCTACAGTCCATGGGGTTGCAAAGAGTTTGGCACAACTGAAGCAATTTAGCACACACACATGCAGGAATTTTTGATGGAGATGATTTTTCCCTCAGGGTATATTGTTTTTGCTTGTCATAACTGGGTTGGAGGATGCTCCTAGCATATCAAACATAGAGGCCAGGCATGATGCTTAACGACCTAAAATTAATAGGATAGCCCACCAGCAGAGAATTATGTGGATCAAAATGCTGATAATGAAGAGGCTGAGAAACTCTGATACAAAATATTAAGCTATTGGAAATCTTTCTAATTTGCCCAAGAGGTGGTATGCTTGTGAATTTTTGAGTCTTCTTGACCATGGAAGCATTTGGTCTGTAAATTTGGTCCAGAGCCAAAACATATATGTCACCACAACGCATTTGGCCCAAGGAGACAGATCAATTTTTTTATATTTTTATCTTTTATTCATGGCCTAAGGAGATCAGTGATTGTCTTAATTCTGGCTGCCATAACAAAATATCATAGACTAGGTGGCTTAAAAAACTATTTTCTCACAGTCCAAGATCAAGGTAATTGCTGATGAGAGCTCTTTTCCTGACTTATAAGAGAGTGCCTTCCTACTCATTCCTCTCATGGCAGGGAGAGAGACAGAGATGAAAAAGAGAGAGACTGAGAGAGACAGAATGGGAACATGTGAATGCACAACCTCTTTGGTCTCTTCTTATAAGGACATTACCTGATGCTGGGAAAAATTGAGGGTGTGAGGAGAAGGGGGTGACAGAGGATGAGATGGTTGGATGACATCATCAACTCAATGGACATGTTTGAGCAAACTCCAGGAGATAGTGAAGGACAGGGAAACCTGATATGCTGCAACCATGGGGGTAGCAAAGAGTCAGACATGACTGAGCAACTGAACAACAAAATCCTTTCATGAAGACCCTGGTCTTGGGTGGCCTTGGCCTCTAGCAGCTTGAAGCAGAGTTTCAGTTCCTCGCCAGAGACTGAAGTCAGGCTGTGATGCTGAGAGTACTAAATCCTGGCCACTAAACCACGAGGATCAGTGACCAAGGACACGACCCTGGCCCGTTGGCTTTGTAGAAATGAATTTCCACATAGACACGGAAAGTAGTGAAACAAGTGTTTATTAGGAGGAAAAAGAGTATGTGTGGATAGACACACAGGCAAGCTCAGAGAGTCATGCCCTTGTGGTAGTTTGAATCTTTTATATGGGGTATTTCTTCTGGATTTCCTCTGGCCCATCATCTTGCTCTCCCTTGTTCTGAGTCCATATGTGATTTATCTCAAGGTTCTCCCATGCACACACTTGCATCTCTCAGCCAGGATGGATTCTAACAAGGAGGCTTATGGGTACGTTGACATCACCTATTATGGGGTGACACCCTCTCCCTTTTTTCTTCCCAAGGAGTCTTTCTGTGCATATGTCATCGAGATGACCTCCTTGACCTTGACAATTGAAAAATAAGTGATCTCTTTATCTCTTATCTTGGCAGGGCCCAGCTCCTCTCTGCCCCTGCCATTACCTTGGTCTTAAAGTGTCCACTGGAGGCAATGTTCAGCTGTTTACTCTGTTCCTTTTGTTATTTATATCTGGAAGTGTAAACAGGAGGCTGGTTGTAAAGGTCTAACTTGGAGCTCATTTATCTTCTGCCTAAGCCCCACCCACATGGCTTCATCTAAACCCAACTATCCCCGCAAAAAGTTCCATCTCCAAATACCATCACATCAGAAGTTAGGGCTTCAACATACAAATTTGGGAGGAGGGCAAGTCAGTCTGTAGTATTCATATAAGTAATGATGCTGAAAGTTACAGCTTTCCCCTTCCTGTTTGCCCTGAAGAAAGACTTAGTTCTAAGCACCTAGGACAGTACTTAGTGAACCAGGGAGTCATTAAATGCTTATTGATTGCCTCCCTGACTAAGAGTGTTCATGAGCAGCTTCTTCCCCAAAAGACGTAAGGATGACCTCCCTCCAGGAGGAAAAAAAATTGTGCAGAATTGTCTGAAGCCCATAATTTGAAAATAAAATCAGAGGTAAAGTGAAGAGAAGCTGAGAAAGGGCACCTTGTCAATGGAAAAATTTGTGTGTTTACTGACTTCAGTTTTTTTTTTTCCTCTCTTTCACCTTAGTGCTGTGTAAATTCTGAGCACTAAATGGTCTTATTTTCAAATATATAAAATTAAGCCATTTTTCTTTGTTATAAATGAAGTCATATATATGCTTATATATGTATTTTTTGCATGAGTGTGTATCCACATATATTCTTTCATTTTTAATGAAAGAAACAAGCTAAAAGTGGCAAAGTTCTAATGCTCGGAAATTTGCATAATGCAACCTTCTATGGCCATGAATTTTATCAAAAGCATAGAGGAGAATTTCCGTGGGGTGATGGTTTCCTGCTGTTAAACAGATTCCACCTGTTATTTACAAAGCCAGGAGCACTAGAGGTATACTAACTGTCCCTTACGGTGGTGTGTAATTAGGAATAGCCTGAATTATCCAAGCTATGGGGAAAACAACAATTTAAAAACAAAATGAAGATATGTACTTTTCCATTGAAGTGGCTGAAGAAATGGAGAAGCACAAGAATATATTTTAAAGTAACCTGTTCATAGGAATTCCCTGCCAGTGGTTAGGACTCAGTGCTTTCACTGCCAAGAAATGGAGACGCACAGGAATATATTTTAAAGTAACCTGTTCATAGGAATTTCTTGTTCAGTGGTTAGGACTCAGTGCTTTCACTGCCAAGGGCCTGGGGTTCAATCCCTGCTCTGGGAATTAAGTTTCAGCAAGCCTCGCCAAGTGGCCAAGAAAAAAAAAAAGGTAACCTTTTCCTGCAATGCCCTATCCAGCTGCAAATAATCATTAACAGACTTGAGAGACAAAGGGAATATGAAGTGTCACAGACAATGGAAAACTGGATCCTCTTCACATGAATATAATCTGTTAATACCAGAACTGATAGTTCTAGGATGCATCTCTGTAATGATGATCCTATGTTCTGTGCATTTTTAGTGGTTGTTACCTATAATTTCACTAGAATTACTGAGTCCTGAGGCACTGTACTTTGATTTGGGAAATCACAGGGTCTTGTTTCAGGAGGGTTCTGTGTCAGGTTGGCTGTTGGACAGCCTTGCTGTGGATTTTGGGTTTTGGCTGTTGAGAAGCAGTGTCGTTGAACGGGCACTGAAGCAGGAGGCCCGAGATGTTAGTCCTGGGCCCTATTATTCAGTGTTATTATGTAGCTCAGCGACTCATTGATTTTTGAGCTTCAGTTTCATGAAGTATAATCTGATGATAATAATCCATAGCTTGCCTCCATCACAGGCTTGTTGAGAAGACCATGTTGGATTTGCATGCGTGCTCAGTTGCTAAGTCATGCCTGACTCTTTTGCAACTCCATGGACTGTAGCTTACCAGGCTCCTCTATCTGTGGGATTTCCCAGTCAAGAACACTGGAGTGGATTGCAATATCTTTCTTCAGGGGATCTTCCTGACCTAGGGATTGAACCCACGTCTCCTGAACTGGCAGGAGGGTTGCTTACCACCAAGCCACCACGGAAGCCCACATGTTGGATAGTTTATATGAAAAAAGAAGTGAACAGTAACATGTTCTATCTGAGCTAATTATAACATTATTGGGCTTCCCTGGTGCCTAGCTGGTAAAGAATCTGCCTGCAATGCAGGAGATAACAGTTCAATTTCTGAGAAAGATCCACTGGAATAGGGATAGGCTACCCACTCTAGTATTATTGCACTTCCCTGATGTCTCAGCTGGTAAAGAATCTGCCTGCAATGTGGAAGATCTGGATTTGATCCCTGGGTTGGAATGATGTCCTGGAGAAGAGAAAGGCAACCCACTCTAGTACTCTGGCCTGGAGAATTCCATGGATTGTATACAGTCCTTGGGGTCACAAAGAGTTAGACACGACTAAGAGACTTTTACTCACTCACTCATAGCATTATTATTTTAATGGTTATTATGATTTTTATATTATTGTTATTTTAATGACTACTAGATTGGTTCTATTGGTTTTCTAGATTTTTCAGTGTTTGGCCATTTTCTCTTCAGAATTAGAATGGATAATAGCAATGGCAAATATTTGCCATGTGCTTAAAATTTCCAGAGTTGCTTTTTTTTTTTCTAAGAGTTTGACATATATTAACTTATTTAACCATCCCAACAATGCTATAAAGGAGGTCATATTATTCTTATACATCTTCTAGAGACATTAAGGCAATAATGAGTGAAACAAGCTGATAAGTCATAGAGTTAAGATTTAAAGCCAAAACTTTTTCCTTAAGTACTGTGCTCTGTGGTGACAATTTGATATGAATGTCATATGTATACTGGCTGGTTGAATCAGAATTTAAAATACAGCATGCCACCCACATCCTTATTTGATTTTTAATAGCAATTCTAAAGTTATCTTTGTAGTAGTAATAATAATAATAAATATGTTGAATGAGATGTCAATGCTTTACATGAATCTTTTATCCTTTACAATAGGTCTTTTGTAAGTACTCATTACTGTTGTTCTTATTGTAAATTGAGGAACCTGGTTCAAAGAGGCGAAGTAACTAGAACACACTCACATGGTAGTTAATGGTTGAACTGGCTCTCATAGAGACTATCTGGTCCTAGAATCTTTATTCCTAATCACGACATTATGTTGCTTCCTTTTTAAAATTATTATTTTTTAAACCTTGCCACAGTCCTTCTACTTGTATAATACTAGACGGGTTTTCTGAGGCAATGAAGTCATATTCTAGTTACAAAGGCCAATTTAGGGCAAAGCTCTATCTTATGTATGCATTGTTGATATAAATCAATTGTGGTTTTTGTTTATTTTCACGGGTAAGAGGATTGATATATTCTTTTAGGGAGGACTCGTGGTAGTATCCATCATCTGGAGAAAGACAGTCAGTGCATATGCACGTTAATCTGACAGATGGTCAGAGTTCAGAGCCTGCATCTTACTTCTGCATTACCCATAATAAATAAACCATATTGGAAGGTTTGAGTGTGCAGAGGGAACACAGAGAATTGATTTAGGACAACTTGCTAGATGACCTTATTTTACATTAATTTAATATATTGGCCAAATTTTAAAAGTCATGCCCTTCATAAAATGGCCTAAGGATGTGTATATGAAAATTAAAATTTTAATGCAAACACATAAAACAAAGCAGCAGCAGTATAACACACACAGCAGGGAAGTCTTTAGGGATATGCTAACATAAAAATGGACTCATTATGCATGTAGGTACGTACTACCTCCTAATGACTTTCAAATAATTTGCATGCCAAATGATTTTCACAAAAATACTCATTATACCATTGGTTTAGGATTTGAAACTGAGTCCTTTTGGGCCAAAGGTTATTGCCTTATTCTAAGGCCCATTTTGGTTACTGTATTCAACCTGCAACAGCCATGTAGGAAGGTTAAATAAAATTATGTCCTTATTACTCGGCTGATTGACCGAAAATCTAGACTTTCCTCATTTTAGCGTGTATTACCATGGAGAAGGCCTAGTATATTTTGAACTAAAATCTATGACAGTCAGTTGGTATGAAATCTTTCCAATATCAGACTTGGTAAAAGTTTCTTAGTGACTTGCCCATTGTTTTTATTTTATTTATTTGCTTACACTCCATCTTATCTGAAATAGGTTTCACATATTCTCTGAATTGTTGCTGCTGAATTCTGAAGTCAGAATCAATATTCTTAGATAGTGATGATACAAGGTAGCACAAGTACATTCCCAAGTGTCTGTCTTGATCGGTTCTCTCATGGACTAGGAAATAAAATTCTACTGACAATGAGCTAACTGTAGGGTAATGGGAAATTGTAGATTGTTATGTGTTTGTTTATGCAAACTCTGTCTGGGAAGAGGGTAATTTCTTTAGAATTGAAGGCTAAAATGAATGAGTTATGGGAAAATTGGATTTTCCGAAAGCCAGGTGTCAACAGACAACCTAGTCCAGAATCGACAGTTTCAGTGGCTATGTTTCTACTTTAGCTTTGTTTTCTTGTTTGATTGTTTGTATGCCTGTGTTTTTCTTTTTGGAGGTGGATTGGGCTAGATAGGGCAAAGGAATAAATATCTCTGTTCTAGAACCTGGTTCCTCTCCTCCTTTCCTACACTGACTTTAGGACTTCTGCCCAGTCCCAAATTCCAAGAATGTCAGATTGGGGAATCCTTCTAGAACCTCTTTCTTTCTTTGTTGAGCTCACTCATTTGTTTAAATGTAACTTCCTTTGTTTTTGCTTTTCTTTTCTACTTAAAATCAGTACTAAAAATAGAAAAATAAGAGTCCAACTATATTTGAATAGTTTAAAATTAGGGGATTATAATAACCCAATAGCACCAAATATATTACTAATAATTATTCTGAAGTTTAAAATATTTTATAAGGCATTATTGCCTTGTCTATAATAAGTTGAAGAAGAAATCAAGCCTCTGATATTGAGAAAGAAATACTAAGTTTGTTTCTGGTAGTTGCATAGCCATTTGTATGAGTGAATTGAGCAGAGAAAGCCATGTCTCTTCATCTGCTCTTAATAACGTTTCCAAACAATCCTGTGTACAATTTTTTATGGAATATAATTGCTTTATAATGTATTAGTTTCTGCTGTACAGCATCATGAATCAGCCATATGTATACATATATCTCCTCCCTTTAAGGTTTTATTCTCAGACAAGCAAAATGGGTTTTCATATGGTCAGTGCCTAGAAAGATAAATCTAGAGTCAGAAGGAGATACCACTTTTTTATTTCCTGTCCNATCATGAATCAGCCATATGTATACATATATCTCCTCCCTTTAAGGTTTTATTCTCAGACAAGCAAAATGGGTTTTCATATGGTCAGTGCCTAGAAAGATAAATCTAGAGTCAGAAGGAGATACCACTTTTTTATTTCCCGTCCTTCAGGTGAGTGTGTCAGAAACCCTATGAAGATAACCAAGATAGGCAGTAAACCAAAGAATGAAGATGCTATGACTGTTCCTTTGACCATGCTTCCAATATGGAGTCATCCCTTGAACTTATTGAATTTATTCTTCCTGCTGTCTAGGTAGACTTGATTTTGGATTCCCTGTCCTTTTTCGCCTGATCTTGGAAAATTATCTCTTTCCTCCCAGTCTGTTTTTCAGAATCACCCTAAACACCTAATGAATATTATAAAAGTGATCCAATTGAGTGCTAACTCTCCCTGACATTATCAAAATCCTTTATTGATCACCATTATTCCATATATTTATAAAACCTGTTTTTCTCTTTCAAACTGTGAGTTGTATCCAATTAAACATGTATTTTCAGGGACTGACAGTGGGAGGAGAAGGAGAAGACAGAGAATGAGATGGTTGGATGGCATCACCAACTCAGTGGACATGAATTTTAGTAGCTCCATGAGTTGGTGATGGACAGGGAAGCCTGGCTTACTGCAGTCCATGGAGTCTCAAAGAGTCAGGCGTGAACTGAACTGAACTAGTTTCCTAAACAAATCCCCACTCGAGTACTCTTGCCTGGAAAATCCCATGGACAGAGGAGCGTGGTAGGCTGCGGTCCATGGGGTTGCGAAGAGTCAGACACGACTGAGTGACTTCCCTTTTACTTTTCACTTTCATGCATTGGAGAAGGAAATGGCAACCCCCTCCAGTGTTCTTGCCTGGAGAATCCCAGGGACAGGGGAGCCTAGTGGGCTGCCGTCTATGGGGTCACACAGAGTCGGACACGACTGAAGTGACTTAGCAGCAGCAGACTAAAATAAAGTGGAATAGAAAATATGCATACATAGTAAAGTTAGTTATTTTGTCTTAAAACTTTTCATTCACTTTAAAAATCATTCATTCACATTTTTAGTATATATATGTATTGTATATATCTATATACCTATATATAAATGTAGAGCATATATGTATGGTGGTGATTTAGTCACTAAGTCATGTGCAACTCTTGTGACCCTATAGACTGTAGCCTGCCCGGTTCCCCCATCCATGGGATTCCCCAGGCAAGAATTCTGGAGTGAGTTGCCATTTCCTTCTCCAGTATATATGTACAAACATATGCATATAAATATACTAGATTGTTGTGTAAAATGTATTTCTTTCTATGGGTCATGTTAAAAATACTTGAGCTTCTTTATTGTAGGATAAAGTCCAAGTACTTGGTCTACAACTGCCGTGGTGCCCTCCTTCTTTAACTCTCCGTACCATCTCCCTAGTTTGGATCTTATCTCTCAGCCAAAACTAACTGCTCAACACACAATATGAAGGTGTTTTTTTTTTTTTTTTAACCTCTTTGATTTTACTTGCATTGCCCCATCTGCTCTAAATTTCATTCTCCTTTCATTTACTTCATCCATGTAATTTCTATTTAACATTTTTTTCTTAGCTCAGATACTTACAGAAATTTCCCTGAAATTCCCATTTCCCAATGGAGCAATGTGTCCCTTTCTTGACTTCATGAGCTCCTTTTCACAGCAACTAAAATACAGTACAGTGATTAAGAGAGTGGGCTCGTTGGGGCCAGATTGCCTGGGTTCTTGAGTCTTGACTCTTTTACTGCTATCTGTGTAATTTTCAGCAAGTTGCTTACATTCTCTGTGTGCCTCAGTTTCATAATTTGTAGAATTAGAATAATGATAGCAACCCCCCCCACAGAGTGGTTAATTAAATGAGTTAAGGTATGATAGTTGCACAGCCTAAAGAACTTGATCAACAAATATGACCTAGTATTATAGTGGTATGTTTTCTTCTGCCTCTGATGAACATTCTCCATGGGAAAATTTTTTTTCTGTTTGGAGGTACCTCTGCAAACAACATTTCAGTCTACTTTTATCTGCATGCCTTAAGGTCATGAACTTTTTATTTGGTGGGGGAGAGAGGAAAGGGCACAAAATTCTTTTTAACCATCAGTCACCAGTGAGATAAAGAAGTTATGGAAAGAGAAAACAGTCACCATCAGGTCCCTTGAACCTCAGGGCAGAAATCTTGGATGAATTCAGCTGCTGAAGAAACACCTCCTGGGGCTGCATTTGTATAATTTCTGGGCTTGTCAACTATCCAATCCAGAGTCATTGTTAAGTATCGGTTTGGCCTCCAGCCTTCCAGTTTCAACTATACATCAGTAAAGCTTCCAGCAAACAATCTTATTTAGGCCCCAGGTCAGAAAACTCTGGCAATCATACAAATGTTCCAATTGATTCATCATCAATATGTACATGAGAGTGAGAACTAAAGAAAATGTAAGATGGGGTAAAAAAAATTCAGAGTTCCACTAATTCTGTCCCCTCCCCAATAAATGTAGTTGCTAATAGCTTCTCTCATCAAGTTTCTACTCTCCTCTGTACATCGATGCAAAAGTCAAATTGCTATCCAATTTTCAGCCAAGATAAAATTTAAAGCTACCTTTAGTTTGGTATATCCCTGGCCTGAAGGTTTTAAGTTCCCACATGTAGTGTAGAAGGTAGATAACTGATTGTTAAATTTGCTACTGTGCCAACTGAGGTTGGTTTTAAAGCTATAATTATTAATTTTCCAGTTTTCAGATCACAACAATAGCAGTAAAGGAGTCAGGATTTGTAATACAAGGTTTTAATGTTGNCCCACATGTAGTGTAGAAGGTAGATAACTGATTGTTAAATTTGCTACTGTGCCAACTGAGGTTGGTTTTAAAGCTATAATTATTAATTTTCCAGTTTTCAGATCACAACAATAGCAGTAAAGGAGTCAGGATTTGTAATACAAGGTTTTAATGTTGCTCATGTCTCTCTAATCCCATCAGGAACATCCCTGGGCCACTGCCTAGCACCACTAGACTGTACATGGTCTCAAGGTAGAGAGACACATCCTTCTTATTAAAAAGAAGATTCAATTTGCACTCAAACAAGACCTTGCCCCAGTGCAATCAGACAAATTAAAAAAAATAAAAAACTTTAGAAAAGCAAAAATACTAAGATAAAAGCAGTGTTCTCTGGCATGTTCATTTCAGAGCAGTTACTCATGGGTTTTGGTATTTGAGAGATTTCTAGAATCCAGTCTTCCAATGGAGAAGATAAACTGGATTCATACTTGCCCTTCCCTAAGAATAGATCAAATGTATATCCTGGTCATGATCCAGAGGCATGTGTGCCAAGACTAGTAAACAAATATTTGTATCCCACTTGACCATATCCCACTCTCCCAAAACACTCTCCCAAAACACTTGGGAGAGTTTTTATAACACCATGGTGCCCAAACTGCCTTTCAACTAATTCAGAATTTTTTAAGAGAGTGAAACCCAAGCATCAGAATTTGTTAAAGATCTCTAGTTAATTTCAGTAATTCAGTTTGAGAATCATTATTCTAAGAAATAGAGCAAGCTCCAGGAGTTGGTGAAGGACAAGAAAGCTGGGTGTGCTGCAGTCCATGGGGTCGCAAAGAGTTGGACAAGACTGAGCAACTGAACTGAAGTGATTCTAAGAAAACTTAAATAGATAAGGGTTATAAATCCAATGATATATAAATTAGTTCTTTGAAGGCACTTCCTTTTTTTTTTTTCCCTTTGTGAATTAGGAAGTCTTTCTTTATGAAGTGAAGTGAAGTGAATTCGCTCAGTCATGTCTGACTCTTTGCAACCCCATAGACTGTGGCCTACCTGGCTTCTCCATCCATGGGTCTTTCCAGGCAAGAATACTAGAGTGGGTTGCCATTTCCTTCTCCAGGGTATCTTCCCAACCCAGGGATCGAACCCAGTTCTCCCGCATTGCAGGCAAATGCTTTACCCTCTGAGCCACCAGGGAAGACTTTCTTTATGAAAATGATCATCAATCTTTATCCCCATTCCTTCCTAGGAAAAGACATTTCAGTTCCCATTGGTTGTTAATCTTGTGCTGGTTGCCCATAGTACCAGATGTCAGTGCAGCAGTTATATTTTTAAAATATTCTAATATCAAAACATGTGTTTTAAAATTAACAGGCATAAGATGGAAGGAGAACACGATGGAATGGCCTTTACTTTTTGCCTTCATGCTGAAAGAGGATTTCCTCCAAGGATGGATAATTAAGTCCCTGAGAGAATACTCTTTGATCTTTTCTCATAAAAATATACTAAAATAAGAGGGATGCTTCTTTTTGGCACAATGTGATAAGATATGATAATATGTGGGGGGAGAGGCAGGGGAGGAGACTTGATGGAGATGGTGCAGTTTTACTTTAGTTCATCATCAGTTTTCTTACACTTCAGTCATTAGTACCCAATGTTGAGACTCGCTGAGTGCTAATGACTAAAGGCAAGACTGCCTTCCTTGTAAAGCCATTCTAAGCTACTGATATCCACCCTTCTTTTAAGTGTTCTGGGACTTTACCTTATGCAAAAAAAAAAAAATGCACTTCACTGTAGTTATTCTGTATGTTACTGACCTGTGAGTAAACCTGGGAAATTAATGCCCAAATTATATTGATGCTGAGCCTCCATCATATTTGACTGTAGCTTTTACACAATTCCCACTGCCACCAAAAAATATTGTCTACATCACCAGGGATGCTTAGACATGTCTGACAATTCTAGTTGTAGTTAATCTCCAAAACAATTTTTTTTTTTTTCAATTCTAACAATCCAGGATCAAAATTCTTGGGGAGCATTTTCAGCCCAGACTTCACCTGAAATGTGTCCTGATATTACATATCAGTTGTTTCATGGGCATTCAATAAATGGCTTTCACTTAATAAATAGCATTTATTCACTAAGTAGGTTACAGTGTCTGTATTAGTTTTCCGTTGCTGCTACATAATAGGTTACCGCAATGTTGCCGCCTAAAACAACATCCACTTATTAGCTCACTTTTCTGTAAGTCAGAAGTTTTGTTTCTTTGCTTATCATCTCACAAGGTTAAAATCAAGGTGCCAAAAGGACTAGATTCTTCTCTGGAGGTTCTGGGGGATGAAACTGCTTCCAAGCATCTTCTGACTGTTAGCAGAAGTAGGTTCCTTGTGGCTGTAAGACTAAGGTCTGAATTTTCTTACTGATTTTCAGCTAGAAGGTCATTCTTAGCTCTTAGGGACATCTAATCCATCCTTGCAGCTGATACTTCATCTTCAAGCCAGCAGTGTTCTGTGGTTTCCATGTGCCTTACATCTCTCTGACTTTTTCTCCTGCCTAATCCCACAGTCATCTCTATGTTTTGGGTATTTGTTAAAGTAACACCCCACTTTCGGTACCAAAATCTGTGTGCTCTTTCTATTGCTGCTTAATTGATTACTGCAAATTTAGTGGATTATAAAGATGTTTCTTTATTATCTCATAGTTCTGTGGGTCAGAAGTCCAGACAGGCTTATGTGAGTTCTCTGCTCAGGGCCTCATAAGGCTGAACTCAGATCATCAGCTAGGCTAAGCTCTTAACTAGAGGCTCTGGGGGGAAAACCCTTTCCCAGATTCATTCAGGTTATTTATTGGTAGAAAGATTGAAGGCAAAAGAAGAAGGCGATGGCAGAGGATGAGATGGTTAGATATTATCACTGACTCAGTGGACATGAATTTGAGCAAACTCCAGACGGTAGTGAAGGACAGGGAAACCAGATGTGCTACAGTCTCTGAGGTCACAAAGAGTCAGACATAACTTAGGGACCAAATACACATACACACACACACAGAGCTCCTTGAATGTGTAGTCTGAAGCCCGTTTCATCACTGGTTGTCAGCAAGGGGGAGCTTTTTCTTTCTAGAAGTCATATGCATTCCTTCTCATATGGCCCTCCCATTTTGCAAAGCAGCACAGGTGTTTTGAGATCATCTCATGGTTGCATCTTCCTAACTTTTACTTCTTTAACGTCTGGAAAAATCCTTACTTTTAAAGGACTCCTGTGATTCGATTGCTTCCCAGGTGGCTCAGTGGTAAAGAATCCACCTGCCAATGCAAGAGACACTGGTTTGATCCCTAGGTTGGAGAGATCCCCTGGAGTGTAGGCAATAGCAACCCACTCCAGTATTCTTGCCTGGAAATTTCCATGGACAGAGGGACCTGGTGGACTACTGTCCATGGAGTCACAAAGATTTGGACACGACTGACCAACAGAGCACCGCACAGCACATGGTTAGATTAGGCCCTCCCAGCTGAAACCTTCATGGGTGTTTTATATCAACTTGTTCAAAGGATCCGTCCATACTCAAGGGAGTAGGATTATACAAAGACAGGGTCATTCCAAGTCATGCTTGCAATCTGTTGACTACAGCCTCTGGGGAACATGCAAGGCATATAGTTGGTTATGACTCTAGCTGATTAAGAACGTGTGTAATACGATAAGATCATATGGCTTATAGCATAAGGATTAAGTAATAATAACAGTGTTTGCTTAGTGTAATCCTTTAAAGTCACTTCTAAAAGCATTGCCCAGTTTATCCTTCACAAAAGCCCCATGAAGTAGAGCTCATTAGTCTCATTTTACAGAGGAGGAAACTGAGGCTCAGAGACCTACAGTGAATTGACAACGTTCTCTGAAGTACTGTTGGAACTGAGGCTTGAGCTCATATGTGTTTGATTTCAAAACACTTAAACACTACATGCTGTTACTTCTGGTACCTTCTATACACAGTTTGTATCCCCTCTTACTCCCTCATGAGGGTCACCTCATTTGACCACTCTGAACCAGCCCACACTTTTTCCATCTTCAGTTCCATGTTCCTCCCCATGAAGCCCAGTTAACCACTGAGGTCTTCAGCACCCTTAGGGAGACAAGAAGAACCAGAAGGGACCCTTCTCCTTCACTTCTTCGGTTTTCTGACCCCTAGCATAGACTGTTCCAGCAGGCCTCCTGCTTCCAGAAATCCCCACATGACAAGCAGGCATCTCTCTCTCTCTCCCTCTCTCCCACTCTGTATCCCTAAGCCACAGGGGGTGTGTATATGACTCCCTGCCAAGTTCTTCAGCAGATTCTCTTTCATTCCTATGATGGTCAATGCAGAGGCTGGCAGTGGGTGACATGGCAGTGGCCCCACCCAGGCAACTGCTATGAGTGTCTCCTCTGGGGTTTCATTCATTTAACTTGAATATTTTGTGGGGAACAGAAAACAGACCCCTGTATTCCCTGTTAGGAATACTATCTCCTTCATGACTCTCAAGTCATATAGATTAGGAAGTATATTGTGGAGGGGGGGTTTTGGAGGGGTGGGTGCTTCTGTTGATCACAGCCCTAGCAGGGAACCTGACCCAGTCTTATTTAGGATCTGAATCATTTATTTTGTCTTGATCCTCATAGTTATGCTCAGGCTGCCAAGGCAGAGGCAGCAAGAGAAGTGCCATTTGATCATCTGATACTTCAGTTCAGGGCGGGTTTTATAGTATGTGCTGAATAAATGCCCAATGGAAAATCACTTTCAAGGATTATAGTATCATTATAAGTAATTCTTTATTAAAAAAAAAAAAACACCAACTTCTCACTTGTATTCTGGTTTTTCTACCTTCTTATCACCACTAAATTTCATTCCAAAGTGCTTTCATCTTATGCAAAGAGAAAATATCCTGATCACAGAATGAATTCCTCCAAGTTCTGTCAGTCAAGCTAAATTCATTTTAACCCAGAGAATAGAACATGCCTTTGCTACTCCTGTATAGTTTCTTTCTGTCATTGTGCCTGATGAGTCTCATTTATTAAAATTCTTAACTAGAATTTATTTAAATATATCATGGCATCCGGTCCCATCGCTTCATGGGAAATAGATGGGGAAACAGTGGAAACAGTGTCAGACTTTATATTTTTGGGCTCCAAAATCACTGCAGATGGTGACTGCAGCCATGAAATTAGAAGACTCTTAGTCCTTGGAAGAAAAGTTATGAACAACCTAGATAGTATATTCAAAAGCAGAGACATTACTTTGCTGACTAAGGTCCGTCTAGTCAAGACTATGGTTTTTCCTGTGATCATGTATGGATGTGAGAGTTGGACTGTGAAGAAGGCTGAGCACCAAAGAATTGATGCTTTTGAACTGCTGGTGTTGGAGAAGACTCTTGAGAGTCCCTTGGACTGCAAGGAGATCCAACCAGTCCATTCTGAAGGAGATCAACCCTGGGTGTTCTTTGGAAGGACNTGTGGTCATGTATGGATGTGAGAGTTGGACTGTGAAGAAGGCTGAGCACCGAAGAATTGATGCTTTTGAACTGTGGTTTTGGAGAAGACTCTTGAGAGTCCCTTGGACTGCAAGGAGATCCAACCAGTCCATTCTGAAGGAGATCAACCCTGGGATTTCTTTGGAAGGACTGATGCTAAAGCTGAAACTCCAGTACTTTGGCCACCTCATGCGAAGAGTTGACTCATTAGAAAAGACTCTGATGCTGGGAGGGATTGGGGGCAGGAGGAGAAGGGGACGACCGAGGATGAGATGGCTGGATGGCATCACGGACTCGATGGACGCGAGTCTGAGTGAACTCCAAGAGATGGTGATGAACAGGGAGGCCTGGCGTGCTGCAGTTCATGGGGTCGCAGAGAGTTGGACATGACTGAGCGAATGAACTGCACTGAACTGACTAGACAGACAAAGCTTTGCTTGGATATGCCAGCATGGATTTGTTGGCAAAAAATTCTATGGTGAACAGAATATCAAAATTAAGTATCGACAAGATCTGATCCTACACCATCCTGCCTCGCCTTCCTGTCTTTCATCCCAGTCCTGCTTTGACTTTGCCTGTGGGGTTTGTTAAAGTGGGGCCATCCTCTGGCATGTGTGGGGGTGTCACTGACCCCATTGTGTAAGTAGCCATTCTCTTCACTGACCCATCTGGTGAAGATGGTGTGCTCTGGGGCAGGAGCACGCAGACCTGGAGTCCGTCTTTGCCTCCATAGCTGTGTGACCTTTGGCAAGTTGCTTAACCTCCCTGGGCCTCAATTTCCTCTCCCATCAAAGATGCCTCTCATAGAACCACCATTGTCATGCAGCCTTGAGAATTAAACTAAGTAAAGCATGTATAGCCCCCAGCACTTGGCTAATGAAAATGGGCAAGGTCTAGTAAAAAACGATTCGAGTGATGCTTCCATCCAGGAAAAGAAAAACAAGCGTAACATGTGAATTTATGTTAGTGGGCATCACAAGCCATCAGCTTTTGTGGTTCCCTTTCTTGCTTTCCCATTGACATTTTGCAACCGCCCCTGGCACAAGTGAGTTGGCATTGCAAGTGAGTGCAGAGAAGAGCAGGAGAGGGGCTGGAAGGGTCCGGGCGGGTGGCGGAGCCGCTCACAACTCCTCAGAGCGAGGCAGCTGGCGGCTGCCATCTTCCTCCCTCCAGAGCTTGCACATTTGCTTGTCGACTTCAGCAGGAGAGGCTCCTGGTCCTACAGAAGCATGCTCTGTGGAGATGGCTACATGTCTGGAGGACAAAATGCTGGGGAAAGGGAGCTTTCATTCCCCCGTGCTGTTCAGGAGTGTTCCGAGAGCCAGATGTCCAGGGGTGGATGGTCAGCACATCTGCAAGACCTGCTGAAACTTAAAAAAAATTTTTTTTTATTTTATGGAGTTATTTACTGATTTATTTGGCTGCATCAGGTCTCAGTTGCGGCAAACTGGATCTTGGTTGCGTGCCATGCGGGACCTTCCGTAGAGGCGCACGGACTCTCCAGCCGTGGCGTGGAGGCTTGGTAGTTGCTCCGCAGCTTGCAGGATGTAGTTTCGTGTCTGGGGATTGAGGGGTTCCCTGGTGGCTCAGTGGTGAAAGAATGTCTGCAATTCAGGAGCTGCAGGAGATGTGAGTTCAACCCCTGAGTCGGGAAGATCCCTTGGAGGAGAGCCTGGCAACCCACTCCACTCTTCTTGCCTGGAGAATCCCATGGACAGAGGAGCCTGGTGGGTTACAGTCCATGGGGTCACAAAGAATCGGACATAACTGGAGCGATTTAGCACGTGTGCATGGCAGGGATCAAACCCACATCTGCTGCATTGCAAGGCGGATTCTTAACCACCAGACCACCAGGGAAGCCTCCAGCTGAATCTTTTCATCCAGATGTGTCAGGCACTGCAATGACTGGGGGCTGCTCAAGGCTCCTGGTCCTGGGGACCCACAGAGATGTGACCAATCCGGTTCCCCTCTCCAAACCGAGTTAAGCTGCCCTCTCCACCTCTCTCCAGTGTAGCCGTCGAGTGAGAATGAATGCCAGCCTCCTGAAGATGAAGGCTCTGGCAGAGTGTTCTGTCCAAGAAGCCGCTGGTGGTGTGTCTCTTGAAGCAGTCAAGGGGACGGAGCCCAGCTCGTGGTGCCAGGAGGAAGGGGCAGACTTCCGGTTGCCTAGGGCCATGTTGGCCACTTGGCCCCCTCATTCATAGGCTGGTTCTCAAAAGAATCTAAGGAGGGGGAGAAGCCGCAATGACTTTTCTTACATGCAGCTGGGAAAACTGAGGCTTGGGGATATTAAGGGATTACATTGGGCCATCCAGGAACACTCGCCAGTGTGAGGATGGGCAATGTGGTTTGTGGAGGGTGGTTTTCTTCCAATATTTCACATTAAGCATCTGGCTGCAATGGTGTGACTTTCTTCCAGAGACATTGACCTGACTCCCTCTTCTCAGGGACCAAAGGAAGTGGGGGGAAGTGGAGGCCGTGTCCACCACCCAGCCGTGGTGGGCGGGAGAGAGCAAGGACCAGCCCCAGCTCTTCCCAGCAGCCTTAGCGTCACCGTGCCCTGCAGTGGATCGTGGCATCCCAGAGCAGCAGGGCTGTACAGGGTCTTGTTGCTTCAGTTTAGCCCCCATCCACGGTCCAACCAGCAAGCCCAAGGCCAGGCACAGGACGCAGCCTGCCAAGGAGAGATGGTTGTTTCCTGGAAGGGCCGAGACCACTACTCAAGCCTTCTGACCCTTGTGATCAGCTCCTGGGGGGCCAGCCCCCCACTACCTCACTCTGACTGTGGGCAGGTGCCCCTGCTCTGAGCCTGTGTTTCCCTACATGCGTGGATGCGGGGGACGAGTCCCTGTTCTGGCAGTTGGGAAGTCATACGATAGTCAGCATGACGATAAGGATAGAGAGAGTTCCTCCTGTGTGCCAGACCCTGGGTTGGGCGCTTGGCACATGAGGTGCCTATGAGGCAATCACAACTACACCATCCACCTGGAATGTTTCCTGACTTCCCCTCCTCCCGTCCCTTCCTCTGATTTCTTCTTTAGCCAAGCACCCACTCAGTACGACCATCTCAGCGAGATGTCACCTCCTCCAGGAAGTACGCTCTGATGATCGATGCCCCACCTTCGCGTCCCCACACAGCGTGTCCATCCTGGCATAGCAGTGGTCACAGAACGGGCTCATTGGCCATTTTCAGGGCTGTATCCCATTCTAGACCTCGAGACCTGAGCATGTAGGCATCTTGCTCACCATGGCATGTCAGTGCACGTCAAGGCATCGGATACAGAGTATGCACATGTTATGTGTCTGCTAAGCTTCACCAGTGAGGAATCTGAGATAACAGAGATGGAAAAACCGCTAACAGCAAAGGACCCGTTCACAAGAGGTGTGAGGTATTGTAATTCCACATCTTATCTACAGAGGGCGATGCTGAATCCAAGGGACTGCTCCAGAGGTGGTGGCATTTTAGACTAAAGCAGGGTGGGTGAGGGGTGTGGTAATATTTGGAGGAAAGGGGGTCTAAGGCCTCTGTATTTCAACACACAGCAATGATAAAGAGCCTTCTCCAGTGATTTCTGAAACCCGCATAGATTCATTCCAGCAATGGAACAATTTCCTGGGGGTTTCAGCTCCTGGCCCTGGAGCCCTGCCCAGCTTGTGGTCAAGGGGTGATCAATCACAGTTAAACCCGATTTATTATTTTGGCTGCATTTTCTTCCCCTCTCCTTTTCTGTCCCTCTGTTGGTTTTAATTGGATATCGATAACAGATGCAGGTGGAGTGAAACTCCATGGTCCCGAGCTGGATGGGGGGCAGCTGTAGGAAGAGGATGCTGGAAGCAGGGGATGGACAAGCTTTGTGTCGAGACACAAAGCATCCAGGCCCTGGGGCCCCGAGTGACAGTGCCAGCTCGTGCGTTTTCATCCCCCACCATTTTCTGCTCCTTTCGCCTCCGCCTCTGTTTTCCTTCAGGGACCCGCCCATGCCTGGACCTGCTGGTCCTCCACGCCAGCTGAATCATTTTATTTCTCTCAGCCTCAAGCATTATGAACTTCCCTGGTGGCTCAGACAGAAGAATCTACCTGCGGTGCAGGANCGTCTGAGTGAACTCCGAGAGATGGTGATGAACAGGGAAGCCTGGCGTGCTGCAATTCATGGGGTTTCAAAGAGTCGGACACGACTGAGCAACTGAACTGAACTGAATTTATCATAAGTAATTCTATAAATGTCAATATAATTAAGTGATATGGCAATATTGGTCATAATGGAATTAATCTCAACAAAGTATAAGTAAAAAATTACTAAACGTGATGTTGATCTGTTGTATATTTCTAAACTGAAATACAGTTTATATCAATGTGCCTTAATAGAAGGAAAAGGAAACCATGAGACCAGAGAGAATGAATTTTACTTTCCAAAAGCAGGCTCTTGAATGAACTTGGTTCTGGGTAGTAAATGCAATAGGATCAAGTGTATATGTTGTCTCCATTGTCACATTACTTACTTTCTTACAAACTTGGTTCAATCCTGAAAAATCTGGATGTTTTCCTGTAGTTTATAGTGTCAGTATTTCTTAAATTAATTCCTAAATTAGTAACATCAGGAGTAGACTGAAACATGTGTGTCACGGTTGACACACTTGAAGAGAGAGAGTAAATACTTACTGAACTTTTTAACATTTTAAAAATGACCAGTTGCTATTTATATATGGTTTTGATCTGATCTGTTACATATGGGAGAACTTTGGAGGAATGTTTTACAAAAAAAAAAAAAAAAAAAGGAAAAGGCAAGTGTCAATTATCAACTGTAAAAAAATGGATATGATATTTCTTTAGCTAAAACTTAAAATGGATTGTGATACTAAGGCAGATGGAAGTTGGCCAACCAGGCTCAAAAATTAAAACGTGTTATCAAAAGCAATCAGAGAGCCCAGGTAACTTCAGATTATCAACTCCATCTCTCTGTTTCTCCCCTTGACTTGCTGCCAGTTGTGGGAGCCACTTGGTTTGAGTGGGGAACTCATTTGTTACTCATGGATAATTTTATAGAAGGAAGGTTATGTGATTCTAATTTGATTGGACCTGATTGTTAACACTCAGTTATTAAGGGTAAGTTACTTTCAACAGTGTAGTTTTGAAGACATGCTATGATATAAACAAATATGAAAATGATGTAAACTCCCAAATTACTTGGGATACTAAATTGTTTATTAAGTGTGTGTGTATATATATGGCTAAAGTAATTTTTGTTGCTCAGTATTTGAAATAAAAAATGCCCGATTTTTAACTCAAATTACTATTGAAGATAATAATTGACAAAGGTTTTACATTTTAGAATTATATTTCCAGAGCCATTGAGAAAATAAAAAAGAAATACAAATAGGAAGAAGGATGTTATCTACAAATAATAAATGCAGCTATAATTGCTTATTTAATTAGCAGGTTGGCATTTTTAAAGATAAAAAATGTATTTTTAAAATTTTTATTTAAAATAAGAATACTGTTTTAAGAAAGAATATATGTGGAAAATGAGAAATTTGTAATAACGCTGTGAAGTATATTTTTCCAAATAATGTCTGATTAAGGCTTGCAAATACCACAAGGTTAAGCAGAAAGGTATTACTTACAACTTGAAAATGACTCTGTGAAATAGCAAAAACAATTTCTATGTTCCATTTTGTGTATATGAAATACACTTATGAAATCATCTTTAGTAGTTCTTAAAGGGTTGAGATTGGTGCCCTTTTCATTATTTCATACTTCTATTGTCTTACCTTGGCCTTCCTTTGTGGCTCAGCTGGTAAAGAATCCACCTGCAATGCAAGAGACCTGGGTTTATTCCTTGGGTTGGGACGAACCCCTGAGGAAGGGAACGGCTACCCACTCCAGTATTCTGGCCTGGAGAATTACATGGACTGTATAATCCATGGGGTCGCAAAGAGTTGGACATGGCTGAACAACTTCCACTTCACTTATTGTCTTATCTGAATCTTCTGGTTCAGTTTTGGCCCCAAAGTTTGTTTCATAGAGTAATGTCGCTATTGATTTTATTTTCTTAGAGTAATTCTGCAGAAGTTGCTGTGTAACCATCTGGGAACTAGAAGCAATCACTCTGTTTTAAGGTGAAATTTTACCCTGACATTGTTTATAAACAGAATTTTATATTCAGAAGATTGCAAACTTTATACAGTGTTTATGAAGATCTTCAATATATTTATTTTCTTTGCTTGCCAAAAAAGCAGTTTTATTTGATACAAGTGATAGTAATGTTTTCTCCTTAACACCATAAGAAACACTTCCTCGTTCTTAAGCAGTTTATTGCCTTGAGTGATAGATCAGTTCAATGGAAAAGGAGCAGTTTACATACCATTCTGGTCAGGTTACCCAGTTGTTACAGAATTGTATTAAAAAGTTGATCTCTTTAATACTGGCTAACAACTGGTAGTTTTCAAGTCAAGTGAGCAAAGTCAGTATTTCACAGATTTTCAAGACAATCCTTTATGACACTGACTTCAAGCATTTCTTCTTCCTTCTGAGCTTCTGTGTGTCATAGACTTAGTCAGCAGAGTGATTTGCATAAAGAAGTTCCAAAACTCCTTCCTTCCTCCCTTCCTTCCTTCATTCAACAAGTTTTACTGAGCAACTTTTACGTGCTTGACACTAAATATAGGAAACAGACTAAGCAACGTTCTTCCTTTGGAAAGCCAACTTTCTAGTAGGAAGATAAACAGACATTATGATGACTATTCTCTAACAAATTGCTAATTGTCAAGGTAGGTAAGTAAAAATTTTACTGAATATTTCAGATGCTATAACACTTTACTGACCATAGAAATAGGTTTTACCAAGAAGGAATGGGTCTTGGTCTAGAAGGACAAGTAGTTTTCTTGTCAAAACTCCTTCCATTTTGCATTTGCTGTTAAGGAACCATCTTAAGAAATAAGAGCAAGGATGCATTTCACCTCAGGGGGTCTATACAGGAATAGTGAGCAGGACATTCTCAACATTTTTAACCAAGATTTTAAACCAATGACTTGAATCTGTCCATTAAATCCAGTCCCTGGAAATAACCAAGCTGCTCCTAGGCAAAGCAGGCAGTAGTTTGAAGCCAAATGATTTGAATTTTAGCCCAGATTTCGTCAGTAATTTATAGTTACTTCAGTTTCCTTATCAGTTCATAACTGAAATTCAGCTTATAATTTTTGCTCTATCCAAGACCGTTTTGAAGATGCAGTAAAATAACAGGTGCAAATATGTTTTGTAAAGTTGCAAGTACTATACAGATGGGTTGTGGGTGGTGGTGACTTTAGCTGTAAAGTACCAATGAAGTACTTCAGACAGGCCTGGCAGTGATGATAGTTAAGTTTCTAGAATAGGTGTATAAATTGAAATGAGACTTGTCAAATCTAATTGTTCCCCAGAAATTCTATTAATAAGAGTTACATTTCTAACCCAGAGCCTGATGCTCAAAATTATAGACATCATAACACATGCCATCTGTAATCAAATATTGTCAATTTTTCATGTTGCACTAGGCCACTATTCAATGAGAAGCTTTCTCAAAAAAAAACTGGTGAATATAATTTTAACTTTTAAAAGCCCAGGAAATAATCACAGTTATGTTTAGTATTTTAAAAGTATAGTGGATTCTATAGAAGTCTTGTTTTCTCAGAAATGCCTGATTTATTTTATCACAACAGATGAACAACACTGAAAAGATCAGATCACAAATCTAAACTAGAATTTTTTGGATGATGTTTGTAATGAAAAGGCTTTTTCTTCCTCTACAGTTGTCACCTCATCAGTAGTAGCAGCTGTATCTAACATTATATAAGAAAAAGCATATACCCTTGGTCCCACTCCATTTTGTATCCTTTGATCCCTCATGATACCAAAATGCCACAAAGGTTTGCCTTGAATTATGGCCAGACCCACGGGTTATTTATTGTTGAGCTTGATGCAGAATTGCACAATCAAGTCACAAATCCTGCATGTTATCTTGCTATCGACTATAATGATTACGAGAACAATGCTTTGTAAACATTTAAAAAATTTGGCTATAAAATAAGGACAGATTTTTTACCAACACATTAAGTCTTAGACATTTAAGATATTTTTCTTCCATAGCATAATCATGTCATGTAAAATAATTTTGGAGATATCTCCAGGATCAATAACCAGCCACAAAATAAAAGTCCTCATTATTTATAACTATGGATCACCCTTCTTTTCCCTAAGGTGAGTTCTCTAGTTTTTTGTCTCTTGCATCTCCCTTTTTATAGGCTTTCTCACACAGTCAGGGAGGACCCCATTGAAGGACTGGGCTGCATCTGTAAATAGTTACTTCCTGCATTAATTGCTTGAAACTACTTATGACTCAGCATACATTTTATGTATTTCAGTTGAAACTTACATACTAGCAGTTTATGCCTTAATAACATAAATTAATTTTGAACCATTAGCGGTATTTTTCATTATACCTATTGATTATTGAGAGATAACAAATGAAAGTTCATTTTTTAAAAAAATGTTCCTATTTTAAGAGGAATTTTGTGGGGAGGGGAGGAGTGATGGCAAAAAAATACTTTGACATTTTCCAGTGACAGAATGGCAATTTGGTACAGTTTATAATCCTCCTAGTAGTCAAGAGCTGAAGATTATTATCTAGGTGAAATTCCGTTCTGAACAATATGCTCTGAAATTTCAAAATAATTCACCAAAGATTGGAAACAGAATGTTTGTCTTCGTTGGTTTTGAGGCTACTTTGAGCATTTGTCAGTTATATCGTTGTGGAATTCTGTAAACACGTCAAGAAGCCACTGATGGTTCCTACTCTGTGAGCTTATCGAGTCTGGTCCTCTTACAGTTTCAGCAGAAGTATGTAGCATACTGTTTTAACTTCTAAAAAAATGAAAAAGAAAGAGGAGAGAGTTTCATTCCTAGAAGCAGCATTTTCTCTCTCTCTGATCAGCATTGGCCTCTGTTCATGTTCTGCTTGAGTGAACTTAGAGGAAGGCAGTTACCGTCATGTGAGGAATGGTAGGTGATCTTTGACTGTCCCCATCTTAGACAGTCTTTGTCTTATCCTGACAAGAAAATCTTCTCTATCTCTGAGGACTCCTAATAACATTTTATAGAATCAATTGTTGCCTTACAAAGTGCCAAAGAGTTTATCCCTTAATAAACAGTGTAACCAGTATGTGAAGGAAAAAGAATTATTAACCTTTTCCACCTTAAGAAAACTTGGGTCTCAAGCAATTAGTTTTGTCCTCATTACAATACCACAAAAAATAGTGGTATTTATTTCACTATTGATGCCATAAATACCATTAGGTAACAAAATACAGCTGTGTCAGAAGAAGCAAATTAATGGCTTAACACTCAGCTTCCTGCTTTCTCAGAAGAAGGTCCTTGATCCCTTCACAGGAACTTCAGTTTTTAACTATATTCATCAATTAGACACTTCATAGTAAACCATTTGCTTTGTAGCAAAAATCAGGATTAGGATATTAACACCAGGATAATAATGTCAAGAACTGTTTCTTTCTCTTCCAACTGTGGTAGATGTCACCCTGCTCCAACATAATTTAATTTCTTCCAGTGTTTTTTAAAGTAAATGCGTGTAAGAAAATGCACTGTGAATGTCAGCAAATCGTGGTGAATGGCTTAACTAGGAAATGTGTTACACTTAAATGGATTAAAACTGGAAAATATTTAGCTGTGCATTTTGTACTCCATTCACATTCTGCTGAGCTCTGGGTTCCCTGAAATGTACAAAGACAGACTTACCAGTGATGCAAATGTTCTTTATGTTTTCCTAAATGATAATTAAGGTGAGGTGGAAGAGATTCTTATGACTCTCGTGTTGACTTTTTCTTCCCCTTCCCGCACTTCTGATGAATGTTTCTTTTTTTTTCTTTTTAATTTATTTATTTTAATTGGATGCTAATTACTTTACAATATTGTAGCAGTTTTTGCCATACATTGACATGAATCAGTCATGGGTTTACATGTGTTCCCCATCCTGAAAGCCCCTCCCACCTCC
>SJYV01002355.1:966573-1006503 GCA_006410875.1 Neotragus pygmaeus | reverse complement strand
CATCCCAGTACACCAGCCCTGAGCTCCTTGTCTCATGCATCACACCTGGACTGGTGATCTGTTTCACATATGATAATATACATGTTTCAATGCCATTCTCCCAAATCATCCCACCCTCACCCTCTCCCACTGGGTCCAAAAGCCTGTTCTATACATCTGTGTCTCTCTTGCTGTCTCGCATACAGGGTTATCATTACCATCTTTCTAAATTCCATATATATGCGTTAGTATACTGTATTGGTGTTTTCCTTTCTGGCTTACTTCACTCTGTATAATAGGCACCAAAGGCTCTCTCTCCAGCTTCATTTCTTTTCCTCTAATTCCTTTCCCTGATTATCTCATCCAATACCAGCAAGGCTTCATCTATCCACTCTCTACTCCAAAGGTTATATTCCCAGCTGCAACTCAACCATGAAAAGGTCCCCACAACGTGTCTAGAAGATCTTCCCACTATCCAATTTCTTCTCTGCACTTGTGGCAAGAGAGTGTTTTCCCCAGAAATTCAGGGTAACACTATAAAAGATACCTGAGTTTTTCTCAGTGCAGACTTACCAAGGTTGGCTGACTTCAGTATCCGTTCGTTCATTGTCTTCTTCAGTATTCATTCTTACTGCCTTCATTTCTGCTGCTGTGTCTACTGTTCTGCTATGCTACGTACACATTCCCTGCTTTTCCATCCCCATGCCCAAGTCTATCCTGTAGATACTTTGAAACAAATATTCTTAATACAACTGTACATGTTTCCTGTGTTTCTATTTGGGTGCTTATTATATCAAAGTTCATAATGTTAAATTGATTACATCTGCCCTCAAGGATAATATTATCTTTACTCTTGTATATCTCATATATAGAATATATATAGCATATCATTTATAGTATATTATACAATATATATTATACTTGTGTAGTTCTATATGTAAATATTATGAAAACCTATGCTTATCTGCTTTTATGTTCTTTTTTTACTCGTGCTGTCTTCTCTGTCTAAATGACGGGTTCAAAGCTTAATGTTGAGACACAAATACAATGCCAACTCCTCTTGGAGGAAACTCAATGTGGCATGATCCCAACTTGATTTTATTTAGGAACGCTTGCATGTTTTATCTCCACTGCTAAACATCAGTATTCTTTGAGTTAGAACCTACATCCTATCCATCCCAATAGCCATCCACATTGTGTGACAGAAGGCATTGTAATGCGCTGGTCAGGCACCGGGCTTTAATCTCCCCACCTCTGAACAGCTATGTGTCCTTGACTGAGTTACTTAATACCTACTAGTTAGGATTGTTATGAGGCTTAGCTGAGATAATAAACACAAAGTCCTTAGCACAGTCCCTGGCACATTATAGCACACAATGAAAGTCTTAGTTGTTACTGTTCCCTTAGCACATGTGGAGCACCTAGGAGACAACCAACAAGGTATTTTCCTGCAGGAGTTTTGTGGCTTGTGAACTGCACATGCTGTACAAACCAGCAGCAATATTGTGTGCCCTCAGAGCTCACTTCTGACTGGCTTGGCAGGGACATTTAGGAAAGAAGTGAGATTTGATATTTATCTTATAGCTTATACACTCATATCAAAGACAGAAAAGAATCTGCCTGCAATTCAGGAGACCTGGGTTCGATCCTTTGGTCGGGAAGATCCCCTGGAGAAGGGAATGGCTACCCACTCTTCTTGCCTGGAGAATCCCACGGACAGAGGAGCCTGGTGGGTTACATTCCAGGGTGTCACAAAGAGTCGGACATGACTGAGCAACTCTCTCATGTCAAAGAAGGAACTAGAGAAAGATTAGAAACCGTGGCTTAAAGCTTTACATTTTATTGATTTATTCTTATTTTGCTTGATTTTATTTTTTATTTCCTTCTTATTGTTTTTATAATAACTATTTTAACATGAACATGCTGTTTATTATCTAAGTCAAAAAAAGTAAAATAAGTCAAGATCAATGATTGCCTGAATTCATTCAAGCATTAAATGGCAAAACTTGAGCTAAAACCCAGATACACTGGTGCTGAACCCTTTTCCATTTTTCATATATATTACCTACCACCTTGTGTATTTAACAAGGACCTCTAGAAAGAAATAGCCCTTAGAGTGATTACCCAGAAAGAAACCCCTTTGTTTGGTGTTTGGCAACCCAGTCCAGTACTCTTGCCTGGAAAATCCCACGGACAGAGGAGCCTGGTAGGCTGCAGTCCATGGGTTGCTCAGAGTCGGACACGACTGAAGCGACTTAGCAGCAAGGTATCTTCACACCCAATTTGACTTCATTACATGACTTTCATTTTTTAATTTTAAAAAGTCACATTTAATGCTTTTACTGCTTCCAAAAGTAGTATGTATTTATTCCAGGAATTTTATAGAACACAAGTAGACACAAAAAACAGTATGAAAATCACCCCTAATCTTACTATCCAAAAAGAGATAAATGCTAAAATGTATTGATATATTGGGTTGGCCAAAATGTTCACTTCCACAAAATCTTATGGAAAAACCTAAACAAACTTTTTGGCCAACCCAATATATAATTCCAGATACATTTATTTGCATATGTATTAATTTGAAAATGTTTTCTTTCAAACAATAGAATATATTAGACATACTATCTCAGGACACAATTTTTCAGTCTTCTGTGAAATTTTGCCATCATTTTTATTAGTCACATGTACTTCCAGGGCATGAATATTCCATACTTATTTAATCCATCCCCTATCTGTAGCCAAAGGGGTTTCAGGTTTTCCTTTGTAAGAAAAAGAGATGGGTAATGTCTTTTTAAGTTAAATTTTTTCCATACGCATTATTTTTTTTACTAAGATAAATTCTAGGAGGTAGAAAGCAAACAAACATGAAGAGAGAGACTGTCAACTCTTAAGATCTTAGACGTGAACTGTTCATTTTTTTACAGAAGGATTGTTTCATTTTCTACCCTATCAATTTGCATTGCTAGAAACAGTGTATGAGAGAAACACTTTAAATGTCAACATGTAAAAATTGATAACATTTTAATTAAAATACTAAAGCCCATTCTTCCTTCTGTCTTTCCTTCCTTTTTTATCTTCTAGCCCCATTATAAAACAGTAGATGAGTACATGCCTGATGTATGTTGCCCACACTACTCTACAGACCTGGGAATGCTGGAGGAATTTTCTAGGAAAACTGTATTTATTACCAGAATAACCATGGAATATATTTTTTAAATTACATTTTCAATTGGATAATAGTGTCTTGTTCCCATAATAAACCTCTGTCTCTTTTATTGAAGTTTTGGCAGGGAAGGGTCTGAAATGCTAGTATCTTTTTTGACTGTATATTTTATTGTACATTAGCTATTAATGAATATTGAGAACTTTGGGGGCTGTAATTGTCAGAAAGGCAGCCTGAACCATTCACACAAAGAGGAAGATTTACTGGCTCCCAGAATGGAAGGAAGGCTTGAATAACTATCCTGGGGAAAGAAGAGTGTTAAGGTTCAGCCCTAGGGACTCAGAAACTGTCAGGAATCAATCTGGTTTTCTCATTTGCCTTTTTTTAGGTTGTCAGTTTCATTCTGTCTCATGGCAGACTGCATTTTTCCTTGTGGTAGAAAACTTGGTTTTAATAGCTCCCTATTTTTGTTGCTTTAATCTTTAGCCCCTTAATCTTCAGTAAATCTTTAGCATTTACCTGAATTTTGGGGGAGATATCTGAAGCTCAGATATCTCTGGATGAGTTGTAGGCATAGATATTTGGGTGTGGATTCAAAAAGCTAGTGGAGTACCCATGCCTGGACCAATCAACTGTGCTTTGGCAGATACAGTATTGTTATTGGCCCAATGTAGATCCATTTCGGATCTATCAACTTTGATCAGGGAGGTATGAACACAGAAAAATGTGGCAGTCCCTAAGGGATCTATATTGGTGAATTGTGGGAGGAATAGGCCCTTTTGGAAATGAGAGGTAGTTTTAGTAATCCTAGAACATAGAAGTGATACTGAGTAGAAACAAACAAAAATAGATCTCTGACACATAATACCTAACCTTGTCTTCTACAGTACTTGGTGTCTCTCTATACTTCAGCAATATTATAGACACACACAAAAAAAGACATAAATCCATGTAGGTACATTTGGCAGCAGCACATTTTTGCTTCTTCGGGAAAACATTGAAATTAACACAATATAAAATTATCAATAAGTAAGAGCTTAAAGACTAAGCGCCAAAGAATTGATGTGTTTTGAACTGTGGTGTTGGAGACGACTCTTGAGAGTCCCTTGGACAGCAAGGAGATCAACCAGTCAATCCTAAAGGAAATCAAGCTGAATATTCACTGGAAGGATTGATGCTGAAAGTGAAGCTCCAATATTTGGCCACTTGATGCAAAGAGCCAACTCAGAAAAGACCCTAATGCTGGGAAGGATTGAGGGCAGGAGGAGGAGGAGACAACAGAGGATGGATGAGATGGTTGGATGGCATCACTGCCTCAATGGACATGAGTTTAATTAAGCTCCAGAAGATGGTGAAAGACAGGTAAGCCTGGTGTGGGGCCACAAAGAGTTGGACATGACCAAGCAATTGAACAACAACAACAAGAGCTTTGCAGAAACTAGTGAGCTTTCTTTCATATACAAAAATGGATGAAAGTAAATATCCAATTAGAAATTTTAGCACTTTTTAGTTATGCCCTGCTTTTGTTCTGATGGTGTCTAAATGTAGACCAAACAGCAAAACTATGGACTGTGTTCATCTTTATAAAGTTAAGTGTCCATTGCAAGTGCAAGCTAAACCTCCTTAATAGGAATTAATTAACACAGCTTATGCTTGAAGACTATGTATCAAAACTCATCTATTGCTTTGCTTGTCTCTTTGATAAATGAAGTGGTAAAAGATGATTAACTCTAGGTCAGCTCACTGAATTGTAGTTTGAGCAAGGCTCAGATCTTCTCAAAGTGATCAAGCATGATTGCTTTTAAGGTAATTTAATATAGTTAGAGGAGAGTTATTGATGTTCTTCAGGAGTATTGGAATAATTCATCAATAGAAGGAAATTATTAATATAAAGAGCACCACTTTTAGGCCCAGTTTAGACCCAGTGGATGGTTTCAGTTGGAAATTCTATTTCTCTTTGGCATCAATAGTTCTAATGATAAGCATATAGCATTGTGAAGGTAAAATTTTGAATGGTGTGGCTAGTATACTGGGAAAACTTGCAAGTGACAATAGAAAACAACAGAGTCCAGGGGCTCAAGTCTTTTCTTGAGGCAAGACTTCTGATTTTTTTCAAGTAACTACTCACCAGAGATATATGGTCAGAATCCAGCTAATGTTCAACATTTTTGAATATTTACCATGTGCCGTGCACTAAGCTAAATTAGATAGATAGATAGCTCAATAGATAAAAATGAAGAAATATCTTGTGATTTACTGGAGAAGCCATCTGGATAAGGAGAAAGGGTGTAATATAGTAAACTTTATCAAATAGTAAGCTTTATCAAAATAATAATGTATAAATATGGGAGCACAGGGGTGCTAGGATGAATTCTGTGAAGGGTACCAGATATGGCTTCCCTCATTGGTCACATTGACATGAATCATGAGAATCAGAAAATAATTCTATGTGAGGAATGGCAGGCAAAATAAATGTTGCAACATATGCAACGGTAGAAGTCCTTGAATGGATCTCTATCCAAAACTGTTCAGAAAGTATAAATTTTAGAGTGACCAGAATAATAGCTAAATTGGCCAGTGCTATCCAGCAGAACTTTTTACAAAATATATTTTGTCTCTGCACTTTCCAACATGGCAACCACTAATCAAATTTTGTTGAACACTTGAAATGTAGACTGGCATGACTGGGAAACTGTGTTTTTAATTTAATTAAAATCCATGGGACTAGTGGCTACCACATTGGACAAAACAGATAAAGTCTTTGGGCCTGGGTAATTATAGAAGACAGGGAAGAAGCTCAGGGTCATGGTGAGAAGCCTGTGATTGAGTAATGTGGTTCATGATCCATTTATTTGGACGACAGCTCTGGCACCAGTGTGAAGAAAATGGATTACAGAGAGAAGGGATGGTGGCAAGTTGAAAGATAAGATGAGCCTGACAAGGGCATTGGCAGTGAGTCGGAAAGAGGATGGAGACACATTCCTTAAGTATAATCAGTGAAATTAGGTTACCAGCAGCTGTGACAAAGAATTGGTTGTAGAGGATTATGTCTTTAACTTGAGAAACTTAACAAATGCTAAAATTTAGTAGAAAAATGAAAGAGTAGCTTTTGTGGAAGAGAGAGTAAATTCAATGTTTTAAATCTTTAGAAGTGATAGACAGATATTAAGATACTTGGTTTGTTAAATTTTAGAAGAAAAAGATGAAAATTCAAAGAAACTGAATCATTTAAAATAAGTTGAAAATGTCTTTGGATCAAGCCTTTGTAAAACTGCTTTTCCCTTTAATTCTGATTCAAGTATCATTTTATTCCCATGGAATCCTTAATGAATGAAATAAGTTTATACAATAAATTAGTGATTGGAAGAAAGGCCTGGGGAGTACAAAAACCATCCTGGTGCTGCTATTTTTTTTTTTTCCTGGGAGTTTTGACAAAGGGAGAAAATTTGCTTGTTTCTTTACATTTATACAACTATTGTAGATAAAGTGCCATGTTCTCCTGTATCATTCGATCCTCTGTATATACAAGCATCCATTTTAATTTTCCACCTAAATGAGATGATTCTCTGAGTTATTTCCTCAAGTAGAAAATAGCTAGTTGTGTGGATTACATCTCTACTTCCTCAGTAGCAGTTTCCCGGTGGTGACTAGCCATTAAACAAAATGCCCACCCTGTGTCTTCTTTGTGGATCAATTTGCCCCTGAATTCTCAGTTCATCCGTTTCCAGGCAGGTGGCTCCAGTGGATGTAAAATCGGTTTCATAAAGCGAGTGATGCCTATTGATGTTCACAACATTTGCGGCCCTTCTGTGGCAATGTATTTCTTTCCTCCTTTCTGTTGGCTATTGCAGGCAAAAGCTGTTCGTTGCTTTAAGACTTCTATTTTCACTACTTAATGTGGTGCCTGTAAGGAAAACATGCTCTTAACATCAACTTGGAAAAATAGGCTTTAAACCCAGAGATGATTGTATATACTGTTGACGAACACTCTTTGGCATGTTCATCAGAAAGAAAGGTAGATGTTATCAGGATGCACTTTTTCTGAGTCAGTGCTGATGTGAACCTAAACTCTACCATATTCCTCAGGACTTGGGTGAATCATCAGATAACAGTTACAGGACAGGCCTTAAAAATGGCAGATATTAATATTTGATCTTCCAGAATGACAAAGTTTGCTCCTGAGAATCTTCTTAAGCTTTGTGTCTTTCTGTCCTTTGACAGTGTGAACATTAGCATCAGGGTCATTTTGTAATTGTAGTGCCAAATCATGTGGCAGTTAAAGAGTGAGAGAGGAACATACCAATATTCGGAACCTTTCCAGAAAGCCGACTAGCCCTCTGGATAAGCAGATGCATGCCTACTACTGGACATGTGTGCAGGAAAAGAGAAATGACTAAATTCAACCAAATGGTGATGAGAAAGATGAGAGCAATTTATCTGTTGCAGAAGCTGGACTTTACCTTCTTGTCCTTTGTGTATTTGTATAATAGTTCTAATAGCTAACATTTGTTGGGCAATGTAGCAAGGGCTCTGCTTGAATAAAAACTTACTCTTTAAATCAAATGGATGAAGTAGATGCCAGTGTTAACCTTGGCTTTTTTAACAACAAAACTGTCACACATGAGATTGTGACTTACTAGGTCACACAGTCAAAAAATGGTAGCACTGTCTCTGAGGCACACATCATTATTACCCGAGTAGTCTCTGTAAGTGTCTGGGTTCCAAATGACTTTTACAACACAAAACAGTATTCACAAGGATCAGATTCTCATCCATATTACTTTTGTTCTTTAAACATGAAAATATGTTAGTAAAATAAATGTGAGAATGGAGGAATTTGAAAGTCAGCAAACTCCATTCTTGCAAATCCTAACACTGGAGAATCTGTACAAAGAACACTGCAGTTGGAAATAGTCTTAACTTTGAGTGGCCCACTTCAACCCAGTATTAATTTATATCCAAACTCAGTTTGTAAGCAAGGATTTATTTTCTAGAAGGTGAGCAGCCCATGTACATGAACCTAATAATAAAGCCTGAAATCTTTCAGTGATTTCAAAGACACCATGGGATTTCCAACTAAAACTTTTGTATTGGCTTTTTCTAAAAGAAGAAATCCTGTGATTAAAGTTTCCTTCATGGTAGAAGCTCATTGTAACTGTGATAAAGCCAAGACTAATTGAATGACTTTTTCCTTATTTTCTTCATTTTGTAAGTGGGTTAGAAAATGAATGCAGTCATATAGGAAGTTTTCGAGAGTAAGAATGTCAAGTATAGTGGACGAGTCCTGAATTTTAGATGATTAGGATGGTGTTGATAATGTAAGTTAGAATTTTGTTTTGCCATTTGTAATTTTGTATTACAGTGGCAGTTGTTTTAATTTCCTGAACAACTCAAAGAATCACTGCTTCTCCAAATATATCACATGTTGTTCAGTTGTCTTGTTTAGCTCTCCTTTCCATTAGGTTTGTGGATATCTAGAAACAGACCCTTTATAGAGAGGTAATTAAAAAGTTTTATTTTCAAACATTATTATTTGGATTTTCAGTTATCCTAGAAATCTTAAGAAAAGCTATCTGATGCTTCCATTTTGCAGCTCTGTACCTGGTAGAAGTATAGCTAGAGGGGATCAAATATTCATAAAAGGATTTGATTAATCCTTTTGTATTTTATCTGTTTAGTTATTAATTTATTTGTTCACCATTCATTTCTAATATTGTTTGCAAAGCCACGTGGGGAGATGCTATGGAGGAGACATAAAAATAAGGCATGTGGCTTGTCCTCTGTGTGTTTGTGGCCAACTTTTCTTGGGAATCTACTAAGGCACTTACTTGAAACAATGCATCATCACTCTAGTTTCCTGTTAGCTATGTGCAATTATTGCAATCATGGTAAATAGAAATTTGGATAACTGCAGTGCTTGCTGAAACTCTGACCTCTTGAAGATCCCAGATGTGAGAGGAGACTTTTATCATTAGTGTGAAGTATCTAGTAAGTATTTATAGAGTACCCACCACACAGAGCATCTGTGATGAATGTCATAGGGGAAAAAAAATGAGATAGAACTAAGAAAAATTTTCCTAGCACATTCTTTATGTAGGAACTAAACATATTTTAAAAGTTTACAATATAAAGTAGTATAAGTGAAATGAGTGGAGAGGGTATAAATGCTAAATACATTTAAATGAGAAATAAATTCAAAGGTTAGGAAAAGACTGTCCAGAAGACAGGCTTAAGTACAGGCATATAGAATTTCAATGAATGAAAAGCACCAGGAAAGAAATTTCAGGCAGAGTAAGGTTTCGGAACATGCATCAGCAGAAGAGGGTTATTCAAAGAGAACTTGATTTGTATATATTGGCATGTGTATATGTGTGTGTGTGTGTGTATAAAAACTTTATTTAAACTATTTTAATCTAAACATAAAAGCAATAAAAGTAAATTAAGATCTAACCAGCTACTTTTGCTTGACAGCCTGTTGCTTTGGGGATTTAGGCTCATACAAACTGCAAAAAATAGATTTTCTCTTACATCTTTTCATTCACTAATATATTCATTCACTCAGTACTTAATGTGTCCAGCCCTGTGCTATGTGTTTGCCATTAGGATACCCTTAGCTCACCAAAGAAAAGCATCAGCATGCCAGTTGGGACTTATTTTTCACGTGATAGGAAGACCATGTGATTGAGCTGAGGGATCTATTGACATTGTACAAATGTTGTTTTAGCTCTTGGAGCTACTGCCCCCTCCACTCCAGGCTTTCAGACCAACTTCAAATTTGGATGAGTCTTTCTATAATTGTGATATGAATATGTATATCTCATGTTTTTTTCAGAATATTCTAGTTTTCACTTCCACAAACTTTTTCCAGGAGATATTAGAGGTAAATTTGCCTTTTACCACTCACCCATTCTATTTGTTAAGTTAAAGATAAAATACATTTTAAAAATATATTTGGATAAAATGGGTAAAAATTTGTTACTAAACATATCCTATAAGATATATTACTCTAAATATCCCTGCTGCTGTTGCTAAGTCGCGTCAGTCGTGTCTGACTCTGTGCAACCTCATTGACGGCAGCCCACCAGGCTCCCCCGTCCCTGGGATTCTCCAGGCAAGAACACTGGAGTGGGTAGGCAGAATCAAATGAAATTATTTTGTCTAAATCTGATATGCTAAGCAATTCTAATGTGTAACTTTAGGAGGAAACCATTCTATGTTTAATCTTAAAATGTCTGAACATCTTGACAACTCAGAGAAAATAAAATTGTACTTTTGCAGATTTTGACATTTTTGCAGAAAGATTCTCATGATAAGGTATTGGCAGAAAAATTTAAGTCTCCTGTGGAGTATTAGATGAGAACTCAGTGGAGAAAAGAAAGACAAGAAAAGGAAGTATGAAGACTATGAGGGGTAACAAAGAATCTCTTATAAGGGATTCATGATGCAAAGAATGGAACAAGGCAAAGTACATATGAGAAAAATAATTAATGATGAAAAAGATGTAGAATGCAGAATGAGGAATCAGAAAGATTTATTACAATACCAATCAGAAAAGGAATAATATTTCTCTCTCACAGTAGGCATTGGTATGCTCAATATTTTAAGTTTTAATTGAGAGTCTTATTGTTCATTGACCAGATCTCTTCTCGTTTATTTTCACAGCAATCTTGAGTAGCAGAAAAATAATCATTTAGAAAACTATAATGGAACCAGTAACTTCATCTCTTACAATATCTAACATGATGTATATAATTCAATAAATGTTAATGTTCCCAATTAATTTTTATTTTAAGGGAAATACTCCCTGTTAACTTGATTGTGTAAACTATTCTCCACCTTCCCCCCCTCCCTGTATTTCTTGTCCTGCTGCACATCTCTGCTGTCTGCAATGCTTTTTTTTAAATTCAAAACACATCAGGACATAACGCTGTTAAAGAATTTGAAAACTGAACCTCTGACTAGTTGAAAGGACTTCTGATTTAAATCAGATTTCTGACTTGTAACATTAAAAATTGTCAGAAAGGAAGATATTTTTAAAATGGTATTGTACTTTCAATGGGACCAGAGCCAGCTCTGTATTTCAAAGGTCTTTTAGTAAACAGTAGGACCGTTTTTCTCTCTGATTTTATTTCCAAAATTGTATTCTTTCTCTCAGATGGCTGAAAAGCCTTTTATATGTTTATTCTTCAGGAACACAGTATTTACTTCTTACACGCATTCCAATGGAAAATTGCTACATTTTGTAACTGGAAAATTGCCTTTTGTTACTGAAAGCTTATTCAGAGTAATTAAAACCAAGGTTCTCTCGACTCCTCCACATGTTTACTTGAAAATAAGGTCAGATTTCAGTCACATTGATAGTGGAGAGAATTCAATAAAGGTGGCAGGGTCTCATCAAAAATATATGTTTTGATCAACTACAGTTCCCTTTTTGGATGAATAAGACCAGATTCAGAAGAGTTTAATTGTCTTTTTTTTTTTTTTAAACTCTGGTGTGAATTTAAAACATACTTCATTTCCTTTAGTATTTGCATTTTAAAACTGATTTATAAAAAGTGAAATAAAATAATAAATTTCATGAGTGTCTGGGAAGCATTTTGTAGTGTGGGAGGTCAGTGAAGACCTACCTAAAGGCAAGAACGTTTTGTAAGACTAACTCTATTGGTAGAAGCTGTCAAACTCAATGTATAATCATAAAATAATATATGCTTCAAAATAATATACAATGTTGTGATGTTTTTATTTTATGTATTATAATATCATTGATATGCTATATGTGTATTGAAAGTGAAAGTCGCTCAGTCTTGTCTGACTCTTTGCAGTGCTATGGACTATACAGCCCATGGAGTTCTCCAGGCCAGAATACTGAAGTGAGTGGCCTTTCCTTTCTCCAGGGGATCTTCCCAACTCAGGGATCAAACCCATGTCTCCCATATTGCAGATGGATTCTTTACCAGCTGAGCCACAAGGGAAGCTCAAGAATACTGGAGTGGGTAGCCTATCCCTTCCCCAGGGGATCTTCCCTTCCCCAGGGGATCTTCCCTACCCAGGAATTGAACCGGGGTCTCCCTCACTGCAGGCAGATTCTTTACCAACTGAGCTATCAAGGAAGCCTGGATTGGGTATATAATTAATAATAGAAGCTACACATGTATAGCTGATGATTTTTCCATATCAAAAGCTTTATTCCATTTAGCAAGCCCTCTATCTTTTGCAGGGTAGTTATCTTTCTGACATGAATTTTAACTGCAATTTGAGTAGGGAAATTATTTTTAAATTGTAGACATCCCTTTTTATCTTCAAATTTTAGTTAAATGGAGTTTTACTGTAAGAATTCCAAAGCTAGAATAATGTGGAAGAATGCTAATGTGACAAGGCTCCTACAGATTTAGTGAATCTCATCTTGGTACCTGGCCTTTCTAATGTCTCCCTAGGTCCCTCCTTCATGATTCCTACCTAGAATTCTATTAATGATGTCAGTAATAACATTATAAAGGACCAAGGTTCAGATGTTATTAGTGTATATAGTTATTTGGGGCAGAGAAATAGCCAACTTAATATATTAGATCAGCTATCTCCGTCAAGTGGAAAACACTAGCTTGAGTCAGTGTAAACTACTTACTAAGAACAAGTGTTTTGTGATCAAATGAGCTCTTGGGGAAAAAAGCCATCTCACTTGTGGAGGAGTAATGTACTTGGCCACATAGAATTCTGAGATATACCATTAAAAACCATACTGGCTGAATTTAGACTAGTAAGAAAACCATCTAATTTACTTGCCCAAGGAATTTTTTTTTCCTTTTAACATGACCTAGAACACATTTTTCTGTTGTAATCTAGGATCTATTTTACCATAAGGGCATACTCCATTTGATATTTGCCAGTAAGAAACCTTATCCAGAAGATTATTGTACAATGGAATCTAATTTAACTAAAATGCTTGGGGAAAGATTCTGTTTTATTTAATTAAATGTTAAGAGTAATCACTTAAAATATTTGCATTGTTGGAAATCATTATGGAAATCAATAAATATTGAATCTTTCTATTTTGTACTTATTGTTCTAGCAAATATTTTAACATTATATTTGAGGATTTAAGGCACTGTAAAACTTTGGAATTTCATTCTGTCACTGACAACTATTGCACAGATGCTAAGCTGTGAGAAAACAGGACAGGATGTATACCTAATATAAAACACCTATATATATATATATATATATATATATACTGTCTCTTATACACATCTTCTCTATCCAAAACTGTTCAGAAAGTATAAATTTTAGAGTGACCAGAATAATAGCTAAATTGGCCAGTGCTATCCAGCAGAACTTTTTACAAAATATATTTTGTCTCTGCACTTTCCAACATGGCAACCACTAATCAAATTTTGTTGAACACTTGAAATGTAGACTGGCATGACTGGGAAACTGTGTTTTTAATTTAATTAAAATCCATGGGACTAGTGGCTACCACATTGGACAAAACAGATAAAGTCTTTGGGCCTGGGTAATTATAGAAGACAGGGAAGAAGCTCAGGGTCATGGTGAGAAGCCTGTGATTGAGTAATGTGGTTCATGATCCATTTATTTGGACGACAGCTCTGGCACCAGTGTGAAGAAAATGGATTACAGAGAGAAGGGATGGTGGCAAGTTGAAAGATAAGATGAGCCTGACAAGGGCATTGGCAGTGAGTCGGAAAGAGGATGGAGACACATTCCTTAAGTATAATCAGTGAAATTAGGTTACCAGCAGCTGTGACAAAGAATTGGTTGTAGAGGATTATGTCTTTAACTTGAGAAACTTAACAAATGCTAAAATTTAGTAGAAAAATGAAAGAGTAGCTTTTGTGGAAGAGAGAGTAAATTCAATGTTTTAAATCTTTAGAAGTGATAGACAGATATTAAGATACTTGGTTTGTTAAATTTTAGAAGAAAAAGATGAAAATTCAAAGAAACTGAATCATTTAAAATAAGTTGAAAATGTCTTTGGATCAAGCCTTTGTAAAACTGCTTTTCCCTTTAATTCTGATTCAAGTATCATTTTATTCCCATGGAATCCTTAATGAATGAAATAAGTTTATACAATAAATTAGTGATTGGAAGAAAGGCCTGGGGAGTACAAAAACCATCCTGGTGCTGCTATTTTTTTTTTTTCCTGGGAGTTTTGACAAAGGGAGAAAATTTGCTTGTTTCTTTACATTTATACAACTATTGTAGATAAAGTGCCATGTTCTCCTGTATCATTCGATCCTCTGTATATACAAGCATCCATTTTAATTTTCCACCTAAATGAGATGATTCTCTGAGTTATTTCCTCAAGTAGAAAATAGCTAGTTGTGTGGATTACATCTCTACTTCCTCAGTAGCAGTTTCCCGGTGGTGACTAGCCATTAAACAAAATGCCCACCCTGTGTCTTCTTTGTGGATCAATTTGCCCCTGAATTCTCAGTTCATCCGTTTCCAGGCAGGTGGCTCCAGTGGATGTAAAATCGGTTTCATAAAGCGAGTGATGCCTATTGATGTTCACAACATTTGCGGCCCTTCTGTGGCAATGTATTTCTTTCCTCCTTTCTGTTGGCTATTGCAGGCAAAAGCTGTTCGTTGCTTTAAGACTTCTATTTTCACTACTTAATGTGGTGCCTGTAAGGAAAACATGCTCTTAACATCAACTTGGAAAAATAGGCTTTAAACCCAGAGATGATTGTATATACTGTTGACGAACACTCTTTGGCATGTTCATCAGAAAGAAAGGTAGATGTTATCAGGATGCACTTTTTCTGAGTCAGTGCTGATGTGAACCTAAACTCTACCATATTCCTCAGGACTTGGGTGAATCATCAGATAACAGTTACAGGACAGGCCTTAAAAATGGCAGATATTAATATTTGATCTTCCNAGGCTCCTCTGTCCGTGGAGTTCTCCAGGCAAGATTACTCGAGTGGGCTGCCATTTCCTCCTCCAGAAATCTTTCCAACCCAGGGATTGAACCCCAGTCTCCTGTATTGCAGGCAGATTTCTTTACTGTCTGAACCACCCGGGAAACCATAAACAAATTGTTAACACATGTTTTAAAGCTTAGGATATTCAAGGAGAAAACTGTTAACACCCAGACATCTTGGCTATAGATAAATGTCCTAAAACATTGCATATAATGTTGCTTAAACTTTCCAGTAGCATAGTTGAACCCAAAGTAGGTACAGTCAGCCTTATATATTTGTAGATTCAACTAATTATTGATAGTTACAACATTATTGGAAAAAAAAATTCCAGAAAGTTCAAAAACAAAACTCGAGTTTGCCATATGCTTGGGACATAGCATTTACATCATATTTGGTTTTATAAGTAAGTTAGAGATGTTTTAAAGTATATGGAGGATGTGCATAGGTTAGAAACTGATCATCCTCAGAATTTGGTATCTTGGAATAGGGTGGTGGTTCTGGAACAAATCCCCTGCAGATGCTGAGGGACGACCATATATAACTTTCCTGACATTTAAAAAAATATATTTTTCTAATGGAAATTATCAATAGTACAGTACAATATTATTGTCTTTTTATTTTCTATCTTTACAGCTCTATTAAGTTTTACTGGCCCTAATTAATGAGTATTTTACATAGATATGTATATATAATACAGTTGTACACACACTGACCCACATGTATATAATTATTCCATACTCTAAATCAAGGTTATTATTTGATGGAGTTGACTTCTTCTTTATCCATATAGTTCAACTGTACCCAGCCTCTCCCCATTGTGAAACTTGAGTGGCCGCTTTCATGACACCGAAATGAGGATGATCTTAAAGATGGTGTTCACATAGTCCCTGTAGGTGGCAGTATCTGCCAGAGCTTTTGTGTGGCACTTTTCCCCCTGGTTTTCTGGTTTCTCTGTCAGAATGTCGTCTTCGGCAGTCAGGAAAATGCACATGGGCCATGAATATTGACAAGGAGCAAAGATATAGACAGAGCAGAGAAGGGCAGAACTCAGGTGGGGCTGAAAGTAAAGGGACAAGAGCAACAAGCAAATATGAAGAGAGTTCACTAGTTGACTCAGTGTCCCTTTATTGCTACTATGTTAAAAAGAGCAAAAATGAGGAATATTTTGCAGATCCCAAAGCTATGTCTTCATCAGCCTCCAAACTCCATATGGCTATAATTTGAAAGATAATTCTACTATAGTTGCAGTTAAGGGGGAATTCTAGGGAATAATTTGTCTCTCACTGAAGGATTCAAGATCATATCAGTAGCTTTCAGAGGCCAGTGTTTTGCTTTGGAAATCTATCTAAGGATGAAAATGGAAGATGAGAAAAAATAGAGCTATATAAAGTTAACATTTTTTTTTGTAGGATTCTGTTGGAATCTTGTTAGAATTAGTAAAGATTCTATAGAACCTTGAAATAATTTTGAAGGTTAATCAGTAAATCCATTAAACAATCACTAAGAATGTACTATGGGCAAAACACCATGGACCCTCAAGTGTAAACATTGATGGTCATCAGTAAAGGCAATGTAGTCTAGAAAAGAAGCTGAGACATGGTAACTCAATCATTATATGACAATAAAATAGAACAATGCAAGAGAGGTCACATGGTGATTGCAATATAAAAGAGACAGACAGCAGTTGCTGTTCAAGTCCTGAAAAGAAATGAATAGTTTGGTTTCAGGGTTCCAGGAAGAACTTGGTCCTGATGGACAGAAAGAATTGTGCCTGGCAAAATGAAGGGTTTAAAATATTTGAGTTTGAGTGAACACGGGGCTGGAGACTGACAACAGGCCTGCAAGCTTTAGAAAACAGGAAGTAGATCAGTCTAAAGAGAGCGAATGGCCTGTGTCTAGGAGGAGCTGGAAAATGGTTGAAACAGCAGGATAGAGCCAGACTGTTAAATATCTGACTTACAGCTTTGGATGGATCGTCGTGTAAAGTCATTTAAAGTTATTTTTGCAATGGAGTGAGATGATGAGTGGGAGCTTTTTAAAGGAAGATTAATCTAGCTGCAGAACATTTGCACATTTGCCACTCTGTCCTTAGGTAAAAAATGGATTTCTAAAACTTACATAGCCTTTCCCTTGTTTGGCATCTGGGTTGATTTTAATTATACTTAAATCAACCCATAATAAATTAGAGTCTTTCAGCCAAGAGTGTCTCTTAATTCCCTTGATAGCATGATCCATTGTCTGAGTGTCCTCATATAGCTATGAAAGTCTTTCATATTATTTAACCTAAATTCTCTCCACTATGCTTAAGTACATTGCATCCTGAACTGTACCCACTAATGAGATGAAATGGTCAATGTTCCTTTTCCACCAGCCCCCTTTCAACGTTTATAGATATTCTCCTCTTATTTCTTCTTATGATGGATTGATATTTTGTTTCTTCCCTTCCTTTGTCACTTTCTCCCCATGTCTATTCCCAACGTTGCAATCTATATACCTATCTATATTTATATTTTTCTTAATTCTCTTCTTTGCTTATATTTTTTTATTTCGTCCTCAGTCTAACATTGGATAATATTACATGCTGCTAGACCTATGAAGAAAAAAGCAAAATACACTTTCTTACTTTTTTTACCTGAGTTTTTGCATGGACACTTTCACAAAGATAGGATGACAGTGGAAAGCAGCAGATAGTCTTAGTTAACGTTTTCAGCAACCTGATACTCTATAGGCACTATGCTTGGGCTTGTTCTATTCATTTTCTCCTTCTTGATTTTGATTAATTATCCCTGGTTATACCCTAATGTCATGCATTTTTAAATCCAATCCATCCTGATATTTGTTTTTCTTTGTTTCATATTTTCAGTATTTCTAAGCTCTTTTAAATGCTTGTGTTACTAAAATGTATATATTAACTGGCCTGATAAGATTTCTAGCAGAAAGGAGTTTTACAGTCCTTTTATGTGCTTAGTTCCATCGTGTCTGACTCTGTGACTTCATGGACTGTGGCCCATCAAGGTCTTCGGTCCATGGGATTTTTCCAGGCAAGAATACTGGAGTAGTTTGCCATATCCTTCTCCAACAGTCTTAGTAAAGTTATTAAAAAAAAAAAAAACTTTTTAAAAACCATAATCACCTTTCATGGACCATTTTAAATACTCCCTTCTCTAGGAAGCCCTCTATAATCTTCCTAGCCCATGCTGACCATACTTTTCTCTGAAACTCATGGTTAATTTGGTCAATGTCAGTGTGTGAGTCTTACTCATTGTTTAGACCATCATTTATTTTAAATAGGTCCAATGCTGTATGTTTACGCCTTCCAAAGTACCTATACTTAGCACTGATAGTATAGAGAGAGGACTGTTCCATTTGTGCTTTATGTGTAAAAACCATAGTTGGAAGTGAAATTATATAAGTGGCAGACAAGACTATTCTGTAGTATTTTTTCATAGAGTTTACCAGAAGCAGATGTTGCAAATGTTTTGCCTGCTTATATAGTGGCTGATTGCACATTTAAAATATTATAAATTCGTTGTCAACATTTTAAAATCAGAACATTTCACATAAGCATCCGGATCTCTACTATGTAAAGGACAAGAAAAGATTCAGTCTCTGATAAAGTGGTGTATGTTCTTGTGGGAAAATAATCAAGTGAAAGCGAGTAGTTGCTATTATTGCCTTTACACAGGTAAGACTGTCTTTGGTCTGTAACAGCCCCATTCCTCCCCATTCCTATTTTAAAATGCTGCCTGGCCCTTTTAGGCACTTGACTTTAGGAATGCTGTCCTAAATGCCCAGGTGAATATGGGATCCTTTAAAGATGTCCAATATCTACTAACATCCTGAACTTGATGCTGCCCTGATTGTCTGATTTTAAAGATAAGAAGAATAACATGATCTCCTTCTGGAAGAATGAAGATTTATTGATCACATGCTGAGGTCTCTTGAATCAGCAGGTCTAGGGAATCTGCATTTTTTTCAAACAAGAAAAATGAAAGGTGATGGCCATGCATTTGTTATTTGGATAACATTGAGTGAAAACTTCTTGTACCTCTTGGTCTCTGAAGTCAGACATACCTGTTCCTTCACTGATAGAAATCATTTCAGTTTTAATTGTAAACATTCAAAAGTACATAGTCCTAGGGTTAGGAAGATAATCTCTTCTCATCTACATTCTTATTATTAGATATTTACTTTGTGTCTAATACTTTGGCATGACAAATAATTGGATAAATGGATATACTTAGAATTCGTCTGAAAAGGAATCTAAAAACTCTGCACTAATTTTATTTAGGATAGAGGGTGTGTGTATAAATATAATACACACAGAAAAAAAAATATATATAACTGAAAATAACATATCAATTTTCATTTTTGGCTTAAATATGTATCTTAACACTTTCAGTTCTTGCTCCCCCTTTCCTTTTTATTTGTTTCTTTATTTAGGCTGTGCTGGGTCTTTTCTTGCTACGTGCGGGCTCTTTCTAGTTGCAGTAAGCATGGGTTACTTTCTAGTTGTGGTGCATGGCCTTCTCATTGTGGTGGCTTCTCTTATTGCAGAGCACAGGCTGTGGGGAGTGCAGGAATCAGTGATCTGTGGTGCACGGGCTTAGCTGTTCTGTGGCATGTGGAATCTTTCTGAACCAGGGATTGAACCCAGGTCCCCTGCATTGGCAAGTAGATTCCTAATCACTGGACCACCAGGAAAGTCCTCCCATTTTCTATCATTAAAAAAAAAAAAGTGTTAAACTGGGAAAATATTATACTTTCTTGATGACTCTTTTCTACTGATTTGGGAAAAGCTCTTGCAAAATGTTTCCTTAGTATAGCTAAAATAATCAACATGACTGGTCAAATAAGTTGAAGTTAAAAATTTCTGATTATACCTGTGTTTTCACAACCTTTGCCACTTACTATTTTTTGCCAAAACCCATGTAAGTTTTAATAATATTCACTGGATCATTACTAGTTTTTTTTTTTTTTTTTTTTCTCTTTTAAGATGCATTCTATTTTTAGTAAGCTACTAATTTATCTGCTTGGATATTGAAAAAACTAGAACTATCCAACATACTGTTGCTTTAACTTTACCTGAAAAAAATAGCTGTTGATTCTATCTACTTAATCTCCTTGTGAGAAAGTCCTGTGTACTTTGGATTAGTGATATGACTATCATTGTCCTACAAGGAATAACATAATTTCAGGTTCATGTGATGGTCTTTGAGCAATTTTATTTCTTCTCCTGTGACTTTGAGAATTTTATACTTCCACAAAATGGACTCTTTACCTTTCATCTTCACTTCTCAACTCTCATCTGATTTCTTTGGCTAGCAATTCCAAGAACCATCCCAATGGAGAAGTCAAGCTTTTACGACTCACATTCTATGTTATTAAACACATGTATCATTTTGGTTTTATGGCAAACTAATGGGACCATTGTTCCTATTCTTGGGAAGGTGGTTCTTTGGGGACCGTTTGAATGTGGAGAAGAATGGAACAAGAAAATAAGATGGCTACAAGCCTAATAATGAGAGGGCAACATAGCTCATAAGATAATCACTGTTAAATATTTCATTACCCTTGCAGAAACAGTTTGAGGAATTGCCAACCATATTTTAATTATGACCCCAAATTAAATTCTATTCAAAGTTAAAGCCAGTGTAGAAAGTATAAGTAAAAGCTGTGAGGAGGAGAAGGAGACAAGTGGGTTTCAGCTTTAGATGGCACAGAGGGGAGTAAAAACTGAAATTAACCTTCTATTTCTGTTGTCATAGATTTTCCTAAATCCTTAGTGTTATTTCATCTCTTTCTAGCCACAAATACCATGATAGAATTAATATTAATGTATTACAGATGGCTCACTGAGTTACTTTTCCTTTCCTGCTGTAACCACCAAAAGTTCCTTGAAGAGGGTGGAGAAGATGTCTTTTTTGTTTCCATTGTTTCACTACTGAGAGAAACTTAAAATCTTGGAAACCAGAGTGGTTGAATTGTATCCACATCCACTGCCCCTCTGTGCCCCCACCACACCCAGCTCATCAGAACTGGGAGGTTCCTTAATGTAGTGCTGTTTCCAAAGCCTACATACTAATTCCAGTTGTTTAAAAATCCCTGCTAAATTGATGTGTATGCAAGTGCTAAGTGTGTCTGTCTTTACATTTTGAAAGTGGCACCAGTATTTTCTATGACAGCTTTTTGTTGAAATTTTGTCTAGAATTTTACAAGTTCAACCAAGTGATTTAAAATGGCATGAAAAAGTAAACTGCTTCATTCTTTCTCAGAGAAGAAATTAGTTTTATTTTAGAAAATAACTAAATAGAAGTAAATAAAACAGAGTTTTTACTTCTTTAAAAGTCACTTTGCAATTTTTCTTTGATAAACAACCTATCATCTCTTCTACTCTCAATTAAAATCAAATCTACTTTTCTCTTCAGCTAATGACTTTATGAGTGGCAGGCAGGCTATTTTTTGACACAGGGAATAATTAAGAAGAGATAAATTGACTAATTGAGACCTGTGTGTATTCTTGGTAGAATACTAGTTAATAAGGACTTGGAAGTTTTTTCCTGGCTCTGGATTTGGAAAGAAATTAGTTATTACATTCCTTTTTAATTTTGATTGACAGATACAGTTGGGAAATCTACTCACAGTCAAGTGGAACAAGTTCCTGAATAAATCAAGAAGAGTTTGTTTGGAAGATCAGTGCAAATTCATGACAGCCCAATGACTTGATCTGTCTGTTAGTAAACTGTGTGAAGATTGGTCATCAATACTGGCCTTAATTTCCACATAATAGTATCTCAAGTTTGAGAACTAGGATGTCTACAAATATTCATCAATCATCCACTTAGAATATGCACTTGGTGAACACCATATAATTAATTGGTTTTCATGAGTCTAGGTTTGGTTGGGTTTGATAAACACATTCTGGCCCAAGAGAAGAAAATTTAGTTGGTTTGTTTCTTACCTTTCATAGTTGTCAAAGTAAAACCTTCTAGTGACAGTGTTGTAAGTACTTTCTGTGGGATACTTTGGTGTATATCACTGTTTAGCACGAATTAGGAATCTCTTGATATTTGAAATTCCAATGGGGGGGTTAAAAGAGATCGATCCTTTCTTTCAGTTTTGAAAGGTTATTCTCCGTTTTTCTTCAAATTTAAGATGTGGTCGTTTATCCATTCTCAAACATGTATAAATGGGTAGTTCCATATTTATTCTATTAGATTTCTCCTTTTAGTACCCAAAATCATAGCAAACTAAAAAAAATATTATTTTGTATTTATTCATTCTTTCAGATAATGCATTTGGGGCAGTAAATGGGGAGGGGAAGTGGTTTCTTTATGTAGCTGCATTAACAACTTCCATAATTAAATGAGCAATTTTATGAGGGAAGCACTTAATTAAGAGACAAACTTTCTATTTCTCCCTTTGACTCTTCCTAATGAGGAGATAGTGTTAGAGAAAATTGGTCAGTGTTTTGGAGATGTGGAGAGAATCATGATTTATTGTTTTGAAAACTGGCAAATAGGAAAAGTAGGGCAAATCCCTGGGGGGCCTTTGTGAACCATTTTTTTCTCACTGATATTTCTGACATCTACATAGAATACAAGAAAATGGAATTGGCCAAGATGAAACAGTCTTTACATTATCCATGTTATGTCTCAATTTTCTTGCAAGAATACAGTTTTCCCTCAGTAGAGTTATTTGACTGGAAACCAATTAGTGAATCCATAAATATCCTCTCTCTTACATGAAAATTTAAAATACTACAACCAACATAATCATAGCCTTCACTTTGATCAGACATCAGTAGGTAGCTTGTTTATATTCTATAGTTTGTAAGAAAAGAATCAATACTTGTTTTTCTGCTACAGTGTTTGGATAGGGAGTTCCTCCTAAAACATATCTTCTTTCCTCATCTACTTTGTTACTACTGTTTACATCTCTTATAATGACTTATTTAAAAAATAAAAACTGTCTCTGACTAACAGTTTCTTATTTTATCGCTTTACTCAGTATTTAAGTACTTTAATACATATTTATTCAATAAATGAATCAATACATCTACTTCTCACCAAGAATTCAACCTAATCTGAAGTAATAGTGAGCATGTTGCCTTGAAGTAGCTAATGACAGCTTTGGGATTTCAGAAAGAAGCTGTGTGAGAGAGGCCACATTATATTAAAGCATGTAATCCTTTTTGCTTTCTTGTGTGAAACATTCCAGTGAACTGAGGGGGCAGGAAAGGAAGTAGCCTAGGGGCGAAGTGCTGTCTGCTTAGATTTTTAAGAATAGATTAGACATCCATCTCTTTTGATATTTTAAGCAATTACCTGCCAGGTATATATCAGTTGTGTTATTTCAGGGTTTTCTAATGTCACTGGGGTCTTTCATCAATGATGATATCACAAAGTGAGCAACCCAAGACTTGAGTCTGTGGTTATTAAAGGGGTAATATTGACTTCACTGACTCACATTTGCAGCTAAGAGATTTAAGAGAAAAATGTGTCTGTGATGGGAGAGGGAAGAGAAAAGCAGTGATTTCTGAGGCTGATGTCAGTGCTTCACTTTGGGAACAGGAATGGGAATCTGCCTAAATCTGCTATTTGGCTACTGTCATCTGCTTTATTGACACCAAGATTAGTGATGAAGGCTTGTCTTGTATTTTATCAAAATGCTTCCTGAGGCATGGTGAGCTTTGCCAGTCATTTCCACTCCATGCCATGGAACCCATTCCATGACAGGGACCTGACTGTATAAGGAAATGTCATTCAGTTTTCTAAGACCTGGGGTCTTTCTTAAATATGTTCCTCAGATAATGGCCACATGTTTCTGTTAGAAGTGTGATGAGGGAAGACCTCTTAATCTTCCCTTGATAGTTTGATTTTTCTCATTATTTTTGATTACTATTGGCAACTATTTGTCAAAACTCTTCTCTATCGCTTTTCAAAAAATGCATAGCTCAAAATTAGCATCAGAATGAAAAAGTGATTTTCCTTAGTCATATTCCCAGATTGGTTGACTTGATCTTGGACTACCCTGAAGTTTTTTGCCTTGAGGATGTGAAGTTTCCATATCAGAGACTTATTTTCCCAGAACAGATAAGAAAAAGCTCGTCCCTTTGAATCAGACTGTATGTTTGGTTACCTTTAAATAACCTGGCAAGAGGAAGCCTCAGCTGTTCTTGTTCCTAATTAACTTTTATTAGGTGCTCTGCTTCACTGAAAAGTGAAAGTGAAAGTTGCTCAGTCTTTCTTGTTCAACACATAGTCCTTGGAATTCTACAGGCCAGAATACTGGAGTGGGTAGCTTTTCCCTTCTCCAGGGGATCTTCTCAACCCGGGGATTGAACCCAGGTCTCGTGCATTGCAGGTAGATTCTTTACCAGCTGAGCCACAGGGGAAGCCCTCTGCTTTGCTGGAGGTTTCCAAATTAAAGGGAAGTTTAAGACAAGTAGCAACCCACTGCTGTATTCTTGCCTGGAAAATCACATGGATAGAGGAGCCTGGTGGGCTACAGTCCATGCGGTCGCAAGAGTCATACACGACTGAACGACTTTATTCACTTCACTTAATACACAAGCCAAAAAACATTGTTTATTCTTCACTTTACCAGGTAGATATGTGATTTGGGAAAATAATTCCTTAAGGCTTCAGTTCCTTGCCTGTAATAAGAATAAAAGCAAATGTTACTTGAGTCAATAACTAAGATCCTTTCTACTCTAGAAATCTGACTTCTTGAGCATTTATGTGTTTTTTTAAAAAATATAAATTTATTTATTTTAATTGGAAGTTAATTACTTTACAACATTGTATTGGTTTTGCCATACGTCAACATGAATCTGCCACAGGTATACACGTGTTCCCCATCCTGAACCCCCCTCCCTCCTCCCTTTTAAGGGCCCCTGTGAAAGAGTCTTCTCTTGGCCATGAACAAAGATTTATCTTTGCTCTTGTCCATGCCTGAGTTCAGTCACTCGGTCATGCCTGACTCTTTGCAATCCCATAGAATGTAGCATGCCAGGCTTCCCTGTCCTTCACCAATTCTCAGACTTTGTCCAAATTCATGCTCAAACTTGTTCATGCCTTTAATTTGGCTTTATTTTTTGGCAGGGTGCGGACTGGTTTATTAACTTTTTTCTGGGATTGTCACTCTGGAACAGGATTTTAAAACTATTAGGAATTCGACATATCTGTACCTAGAGAAAAGTTCATCTGGTGCCATGTAACCTGATGGAGATTATGGGGGTGGTGCTGCTCTTGTCTATCTGCTCCACCCAAGTCATTAACACTGTTACTGCCCCTGGAGATTTTCAGTTGTTCTGATCTAACAAACTTCTGCCTTTAACTTCTCCTTAGACTTCTGTGGCAATCCCTACTGCCCACTTGTCACTGGCTTCCATAAAGTAGTCTGTCCTGAGTTCTGTTCCCAGCCCCTGTGTAACGCAGAACAAAGGCTTCCTGTGGATCCAGCTGGATCCAGCATCCTGCCTCAGCCACTTCCCCCACATCTTTTCAAGCATTGCATGCAACATACCTTCCAGTCCAAGCCCAAGCCAGCTACATGGGGATTTATCTCCAACTTCTCAAAACCGTATTCTCTACTGCCTGCATCTGACACCTGACCACTGGGTGCTGGTCTTAGATCAGTCCTTACATCCTTGGTCCTATTTGGCAACATTCTCACTACCTGCCTTGTAATTCCTCCTGCAAATATCAACTTTCAAACCAAGTTTGGTGTTACACACAACCAATGCCATCAGTTAAGTAGTAATAGGTTCATTTTTACCCCATCAAGTGTTACTTTGAGAATAAAAGCCAGACATCTTTTATGGCTTAACTGCACAGGTTTCAGCAGGACAGAGAGGAAGAGAAGACAAAGAAAAGAGGCCACAAAGCTAGTTGTTTAGAACTTACATGGAACACTTCTCTGACTGTATCTCTGGATCTGTAAACACTAGACCTTTCATCTCCTACTTCTAGGAAGCTATTCTGAGAAGTCAAGGTCTCTACAGAATAGAAACACAGCTGAGAGCTGAAGCAGTATATGACCAAGGAGTCTTTTTTTGTTTCTGCAATTCACAGAAGAATATGATATTTAAAGAGATCAGGGTTTGGGACATGAGCTAGCTTATAAAGAAATGTATGAAGTGGCGCACCTACTGCTCTCCATGTGTGCTTTAATTTGCAGTAGGGTTCTGTAGATTTTTTTTTTTTATTGTTGTAATATCTATTTTGAAATTATGGTGTTGCTACCACCTGTCAGAGACTTCCCAGGTGGCTCAGTGGCAAAGAATCTGCGTGCCAAGCAGAAGACATAAGTTTAGTCTCTGGGTGTGGAAGATCCCCTGGAGGAGCAAATGGTAACCCACTCCAGTAATGGCAACCCACTCTACTAATGGCAACCCACTCCAGTATTCTTGCCTGGAAAATCCCATGGACAGAGGAGCCTGTTGGGCTACAGTTCATGGGATCACAAAAGAGTTGGACATCACTTAGTGACTAAACAACAAACACCACCACCTTTGGGTCTATACAATTAGCACACTTTTGCTAGAGCAAAATAAGCTTTAGGTCAAATGCATTGCAATTTCTGTGTAAACTGCACGTGGTGCCTGGAAGCCATTTAGGTATTGCAAATGGGAAATGGTACCTCTGCATCACAGTGTGTATCAGAATTCTACACACACACACACACAAGTCACATGTCTAAGGATACAACATAGAGCACTTTTTGTTCACACCTCTTCAGTAGAGCTGTGGGGACCATCTAGTGGATTTGTGTCTATAAAAGCTATTATCTTATCATGAGAATAGAAAAACCAGTACCTACCTGTCCTTGGTTAAATGTCTTCTTTTGTTTTTTTCTCCTTTGGATGAAGCCTGGGCATGTGACTGGAAATCAGTAAGTGCAAAAGTCTGCTTCCTGACAGGCAGGCTTTACTCTTCCTGGCCTTTAACAGCCCATTTAGCCTCTCCAGCCTTTACCCATCAGCAAAATGTAAATAGCTGAATTAATGTGAATAAAGGGCTTTGAAGATGAAAACTACTTTGCCCTCTAAGTGGCAACACAGCCTTTCTTTCCTAATTGAGGAAACATTTATGGAACTCAGTGTCAGTTCTGTGCAAAGCACTTTAGAGATGTACAAGGCAAGGTCCCTGTCCTCAAAGGGAATATCAGCTATCTTGCTAACACCAAGACCTAAGTCAGGATGTTGTAACTAGCTCAATGTTGGGTTTGCTTCTCAATTACGTGACTGAGTTTGGTTGTATTTTGAAGACTTAGCTAAGAAAACCCTCATCATATATGATAATAAAGTCAAACGATAAAGTTTGTCCATCAGTGGTATTCAAGTGGACACCTTTAAATCCTCGAAATATTGGGTGCTCCAGAGAAAGGTGTTAATGATTAATTCAGTTGAGAAAGGACTGCCTAAATACCGTTCTCTTGCAGATGAACAGTGAACATGTTTAACAGTTTTACAACCCAAGCTGAGAAATTCATTTTTGAAAATCTTATCTAAGTCTACTCCATTGAACATTTGCTTCCAAAATACTCTGAGAATTCTGCAAAATTAAAATGTGTTTCAGAGATGCCCAACTGATGTCTGAAGATGATACCAATAAGAAATGAGTTTTGCTTAATATGTTATCAATTAGAGACATACTTAAATAAATTGGGCCATATTTCTGCAGAAATATTTCTGATCATTGTAGTATTAAATTCTGTTAGTCATTATATCTGGAAAAGAATTGACCAGGATCTCAAGTCCTTGAATTTTCAACTGACTGCCTTCAGCTATAGCTGCTCCCTTAAAGTCACCATGTGGAGGATACATAAAGCAAGACGTATCAAATTTCAGCAGATTTTCAGNTCTGTTAGTCATTATATCTGGAAAAGAATTGACCAGGATCTCAAGTCCTTGAATTTTCAACTGACTGCCTTCAGCTATAGCTGCTCCCTTAAAGTCACCATGTGGAGGATACATAAAGCAAGACATATCAAATTTCAGCAGATTTTCAGTGGACTTAATACTTTTTTAAGGTTCATAATGCTGATTAGCATATAAATGGTTAATCATGAAAATAATAAGAAAGCTGAAATATATTCTACCTAGCCCTTCCCAAACTTGTTCAGCTCCAAAGTACTCTTATTTTTGTTTGCTTTGGCATACATATATATATTTTTTTCCCTGCATTGAGGCAGCATACAAAACATATTATCTAACAACATTCCTTGCAGGACAGTTTGGGAACTACGTAAATAAACAGTATTCTCCTTAATTCTCAGTCAAGGTTTTAACCCAAACCTTTTTCTCTTCTCCAACTTGAGGAGCTGGATCTGTTCTCCGAGCTCTGAAAAACGGTCTTGGGGAGAGCAGGTTCTGTTTTTATGGGCTGCTTCTTGGTTGACCATCTGAGGAGCAGAAGCCTCAGGAAGAGCTTCTTTGCTTCTATTAAAGCTCCATCCCTTGCTGTTTGTCTTTAAAAAGAAAAAAAAAAAAATTACATCACTTTTGTTTATTGAAGTATTGTTGCTATATATAATGTGACATAGAGCTTCCCTGGTGGCTCAGATGATAAAGCGTCTGCCTACAATGCGGGAGACCTGGGTTGGATCCCTGGGTTGGGAAGATCCCCTAGAGGAGGAAATGGCAACCCACTCCAGTACTCTTGCCTGGAGAATCCCATGGATGAAGGAGCCTGGTGGGCTACAGTCCATGGGGTCGCAAAGAGTCGGACACGACTGAGCAACTTCACCTCACTTCACTTCATAATGTTGTATAAGTTACAGATGTACAATATAGTGATTCACAGTTTTTACAGATTATACTCCATTTGTGGTTATTATAAACTACTAGCTATATTCCCTGTGTTATACACTATATCCTTGTACCTTATTTTATACCTAGCAGTTTATGCCTCTTACTCCCCACTGGTGACCACTAGTTTGTTCTTGTGAGTCTGCTTTTTTGTTGCTGTTGTATTCACTGGTTTGTTGCATTTCCAGATGTTTGTCTTTGACCGTCTTCAGAGCATCTCCCTTGTGGGAAGAGCAAAAGAATTTAGGAAAGTTTTGAAGTCTCTTCATAGATAACAATGAATGAGTCATTAAGAATGTCTTCCAGATGGTAGAAAAAAAGAAATCTGTATTCTTGGGCATATCAGAACAAGTTTAGGAAGACATCAGTGGAAAGCATGGATGTGACTGTGTGTGACCTCAGAAAAGCTTAATATTTCTAAATATCAATTTCCTAATCTTTAAAATGGGAATAGTAACCTGCTTAGAGAGTTGGTATGAAAAAATGAGACAATCTTCAGGCTTATCATAGTGCCTGTTATATTTGTTGCTTAGAATATTAACTTTACATGGAAAATATAAACTATATTTCATTTCATTTCATTTTCAAGTATAGTCCACTTTGATTATGTCTTGAGGTCAGTTCAAGTAAAAAATCTAAAATTTAGCATGTAGACTTTCTCTCTAGCATTGTTTCTTATTTGAACCATTTAAGGAGTGGCCAAAGTACCTAAATATCTGGCTAGCTATAGCATGCAATCAAAATGTGGCCCAGAAAAGACCCTCTTGTTTTTGAATGCTGAGCTTATAAATACTGTCTTTTGTTTTATTTCTTAAACAACTAGATAGATCCATCAACTTGCTTTTCATATTACATTCCATGTCTCTGTACTTTAGAATTGCTAATTTTGTTTTTATATTATAATACATGGAGCATGGCTTAGAATACTACTTCAAACAAAATGAAATTTTTCCTTAACTTGTTAGTTCTCCACCATTTCTAGGTATCTGACAATTATTTTAATACAAAATTCCTATATAACTTTGAATTAATTTTCTGCAGTTCTATTCTCTATTTGGGAGAAAAATTACCCTTTCAGTTGTATTCCAGTGGCCATCTGCCAAGGCAGTAGACTTCTCAGCACCTTGCTTCACTAAATTATGCCCAATTTTAGTGAGAGAACATTTGTGAAATAGTCAGAACTGTATCTAATTATTCAATTTAAACAGAGGTAATAGCAAATTTGAACAAAGAGAGCCGATTTTGCTTCCCTCTAGTTTGCCTCTTAATTCAAGGAAAAAATGTTTTGTTGTTCAAATAAACATTGTAAAACTGAGGTATTCAAAAAGGATGATTTCTCTCTCTCTCTCTCTCTTTTTTTTTTTTTTTTTTTTGACTTCCTGTGGCGTCAGCTAAGAGATCAGCAAAATCATGGGATTTCCTTTGAGTTTTCCCACCTTGAGGATTAATTTGCTTCAGTTCAGTTTGCTGCTCATAATAAGTTAATTCATGTACTATGTTTAGTAAGAGCATTTGGATTTAAGCAATCCATGTTGACCTGGGGTACTCTTTTGAAGCATCGGATGTGGATTCAGAAAGCAGAATGAGTATTAATTTTACTACGTGATAACCATTTTATTTTCCTAAGAGGCAAATCACCCACAGTTTTTTGAAAGTCCATATCTGTAAATATTTATTTATTTTTTTAAATCCTGCCTTGCATTACCAAAGGTTGTAAGATAGTCAAGCTTCTTCTCACATGTTTCCTGATGTTATTGTATTAGTGAGTATACTCTTGTATGAAACAGAAGGAAGTTTAATTCCGTATGGCTAAAGTACCAGAGCATATAAACATACTGGCTGATGAGCAGAAGAAAAGGTGAGCTGAGGGTTGAAAGGTGTTATCAAGAATCATTGTTTTTCTCCTTCTTTTTTTCTTTATTTTCATGGCCTTCCCTGGTATCACCAAACTCACAATTTCTCACTCCCTTTCAGCTCCTTCCACGTATGTGCCAGGCAATGTTGAGCAAGACAAGCATGCCAATCTTTTAGTCACTGTTCATATGGAATAGTGATGAGCGAAGACATCTATGGTGACAGTATCAGGGAAGTCACAGAAAAGAATGAAGCAACAGAGAAATAAAGTTAGGGAAGTTTTTTTACTAACCTCATCTCTGCTTCATGTTCCTTGACAAGTATTTAAAAGCCTCTCAACATCAGGCCAAACTTAGAACAACTCTTTACTCTAATGACCCTTTTTCTTTTGCCTCTTATATCTGACCTTTACTCCTGGAGAGAGTATTTTGCTACTGTTTCTGATAGGTTAAAAATAAAAATAGTATAAAGACATTTGTATTTTATTTCCTTCATCATTAACCTACAACATAGTCATAAGACTTCCTGGTCTTTGATATCTTCCAGTTTTTATACTTAATAGATTGAGAGATAAGTGAGAAGTATACAAAGGTATCTAGAAAAGAAGACATAATAAAACAGTAACCTATTGCCAGTTACTTGGAAAACTCTAATAATGATATGAAAGGAGCTGAGAAGATTCCAATAAATCTGAGAATGTCCACCTCTGAAAAAAACTCAAATAGCTGGGCAGATTATATTTGAAATCAAATATTTTTCACAATCCTGTTTCAACTTCCAAAAGTATCCCATACATTTTCAAGCAGAATTTGTTTTAAATTTGTTTCTTTCACTTTTTTTTTTNTAGTCCTTCTGATTGTCACCCGAGTGGCAGGATGAGGCAATGGGACAGGTCTCTGTCACCCTGAACTTCTTCAACTATTAATACAACCACCTGGTGTGAAGCTGCTCTTCCTCATCTCAGGACACATCTTATATTTTCCCCGGTTCATATGAAGAAGCTACATCTGGTCTTTCCTTTCTAACTCAACTATAGCTGATTTACTACACTGTGTTAGTTTCAGGCTTCTGATGTTGTGATGCTGAACAGCTGAAGGCCATGAATGGTACCACAGTATCAAGAGGCCAGGAATTTAGAAGATCTTCTAGGCAAAAAGATGTCAGAATTTGAGATGGAGGCCACAGGGCAGGCTCACTCCTTCCCTGGTAAGACCTCAGGCTGCTCTGTTACCTCTTGGTTCAAGAGGCCTGAACCAAGAGGTAACAGGAAGCCACCCTGATGGGAAAATGCGTTTCCCTCTCATCCCTACCATGCTTGTTCAGATTATAAGCTTTGAAATGAGGTAGGCAATGTCCATGATTTTGTTTCCATAATATGTCAAAGAATGAGATCAATAAAATGCCCTAAGCTTTTAGGATAGGCCAGGCTTCGTTTTCCTACCTAACTGGAACTCCAAAAAGCCATAAGCTTTCAAAAAGGGACCCAGTGACAAACTCATTTTATGGTACAGTATTAAAGTTTGGGTTTTTAAAAGGTAGCTTAGAGATAAAGTAGTCAAATTGCCTTCTTTATAGATAAGGAAACCAAAGTCCAGAGAGGTTCAGTGACTTGCTGAAGGTCACGTGGTTACAAAGGAAGGAGCTGGCCCTTGAACCCAGAGCTTTGCAGTCTAGGACTCCCTTCAAGTTAACTTGCTACTGCCCTTTTGCACACAAGTTGTGGTTTCTCTATTACACTTTATTTCTGCTCTTTTCAATTTGAGGATGTTTTTCTAGCTAGACAAGAGCGGAAGAGAGCAGAGTTTGAATAGTTCTGGCTTCTGCTAATATCATGCCACATTTTCTGAGAATGGGAATGTGGAAGATGGTAAATTTAGAGACAGAGAAGCCAGTAATGGGAAAACAGGGTTGGCGAGGACTGATTAGGTACAGGTGTAACACACAGAGACCAGGGAGGTCACGGCTGACCACAGATGGAGGCAGGCAGCAATGGAGTGCTACTGCTGAAAAGCACTCCAAAGTGATCCTGGGCTGTATTTATAGAAGAGTGACATGCAACACCCAGGAAACAATCATTAGGCTACAATCTACATTAGTCAGATCTCTATTGAAAATGATGCCCATTTTGTCACGCTTTGAATGTGAGAGCCCTGGAGGAGGGGAGGCCTATAAAAGGACAGGAAGTCATTACTTAGAGTAGAAATGACGGAATCCAGACTGCTGAAAGCAACCGCTGCCCCTGTCCCACCTACTGCCTGACAGCTCTAGCAAGTAGGAGGAAAGAGAGGGAAGGGGGAAGGGAGTCATCCCAGCCAGAAATTTCCCTCCAAACTGCTGGCCTCTCAGCATGGAATTTTAGAGGCTGATTCTGTCTCCTCTCCTTCCAGTCAAGGTCAAGTTCACCTGCCGGAGGTCTCTCTCTGCAAAGACTTGAAGGCCTAGCATCATCAGCTCTTATTGACCAAAGATGACTTCTTTACCCACATAGAGCTCATACTGAGTAAGTTACCATTTCCACACGCCAACTGGAGGGACTTCGAGAGCAAAGCTGTTGAGAAGATTCAGGCTCATCACTGCAACCTCACACTGACCCCAGCAGCCTGTGGCCTCTGCCTGATTTTTGACTTGTTTTCCACCTGTATGTAAAAGATTATCTTTTTAAAAAAATTTTCTTTTAAGGTTTTTCTTTTTTAATAGAATCATAGTTGATTTACAATGGTGTGTTAGTTTGGTGTACAGCAAAGCGATTCAGTTATACATACACATTCTTTTTCAGTCTTTTCCATTATAGGTTATCAAGAGATAACTCTCTACAGAAGGTCATTGTTGTTTATCTATTTTATATACAGTAGTGTGTATTCCTTCTCAGTCTTCAGCAAATCATTGTGGGCATCTACATCACTACTAACTTTCCTGCCTANGTATGATTATATAATATAAGTATATATTATATAATATAAGTATATAATATATAACTATATATGTTTATATATAATATATATGTATATGTATTATATATAATAAGTATATATATATAAGTATATATAATATAAGTATGTAATATACTTGATATTTGCTTGTGATCTTAAGTGATTTCACTAAGGGAATAAAAAGGTAACTTTGAGTTGATTGGTATGTTAATTAATTTTGATTGTTGGAATTCTTTCACAATGTACATGTGGATATTATCACATTGAACACTTTAAATATGTTACAGTTTTGGCAATTTTGCCTCCATAAATCTGGGAAAAGTCTTATTCATGAATATTCATGCCTTATTTATAATAACAAAAAAACAGTAAGCAATGTCAATGTCCATCAACAAGTGAACAGAGAAGCAAACTATGATATAATCACACAATGAAAAACATTTTAGCAACAGAAAAGGACAAACATCACACCCAACAGCCAGGATGAACTTCAAAATAATCGTGCAGGGCATGGGTAGAAGCCCTCAGAGGAAAGAATATATAATACACGCAGTGTGACTCCACTCATGAAACACCACGTGCAAGCCAATCTAAAAAGACAGGGCAGATCAAGTGTGCTCAGGCATGGGAACAGGCATTGCGATTAAAAGGGTATATGACAACTTAGGGANTCAGGAAGATCCCCTGGAGAAGGAAATGGCAACCCACTCCAGTATTCTTGCCTGGAGAATCCTATGGACAGAGGAGCTTGGGGGGCTACAGTCCACGGGTCGCAAAGAGTCAGACACGACTGAGCGACTTCGCTTCACTTTCGTTTTCTTTACCATCTGAACCACCAGGAGGCCTGCAATAATTACTAAATGGAGCCTTTCCTTAGAACTTAGCTAAGCTAGGATCTGGCTTTACTTATCTTTCAGAGAACTCTTCTAAAAATCTCACATCTTCACAAGCTTCTCTTCTTTCACCAACTTTTTAAAGAGGTATATGGTCCTCAGTCTCTTCTTTCTACATAGCATTTATGATATGAAGGTCGCTTTGACTGTGTTGTCCCTTCTAGGGGCATTTTAATGCCCAAAGCGAGGAAGCTAATATTAAAGCTTTTGTATAGGAAGGTAGGGGAGTGTGAGTAATGCAGTAGTCTAATTCTTTTTTCTTGACATTTAAAAAATGGGGTGGGGGAGAATATGGGCTTTTAGCTTTTGGTTTATTATCAAGTGACGTTAATAATATTAATGTTCATAGAGTCAAAGTATGGTTTTTCCAGTAGTCATGTGTGGATGTGAGAGTTGGACCATAAAGAAGGCTGAGCACTGAAGAATTGATGTTTTTGAACTGTGCTGCTGGAGAGGTCTCTTGACAGTTCCTTGGACTGCAAGGAGATCAAACCAGTCCATCCTAAAGGAAATCAGTCCTGAATATTCATTGCAAGCAATAAGGCTGAAACTCTAATACTTAGGCCATCTGATGTGAAGAACTAACTCNGTTTTTGAACTGTGCTGCTGGAGAGGTCTCTTGACAGTTCCTTGGACTGCAAGGAGATCAAACCAGTCCATCCTAAAGGAAATCAGTCCTGAATATTCATTGCAAGCAATAAGGCTGAAACTCTAATACTTAGGCCATCTGATGTGAAGAACTAACTCATTAGAAAAGATCCTGATGCAGGGAAATATTGAAGGCAGGAGAAGAAGCGGACAACAGAGGATGAATAGTTGAATGGCATCAATGACTCAATGGACATGAGTTTGAGCAAACTCCAGGAGATGGTGAAGGACAGAGGATCCTGGTGGCTGTAGTTCATGGCGTTGCAAAGAGTCGGACATGACTCAGAGGCTGAACAGCAGCAATGTTAAGAAAACCACTATACCTTTTCTCCCTATCTCTGGTCACTACCCCTCTGAAAGATTAATATCTCCTTCCTCACAGGTGTGCTGCAGAGTGGCTCCAACACACTCCCCACTTCCCCTACTCCAAGGGCAAGTTACTACCTAATGGTTCTCCTCCCATGCCATTCTTTCTCAGGGCCATGTCCCATGTGATAACTTGGTATTATCTCATACTTTATTCTCTGCTAGGAAGAGCGTGCAGAGAAAGAGCTTTCGAAAGTGAAAGAATTCAGGTAAAATTTGGGGGGTAAAGCCAGGTCTGCCCATCTCATCTCTACCTATTTTCAACACATTTATACATTTTTCTCCTCTGTCTTGACATACATAAACAGAGTTTCATCCAAACTGGTTCCTGAACAAAGCCTTCTCTTTCTTCACGTATCTCCTCTGCCTTCCCACTTTTCCCTAATTTTTACACCAAAAGCTTATCTATTTAAAGAGTCATTTAAATTTAATTTTCTTTATTAGACCTGGAAAACGTTCCAGCAAAATGAAATAAACTCTTTTTTAAACTTCATTATATTTTTTATTTTTCCTAGTACCTAATTTCACTCACTTTTATTTTCCACTTTCTTCCTTCAAGAGTAAGGCTTTTGTCAGGAATCTATACAGAGTCAGTAGTCAATAAATGTTTTATCAGTGTAGGNTATATGGAAATTAGAACCATTTAAAGTATTTGTACAAATTTGCAAATAACAAAATACACGAGCTCCCAATGCTGAATCCCCCTCCCACCTCCCATCCCACAACGTCTCTCTGGATCATCCCCGTGCAATCCACATCATTTTAATCATTAAAGGGCTCCAGGGGAAACGAGTGGTTTCAGTGACTGCTCTGCATGACAAGGTAATGACCAATGTCTGCTCGGCGGTTGACTGTGTTCCATATTGACTAGGTAATAATCTGCTGTGTGCAGCTGGCTGGAATAGATTAGAATGGTGAGCACAGACACAGATTAATCAGTAAGAGAGATATGAGCCACCCTATTGCAGTGTCCTTTGAGACCTCCCACAGTCACATCTGTCACTCTGAAATCCCGCTGTGTCCAGAGAATGTTTTATTTGCAGACTGGTCCATGCTTTCAAAGGTGGTATTTGACACAGTTAGGTCTCCCTCAGTGAACACCTGCATTTCTTGATAAGGCACCTAACTCACTTAGGTGTTTTAGAAATTGGGAATTTGTGTTCTGTTCATCCGTTTTACTCACAAGAGGGCTGTAAGTGAATCGGCTAGTTCCTCCTGCCTGGAGTTTATCTGGCTTGAATAGGGCATACTCACGGGAAAAAAACTGGCACAGGGGAGACAGCTCTTGTTTTACAATGAAATTTCTAACAACATTCAAGGACACCCTGTCAGTGAAGGCCAGGGAGAATCTAAATTGACCAGTGAGCTAGTCCTATATCAAAAAAGAATATGAAGGGACAAAGACTGGGGGAATAAGATACAAATTAATAATTCTTAGAAATGTCTATCCAATAGACTAGATCGATGGATCTTAGACAAATAGAACACCATGTGAAAAGACCCCAAAATTCACCAAGGGTCAGAGAAATGCAAATTAGAAGAATAGCAAGATTTCATTTTATACCCTTGAGGCTGGAAACAAGAATGTCAAAAAGAGCTATAATATTTATCACTTGCGGAGATCCAGACAATAGTGTCCTTTCCCAGTGCCATTGGAAATGTAGTGTTACAGTCATTTTGGAAACAAATCTGGCTACTTCTTATCATAATTATGCATATTTTTGATTGAACAAACCTGCTTTGGGCATCCCATAGAAACAAAAATATACAAGAATGCTTGTTGTACTGATGAAAAACTGTAAACAAAATAATCTGTTGTTAAGAAAATGACTGAAACACATTACATAGAAAACATAATATATGCAATTTTGAAAAAAATGACTTAGACTTATACCTATTAATTTGGAGATATTTCCAGTTAATTATGAGAAGTAAAGTGTTTATGATATGGTCACAGTTTTTGGTAAAAAAAAAAAAANGTGGGATTGCATGATCATAGGGTAGTTCTATTTTACAGTTTCTAAAGAAACTTCCATTCTGTTTTCCACATTGTCTGTACCGATTTGCATTCCCCCAACAGTGTAGGAGGGTTCCTTTTGCTCCGCACCCTCCCTGGCATTTATTATTTGTAGGTGAAGAGTGAAGAACTCTTAGTGACAGATCAATTTAAACAGAGTTCACTATCTCTGAAATGGAAAACAAAAAATGCCAGCTCTGTGAAAGTAAGGAGGATTTTCAGTAGCATATTATATTTTGTATTAGCATAATTTATTTTGATTAGTGGTTAAGGTAAGTTGTAAATGCTATTTATTATACATGTTTTAAGGATAGTGAATGAGTGGGATAAAGAAAATCTGAAGGATAAATTATACTTATGTCGGAACAAATACCTACACCTATCTTTTCAGTATTATAAACTGTTTCATATAAAGAGAAGTAAGATTTCCAGAAATGGACTATTGAATGTGTTTACAACCAAGACATGTCAGCAAAACAAAATTATAGCTACTTCCTGGGTAAGCTTTTGAAGAACAGAGGTTGTATTTATTAAACTAAAGACCTCATCTGGACAAATGTAGGAGAGGATTAAGTCATGTGCTCAGCACACAGTTTCCACAAGTATAGCTAAGCCTTTTAGAAGCTGCTCCAAGGAAGCGCAGGTAACATGGTGTCCTTGATAGCAGCATAGTTTCCGATAAAATACATAAATCTGCTGGAGGAGGAAAGAATGGAGAAACAGAAGAGGCAGGTATTTCCTGCTTTCTGGGCTTCAGCTTCAGCCTTTCGGGAAACCAGTCTGTAATTCAGAAGTCCTAGAGTAGAGAAAAGAGGGGAGGGAGACTGAATGGTGACTATAGATACTTCCTTTGAGTTCCATTTAGAATTAAAGGAACAGGGTACATGTTTTTGTTGATATGTCGCCAGTGACTTCTCCTTTAGCACAGTGAGCTCTGGGCTCCAACACAGCTGTCACGACTGCTGTTCTACAAAAGCTGTGCCCACCCTGCGGAAGGCATGGAGAAGCCCACACATCTCAACAACAGCCTTTGTTTTTTTAACTCATTATACTAAATGCTCAAAAGCTCATAGGAACACACAAATACTGTCTCAATCCTCCTTCTACCACATACACTTGCGTTTCATTTATAGCTTTATAACTTCTTGAATTACTCTATGAGTTGCATTTCCCCCATCTCTCATTTCGTGCTATTTTTTTTTAATCTTACAAAAGATCAGGAGCAGACTTACTGTGCAGATCATCCACCTCTTCCTGTAGTAGCACATCTTGGGTGCCCCTGAATGCCCCAAATGGAGAATAATTGCTTTATAATGTTGTGCTGGTTTCTGCCATACAACATCAGTCAGCCATGATGTTCACTGTTCAGGCACCAAGTCGTGTCCAACTCTTTGCAGTCCCATGGACTGCAGCATGCCAGGCCTCCCTGTCACTCACCATCTCTCAGGGTTTGCCCAAGTTCATGTCCATTGCTTTGGTGATGTCATCCAACCATCTCATCCTCTGTTGCCCTCTTCTCCTCCTGCCTTCAATCCTTCCCAGCATCAGGGTCTTTCCCAACGAATTGGCTGTTCGCATCAGGTGGCCAAAGTATTGGAGCTTCAGCATCAGTTCTTCCAATGAGTATTCTGGGTTGATTTCCTTTAACACTGACTGGTAATAAGATCTCCTTGCTGTCCAAGGGACTCTCAAGAGTCTCTTCCAGCACCACAGTTTGAAAGCATCAGTTCTTCAGCACTTAGCCTTCTTTATGGTTCAGCTCTCACTATCATACATGTCTATTGGAAAGACCATAGCCTTGACTATACAGACTTTTGCTGGCGAAGTGATGTCTTTGCTTTTTAAGACACTGTCTACGTTTGTCATAGCTTTCCTGCCAATAAGTGGTCTTCTAATTTCACGGCTGCAGTCAGCATCACAGTGATTTTAGAGCCCAAGAAGAGGAAACCTGTCACTACATCTGCATTTTCCCCTGCAATTTGCCATTAAGTGATGGGATCAGACGTCATGATCTTAGATTTTTTAACATTTAGTTTTGAGCCAGCTTTTTCACTCTCTTCCTTCATCCTCATCAAGAGGTTGTTTAGTTCCTCTTCTGTTTCTGCCATTAGAGTGGTATCATCTGCATATCTGAGATTGTTGATATTTCTCCTGGCAATCTTGACTCCAGCTGGTAACTCATCCAGTCTGGAGGCATTTCTGATGATATCCTCTATCTATAAGGCAAATAGCAGGGTGACAATAAACAGCCTATCATACCCCTTTCTCAGTCTTGAACGAGTCAGAAGTGTAAATATATCTCCTCCCTCAAGAAACTCCTTC
>SJYV01002355.1:901804-960742 GCA_006410875.1 Neotragus pygmaeus | reverse complement strand
AGTGATTTTGGAGCCCCCAAAATAAAGTCTGACACTGTTTCCACTGTTTCTCCATCTATTTCCCATGAAGTGATGGGACCTGATGCCATGATCTTCATTCTCTGAATGTTGAGCTTTAAGCCAACTTTTTCACTCTCCTCTTTCACTTTCATCAAGAGGCTTTTTAGTTCCTGTTCTCTTTCTGCCATAAGGGGGGTGTCATCTGCATATCTGAGAGAGGTATAAACCAAGAAGTATTATGTTTTCCTATATAATATACTAAATGTTTAAAAATTAGACGCAATTATTTCAAAACCTTAAAATTTCCACATTAAACCTCTAAAGATTTCAAGTTCCTTTTCAAAAAGAAGAGCAGGCTTAATAACGCTTTACTAGTATTCCCAATACCAATATTCGTTGAGTAGAACGTGTCTCTTTTAATGGAGTGTTTCCTCTGTCTCTTATACACATCTTGGTCAACCACCCCCACGCAACACCCATCTGCACTCTCTGGTCTTCTCAATCTAGGCAGTGGCCGCACCCAGCCTGAATTTTGGTGGTTTACAAGTCCTCTTGCTCAAAAAGAGAAGTGGTCCAAACCTTGATTCTCCACCCAGGCGAAAGGGATAACACTCCCCCTCCAAGATTTAAGAAGTTAAGAACTCTGAATCTAGAACCCATCTTTGCCAGAGCGTAATCTAAGGAAACTAAGGGCTTCTCTGATAGTTCAGTTGGTAAGGAAGCCAGCTGCAGTGCAGAAGACCCCAGGTTGATCACTGGGTCGGGAAGATCCGCTGGAGAAGGGAATGGCTACACACTCCAGTATTCTGGCCTGGAGAATTCCATGGACTCTGTGTCCATGAGATCACAAACAGTCGGAGACGACTGAGTGACTTTCACCCTTCACTTTCAGTCTAAGAAATCAAATAAAAAACTGTCTAAGGATCAAATAATTTAAAGTCTTTGACACTTCCACTGGATCGCTGGGACAGTCTGTGGTTATTGTTACCACTTCGCATCCCCTTTCATTAACATGTGGCTGTCTCTGTGACTGTTTCTCAACAAAAACAGCAAAAATAAAATGGGTAGAGGTGGGCTTTTGTTTTGATGATGTTGGTTAGGATTTGAGTTATCTCCATTAGTTTTTGACCTTTAAAATAGTAAATTAATGTATTTTGAATTTAGAAGAAATTCCGGGAACAGTCATCTGTGAAAAATATTCAGCACTTAATTAAATCCATCCAACTTTAAATGACCGTCTATGAATAGGGCAGGCTGGATGTGGTGTGTAGGAACACAGACAGGAATAAAATATTGTACAGTCCCTAGGCACCCAAGGAATTCACTATCTCAGAGGGAGATCAAACATTAAAATAAATAAATTACAACGTTGACAGGTCACTAACAGTCGCATTNGAATAGGGCAGGCTGGATGTGGTGTGTAGGAACACAGACAGGAATAAAATATTGTACAGTCCCTAGGCACCCAAGGAATTCACTATCTCAGAGGGAGATCAAACATTAAAATAAATAAATTACAACGTTGACAGGTCACTAACAGTCGCATTTGGAAGTATGCAACTAGTTTGAGTAAGCTCTTAGAGATACAGTTTTGGCTGTAAGTGAATTAGGAGAAAGAACAGTTTCTTAGAAGAGGAAGCTTCTAGATGATGAGGGAGTTAGGCAAACAGACAAAAGATATAGAACATCCTGAGATGTGCATGTACAAAGGCAGGGGTTTTCCAAGTGTTTCAGGAAATGTCAGGCTGTTCACTACAGTCAGAGCACTAAGTGGAAGGGAAGACTCTCAAGAGAAAAGTTTAAGCATTTAAATGGAAATATTTCATAGTATAAATATTTATAAATGAAACTGTAATGGGACATCACTCAATAGAGTTATTGGTTGGATAATAAACTTCTGACAAAAATCAAAACAGAACACAAACTCACTACCAGGAAAGATAAATGCACCTACTAAAGGCTTGTTGTAGAAAACACTTAGGCAAATTAAAGTAACAGAAAATCTGAGACTTTTAAATTTTATAATGATGTTCTTTCTGAAAATTATATAGGATATATGTTTTATATGTACCTAATTAATGCCAGTTCAATGACAGTTCAAGAATTGTGTACCCTATATTAGGATAATTTAGTGATTAGGAAATGTTTGTTGCATTTGGTTAATGTAATTCATGAAATACACATTCACTTCAATTTATCAGTAAAACAATAAATGTAGAGTCTAATATTGAAGCCACATTGAAGATCAGTCAGTTCAGTTCAGTCACTCAGTTGTGTCCAACTCTTTGTGACTCCATGAATCGCAGCATGCCAGGCCTCCCTCACCATCTCCTGGAGTTCACTCAGATTCAAGCCCATTGAGTCGGTGATGCCATCCAGCCATCTCATCCNGTCTGTGGAATTTCCTACGCAAAAATACTGGAGCGGGTAGCTATTTTCTACTCCAGGGTGTCTTCCTGACCCAGGGATCAAACCCTCCTCCCCTCTCACGCCTCCTACATTGGCAAGATGGATTCTTTACCATTGAGCCACCTGGAAAGCCCCCGCCCCCATGTTTTTCAACTCTGCCTTGCCCTTTTAAGATCCCCCTATGTCGTAGTTCATATTTTGTTCTTGTCATATGTTCAGTTGATAGACTGATACATATTATCTTCCCACTGGATAGTGGGACCAAGAGTGACTGGGGAACTGCAAAGCAGAGCTGTTAAATTTATATTTACTGCTAATCATTTCAACTCCTGACAGACAGCCTAATTACAAACACAAAGAGGATGCTCATGAGAATCACGGTCATATAACTTGCCCAGTGACTTTCAGTAAGATACATCGTTTGTGAAAGCTCTTGGCTTACTGAGCGAGTAAATATTATTGCAGCTTGAGTTCCCTGTGCTGTTTCCAACTCAGAATTTATTAAATATAATTTAATGAAATATATAATTTAAAGAGATGAGGCAAAATGTGATTAGTAGCTTCCCATCTTGTCTTTTCAGGATGGGCAGCAATGCATAAGCTCCTTAAAAGACCAAAAATGAATCTAGGGCTTTTTCTATGCATACTTTCCATTAATGTTAATGGCTTTTTCTGGGTATAGTTTCTATTAATGTTAATGAGATGCCCTCTTGAAGAAAAGAGAAGGAAAAACAAAGGAAAAAAAAAGATCTCCCTTTACTTCAAGTGTTTTCTGATGTAAGCTGATAATGAATATTTAGTAATGAAATATACTGACTCCAAAGACAGAAACTTTTCACCTCCTATGTTTGTTTTCTTTATGTCTTAGCTCTTTGAAAGTTGTATTTTCTAGAAATTTACAGGAAATACAACTATATTGGTTGGAGCAGCAGTTTCAGTTGTTTATTCAACCAAAGATCTCACACATTTAGTATATTGCAAAACAATATTTCTTTTATTTACAGAATTGCCCCTGTAGTTACCACATAAACAGAGCATATCTTTAAGTGATGGAACAATACCTAACTGTGAAGGAAGGTGAGTTAGAGTCAGGAAAAAAGACAGAGAAGGTGTTTTTCTTGACATTTAGTCAAGGTCAATCAAACATCTGCAGAGAAAGAGCAATGTGGTAATATGTGCTGTGTGCTCAATGCATCAATTTTGTATTAAAATTATATGCTGAAAGGGGCATATGTTTAAAATCCTGCCTAGTGACAGAATTTTAGTAGTTTAGGGGCCAAAATAGATGGAATATGTTCTTATTACTAAGACTGTAATTCTCCTTTCTTTGCTACTGTTCTTTTTGTTTGTTCTGTTACTCTGGTCTCTAGAATAAAACAGCATATTTCCTAATGCAGTAAGCAGGTCCCCCACAAAGCTACCTTTTGTTAAAAAATCTTGGTTATGTTATACGACAGAAAATACAGCAAAATGATACATCATTTGAACTTCTTCAAATGGAAACTTCTAAAAAATATTCAGGTTCTCTCATGTTACCTTGGCACGAGTATGGGCATGTGTGTATGTGTGTTAAACTCTGTGGACATTTTTCATCTTCTTTAATTTTCTTTATTGCTTATTTCCATCCCATCTGCAACTTGGTACTCATGTCCCTAGATCAGCATGCAAATGAGAATTTCATTAACTTTAAAGCTTAGCTATAACCAAAAATATTAATATTAAAGCCAGAATCATAGTTAGTATGTTTTATGCAAAAAAGACATGATTTTCCCTTGCTCTCTTGTCCCTGGGTTGTCCCAGTTTCATTGTCTGTTCAGTTTCTGGTTCAGTCTGAAAAAAATCTCCTGAAAGAATACTAGCTAGATCCCTGTTATCCCCAGGATTTTGTATCCTGTCAGCCCCTCTTTCTGGTGTGAGGCCAGAAATCTAATCTTATATGCTTAAAGGCACATGGGAGAATAAACTCTAAAAATATACATCTGTGCTACTAAGATTTTGAATGAAAAAAAGATAAAGTAGATTTTATTCAAGTGTGCTAATTTTACACTCAAATACTACTACTGAAATTTAGGGCTGCTGAGACTCAACACCATGATGTGATGGTTAATGTTGCTGCCACATTTTCAATAAATCAACCGTATGACTGTTACACTCACTGGTACTGTGCTGAGTGTTCAGAAGAATATAAAGGGATAGAGACAGTTCCAAAATAGGAATGTAATCTGGCTCCACTCTCCATGGAATTCTCCAGGCAAGAATACTGGAATGGGTTGCCATTTCCTTCTCCAAGGGATCTTCCCATCTAGGGATGGAACCAAGGTCTCCTGCATTGCAGGCAGATTCTTTACTATCTGAGCCACCAGGGAAGCCAAAAATTGTGATAGTGGGAGGGAAAGATATATTTAAAACATTTTAAGTTAAATTTGGTATGTATTAGCCCAGGAAACCATATAAAAATATTAATAACAATATGTATGATTTCACTTGTAAGACAGTCTAGAGAAGTCAAAACTACAGGGAGAAAAATCTGATGAATGGTCATCAGGGTGTAGGGAGGATTCACCACAGCAGAGCACTATAGAACTTTGGCGACTAGTGGGCTTGTTTAATACCTAGGTTGCCATGGTGGTTACCAAAAGGTATGCTTTACAAAGGGTAAATTTTCCTAATCTGATATTCTTCTCAAAAATGTACTCATTGCAGTATTATTTATCTCAAATGATAGCTGTCCATACTTCCTGTTGCTTTTTCTAAGGAATTTACATCATCCTGAGTTCTTCCTTTATTCCACACATCACATCCAACCCACAAATCTTGTTGGCCTTACCTTTTGTAACTTGATTATAATTAAAACGTAATCAGGATTTAACTGCTGCTCACTGTTTCAGTAGCCTGGTACTTGTTCTCTCTGTCTATTCCAAAAGAAACTGAGAATGACCCTTTTAAACTTTAAATCAGATTATGTGAATTGTCTGCTTAAAATCCCTCATGTAAAAAAAAAAAATTTCCTGCATATCACCACTGGCCATATCACTCGGCGTAAAATACAAAATTTGTCTGTGACCTGTAAGTTCCTATATGATTTTGTGATTCCCCTCCCAACACACACCTACGTACTCACACATACATACTTATTTCTTAATTACTTATTCCACCCACACTGGTCTCCTAAACATGTCATGCTCACTCCCCACTTGGAGCCTTTGTAGGTGGTGTTTCCTGTGCCCAGAACACTTGTCTTCTGAACACGCATGTAGTTCTTTACCTAAATCCTTTAATCTCTGTAAGGTGACCTTGTTAGTTGTCATCTTCTTCAGCCACTGTGTTTTTCGGTGCTGTCCACTCACATTTCCTTTCTCCTTTCTTGTTTTATTTTCTTATCATATTGTTGTAGGAAGGGGGGGCCCTTCAGGGCCCCAAGAGTGTGCTCTTGTCTAACACTCAGGAAAGAATTGTTCAAGGAGACACATGCTGACAAAGCAAGAGCTTTTACTGGGAAAGGGCAATGGGTGGAAAGCAGCAGGGTAAGGGTATCCAGGAGAACAGCTCTGCCATGTGGCTCACAGTCTGGTTTTATCGTGATGGGATTAGTCTTATCTGTCTTTAGCCAATCATTCTGAGTCAGGGTCCTTCCTGGTGATGCAGGCCTTGTTCAGCCAAGATGGATGCCAGAGAGGATTCTGAGAGGTGTTTGGACATGTGATGTCTCCTTTTGACCTTTCCCGAACTCTTGCGGTTGGTTGTTGGAGTGTTATTAGTTCTGTGTTCCTTACCAGAACCTCCTGTCATAAAACAACTCATGCAAATGGTTACTATGGTGCCTGGCCAGGGAGGGAGGTTTTAATCAGTGTGCTTCCCCTAACAATATCATCTCCTGTATGTAAATTACTTTTTATTTTCCTGTTCAAGAATGCAGACTATAGGAGGGCAGATGTTTTTGTCGGTTTTTTCCTCCATGTTTGGAAAGAAAAGTTTGATTTCTCCAGAACATGTGTTGATGGATGCTTTCTCTGAGAACTAGAAATGAGTCTCTGCCATAACAAGTACTATGAAACACACTCAGAGCAAGCTGTCTGCCCCTGGTACTTTCTCTGCATACTTCCTCAATCTGAGCAGGTATTGTCAGATGAGATTAAAATGTCTTCACAACTAAACACGGAACACAGAGAACAAAATCCCATGTTGTCTGAAAGGAGCAAGCTAGAAAGGAATTACAGTTCACCTGGGTGATTGCTTTAGTGTAGGACGCTGGAAAGAGAACATCTTGCCAGTCTGTTTGAGATAATTAGCATAGTCAAGTGTCAAGCATTGCTGCTGACCTCATTAATACAGCTCTTCAGGGAGATATTTTTACTTGGAAGAATTAGCCTTTCTACTCTGAGAACACTGAAAAGATCTCCATCCTCTGGTGAGGATCTGAGCTTCTCTATTATCACATCTGGTTACAGAAGAGAAAGTACTTTGATTCATCATTACCTTCAGATAAGTGAAGAAAGAAGCCTCTCAATAAGTGTGAATAGATTTTGGTAAACAAATGGAATTTGTTTTTTTGAAGGGAGATTTACACAGCAAGTTTATCTGTTCTGTCTACTGTGGCTTAGCTGTCTAGACTTGAAGAGCTGACTTCAGTTGTCTTCAGCATATGGTATCACCAAGCAGAGCTTTAATGAAAATTCAATGACTATACCCCTTCCTCTCCAAAGATTTTTGAGAAGATTCTCCAAAGAAAATTGCCGTTGCAGACTTTGTTTCTCTAATAGGAGTTTCTGCATTCCTATTGCATGTTGTTTTGAAATGCACTATAAATAACAGGTAGCTTTATTGACCTTTGGCCATCTTTAGGAAAGGGCTAGTGTTTGTGATTTACTTTCAATTTACTTTAAGTGCATCAGTGAGTCAGTCTCACTTGACCTCAATAATAAAGCATTAGGATTTTTTCTTCCTTCCCAATCAAAGAACCACAGTCTATATACCTCCATTTTGCACCTTATGTTATACTCTCTTGGATAAGAAGCTTTATTGTGAGGAGTATAGTGTTTAAAATACTGAGAAACAAAACAAAGAAGATTTAATTCCAAGTTCTTCCCCTGACTAGCTATATGGTCTTTGCTAAATTCTCTGTGACTTAGCTTCATCACCTGCAAAATGGGGATTATTACATTGTCTGTTTAGAGTTATTGGGAGGATTAAATGAGATAAGTATAAGAGTTCAAACAATATCATACTATAAGTGCTTAATAAATGTTAACTTCTGTCATTAACACACTCTTAAGTATCAGCATCTAATCAAAGTCACACTGAGTCAATCAAGTGCATTGACATTTCTTAGGAAGTGATTAGCAGCTTTCCCCAAACTCCCATACAGTGTTTAAATGGAAATAAAAGTTTTATAGCATCAATAACGGCGAGGATAGCATAAGTGAAAAATTGTGTTTAGCAATATGTGGAAGGACTAGTTTTTTAACTTATACTGGATCTATGTTATAATAAATTCCAAACAGAGGAAAATATTTAAGGGAAATAGAGGATATGTATTATTAGCAAATCAATAAGTTCAATGATTTTATTAATTTACCTACATTTAATGAAATATATTTTTCATGTTTAAACAATAATCAAAGACCCTGGAATTAGATGTCTGTACTTCTATGTCATGTTATGGATAGCATGTAACCTCTATTACATAGACTATTTTAAAAAGTAATTCCTTTAAATTAATATGTTTATCCCTTAAAAGCAAACTAAACACTATTGTAAATAATAGTTTGCTACTATTTGTTTGCTAAAAAATAGGCCTACGAAACATAATCTATGCGTGCTTCAGTGTGGGTATATATACTTCGTGTTCATGCGTGTGTGTGTGTGTGCGTGCATGCACATATTTGAGTCCTTGACCATTTTCCAGAGTGCCTTATGCATATTTTATAAAGATGTATATAGAAGTGAATATTTATTTTTTAACCTTGAGATTTTATTGATATTTTCCTCTATCTCATATGTATTTTGTTTGAAAGCACTCTGCAAATCAGAAAGCACTGAGGTTACATTTAAGTGAGAAACAGAGAAAGTGAGAAATATTTCAAGTATAATATTAAATTGTCTTTTTGTATGCTCTTTATTATTGGCTTCTTGATCAACAATAGAGCAGGCTTCTATTAACACTTGCACGGAGGAGAACGTATGATAGGGAACAAAAGCACTAATTGTATGCATATGTTAAAAATATAACAGATTCCTTCTTTCACTGAACCCAAAACGTTTTTCTTAAAAACTCATGAAAATGTCTTCTTGTAATACTTACAAGAATTGTATATTTTTATCATTCCTGAGTGGTAGTAGAAACATTAAAAAGAGCAAAATAAATATAAAAATGACTCATGTAAATATAGGAAGAGGACACTGAAACAGATTGTTTTGGCGGCAATTGAAAGAATTGAAAAGGCTTTCTATGTAGATCTGTATATTTTAGTTCCTTTTGCCTTATTAGCTGAATTAGGATTTGGAGACAAAAATCTCTTGAGCTAGGATTTCACTCTTTAACTCTATTTTCCACTCAACCTGGAAGAGACACTTGCTCCATTTTACATTCAAATGGTAGAGGTTTTTTTTGTTTTTTTTTTAAATGAAACTCCCTTTTTAACCTTTCTCTGTTTATGATAAGGTTTTGCATCTCCCTAATCCCTGCCACAGGCTTTACACATGACAAAGAAACCTCTGATAAAAGACAAGGGGAAGCTTACAATTTCTTTGGAGACTTTTCAGGAGGATTTACATCCACACTTCATTGTGACTTGTGCTTATAGTTCTCAAATAAAAGAAAGCACATTTAGCATGAAAAGTAGCTCATGAAAAAAAAAAATCAATGGATTTTTATTTTTTATTCTTTTACTTTAAAAAATGTCAGGCACAGTCTTCCAAAATTTTTTTTTTAAAAAGCACATGTTGAGAATTCTGACAAAGCAAAACCTCGAGATAAAATGATAGTGGTTACTTCTGACTAAAATTTTCATATATTGAATTTTAAATTAATATGTGGGAAAATTCTAACTTGTATCAGGTGAGTAGCATGAAGCTCTCAGTGTCATGGAGACATAACATAGCATGTCTTCTAAGCCTACTGGAAAGTATAAATCTAAAACTTATCAGAAGATCTGTAAGACAAGCTAAAAATGGCATGTTAGCATACAGGTATTATGCCTATTAAAATGCACAGTCTTTTGACATACAAGAATGAGCCTGGCTTTAATTAGAGTGTAAGTGTTCGTTGCTCAGTCTTACCTGACTCTTTGTGACCCTGTGGACTGTATGTAACCTGCCAAGCTCCTCTGTCCATGGGATTTCCCAGACAAGAATACTGGAGTGAGTTGCCTTTCCCTTCTTCAGGGGATCTTCCCGACCCAGGATTCGAACCCAGGTCTCCTGCGTTGCAGACAGATTCTTTACCATTTGAGTCACCAGAGAAGCCCCTGTGCAAAGAAATCCTTCGTACTGGTAAATTAAGATATCTTCCAGACTGATGCTAAAAGAAAGACTTGGCTGATGTATAATGGACCATTATACATCATGATCCATTTTAGAGCTAACAGAAGTAAAGTATGACATTCAGTAACCACTAAAACCATAGGGACCCCAGATTTCTTGAGATAGTAGCTAAGCAGTTCACTACTGTGGTTTCTTAAAAGAGGTATGAAGTCTGCCTTTGAGTTTAAAGAAAACACAATCAAACACAGAACCACACTCTGTTTTTGCTGAGCTACTTTTAAATGCTAGAGAAATTTTTAATTTACAAGTACCCTGTTATTGCAGTCGCTCTCCAGCTCAAAATTTCACCAATTATATGATCACAGTTAAATTGCTATTCCAGTTTTTGTCTAAAAAACACTTAATATGCCCAGTCTGTTTCTCTCCTACAAGGGAGAAAACAAATCCTCCATCAAATTTACATTCGTATGTTTAAAAGATTTCTTTAATAGATTAATCCTAGGCATCAAGCATCTCTGTACCTTGTATTTGCTATTCAAGATGTGGTCTGCAGACTTAGAGTATCAGCATAACCTGGGAGTTTGTGAGAAATTTACAATCTCAGGACCCACCCCAAGTATACTGAATCAGAAGCTCCTATGTAACAAGATACCATATGATTCACAAGGGCATTAAAGCCTGAGAATTCCTGCCCGACAATCTTCTTTTTCGGTGTTCTCATTTAAGGACACGGTCAGTTCAAATAACACGAAGACCCTGCTTTTGCATTTTCCTATAAATACCTTTACCTTAGGTTCATTTGCTAAGGCATAATCATTCTTTTGGAAGGTGGCTGGTCCAATGCAGTTCCTACAGTAGAAGAAAGAGCTCCTAGGTCTTTATTTAATTTCTTTCCAGCATAGATTTACAACAAGGTTCTGCCAATACTGTAGAGTCTAGACAATACCATAAAAAGTAATTCATTAAATTTCCTAGCAATAGCGTCTCATAGACCAATTCTAATATTTTTCACAATAGGACTTCTGGCAAGGGTGTCTTATATATTTCTGTCAAGTTCTTGTCAAAATTTACAGGTAAAAAAAAATTTTTTTCCCTGACAGCCTGAGGCTTTATGATTTGGTTCAGTGAATCAATGAAAAGTATTCATTGAAGCTCTTCTGCTGGCTGTGGGAAGACAATTGTACTAGTCTAGTGCTTATAATACTATCTAATGTTGTTCTTTTTTGAGCCACAGAGCAAGAAATAATTTTGGAGGAAGTTATAATCATTTAATACCTGTTCCTATAATCTATCTTTACTTTGGTATTTGTTTGTTCTGTATTACATGCTTTATTTAAAATGGATTTTCAAACCCTGCCTGCTATCTTTGAGTTTATACATTTGCAGACTCAAATGTATGCTGCACACAAAGGCCTGTTCTACTTATTCAGTTTATGCCTGTAGTAAAATTGTGGGTAGCAGAGCAGGATGCAAATATTACTCTTGACTCCCTTTCTTGTCCACTCTTATATCTGAGTTAAAGCATTTTCATGGAAACCCATAATAATTTTGTGATTCAAAAGGCACTGTCAGTTTGCATACCATCTTAGGGATTTTGTTAACTGAAAGGACCTACATAAATATAATGGGTGTTTATTACTTTATAGTCTTCAATTTTCAACTTAAATCACCAGGATATGTTCTGAAAGTGTTTCAGGGTGTATCTACTTTCAAGTCTTATTTTCTTGTCCAAACAGATTCTGATAAAAACAATCACAACTGAATGTTTTGAAAATGTCTACTTCTTCCTTTATTTTCAAGGCTTTTCATACACATGTACATTGACATATACAACATCCATGCGTGCGTTTGGGCTAAAGTGCTTCAGTGGTATCCGACCCTTTGCAACCCTATGGACTGTAGCCTGCCAGTCTTCTCTGTCCATGGGGTTCTCTAGGCGAGAATACTGGAGGGGGTTGCCCTGCCCTCCTCCAGGGGATCTTCCTGACCCAGGGATAGAACCTGTGTCTCTTATATCTCCTGCACTGGCAGGCAGGTTCTTTACCAGGAGCTCCACCTGGGAAGCCCCACAACACAAATATTTCAGCAATTTTCCTTTGTCTTTGTGACTCATTTCAGAAAATGATGAAAAAAGTTAGCTTCTCTAGGCATGCCACCCCCTTTTTTCCTTCCCATGAGATATCAGAAAAGGTACAGGGATTTTAAAGTCCTTTTTAGTAGGAAGAGCACAGAGCCAAGTCAGAAATATTGAAGAAAAATTAGCTTTAATCAGTGACATTGGCTACATTAGTCCTGTACTGGAGAACATTTAATCCCCTGAAATGTTTTAAAATGCTGGTAACTCCATTTGTCTGAAAATATTTAGAAATGTCAGTGATGAGGAGGTTGATTGGGAGAATAGGATTGTGCCTATTCCCCAGAAGAAGTGATCTAGGGAAGAAGCCATATCTGTAGATATTCACGTGCTCCACTTTGAGATATGCAAAGCAATTCTGCTAACTTATTGTGAGAATCCCTTTAAATGCTCTTGGGAGGTCTGAGAATAGGGTGAGATTACTATTCCAGTCTCCAGATATCTTGGGAAATGCTTTCTAGGTCTAATCTTTTACTTTCCTATTTGAATGTATGATTTCTTTTCATTGCACATCTTTTCATTTTTCTACCTTCTTCCCCCAGTACATACAAAAGCTTTAATTGATAAGTTTTTGTGTTTTTCACTGCTGACTCAACACCTTATGTTGTATCTCTAATTACCCCTGTGAGGTTCAGATAATAGCTTCAACTTTACTAAGTTTTCTCAGCTTCCCAAAGTCATATGTTAGAGCCTGCAATAACATGTCATAAATTTTCTATTAAACTTCAGTTTCTATAGTCAAGTCAGTGGAAGATCAGCAAAAATTGTGCGGCATTTTTACAGTACCCCAGTAAGAGGTGCAAGCAATTATTCCTTCAGCCTGTAAAGTGTTTGTCTTATATTAAAAATTGTTAGTCACAGTAGAAAAGAGAGGTCTAACCTTAGAAGAATTTCAGACTATGTCTTCAGGCACACTAGAAAAAGGTTCAAAAATCAATTAGGCAAGAAATCTTAACTACTGGTATTAAAAAGAGATAAAACATAATTGCTTAGCCCCAAGATTGACCCTGTGAAAATTATTTCTTCTTAATAAGTCGTCTCAATAAGACACACTGCTTTACAAATTGAATATACGTATACATATTATATAATTCTGATGTAACAGGAAGACTATTGCATCCATTCATACTGGACATGTACTAGTAGTTTTGAAGAAACAGTCAATAAAATAAAATGCTTAAAACTGTCACAGATGCAGAATTTTCAGGAATGAGTTTGACATATCCCACTTGATTTTCTTAACCTACTGCAATTGCCCACCTTATTACTCCTTTTACTTCAAGGCAAATCGTATGGGTTATCCCAGGCTGTGTAATTAAGCTTGGGTTTGTATCTTATACTCCACACTAGTTGTGTAAGCTTGAAAAAGTTATTAACCATCATGAGTTTCAGGCCATGAACAAAATGGAGATTATAATGGTACTTCATTGACTGGATTCAGTTCAGTTCAGTCACTTAGTCATGTCCGACTCTTTGCGACCCCATGGACTGCAGCATGCCAGGCTTCCCTGTCCATCATCAACTCCCAGAGCCTGCTCACACTGATGTCCATTGTATCAGTGATGCCATCCAGGCATCTCATATCTGTAGTCCCCTTCTCCCGCATTCAATCTTTCCCAGCATCAGGGTCTTTTCCAGTGAGTCAGTTCTTTGCATGAAGTGGCCAAAGTATTAGAGTTGCAGCTTCAGCATCAGTCCTTCCAATGAATATATTCAGGACTGCTTTTCTTTAGGATTGACTGGTTGGATCTCCTTGCAGTCCAAGGGACTCTCAAGAGTCTTCTCCAACACCACCGTTCAAAAGCATCAGTTCTTCAGCACTCAGCTTTTGTTATTTTCCAACTCTCACATCTGTACATGACCACTGGAAAAACCATAGCCTTGACTAGATGGACCTTTGTTGGTAAAGTAATGTCTCTGCTTTTTAATATGCTGTNGTCCCTGGGATTCTCCAGGCAAGAACACTGGAGTGGGTTGCCATTTCCTTCTCCAATACATGAAAATGGAAAGTGAAAGTGAAGTCGCTCAGTCGTGCCCAACTCTGTGTGATCCCATGGACTGCAGCCCACCAGGCTCCTCTTTCCATGGGATTCTCCAGGCGAGAGTACTAGGGTGGTGGGTGCCATTCCTTCTCTGAGACTGAGGGACTACATGACACCATTTAAACTCCCAGGAGAATTTTGGCTAACAAGATGAAAAGAGGACTTTTTTCTTTAGAAACTAAAATATAATACAAGTTCTTTAAAAAAAATAAGCTGGATTAAAATTAATAAACAACTCAGAAATTAGTTCAACAATACTTTTGAAACACTTAGCTAGTGTTTATGTTAAAGACAGCAAAATGAATCATTTATTGTTGAAGAGATATTTCAGGTGTTACTGATTTTCTTTTTCTTGTGAATTTATTTGGAGAACTTGAGTACTGTCTGCTTTTAAATCAATAATCACATATGGTACACATCAACCATATGTTGTCCATGATCAGTGCATTTTGGTGATCTATGCTAATATCAGTATAGTTATTTGTTTGGAAAATGTGTTGACATAGTCTAGCTCTTATAGCATAGATTGACATTATGATATTTTAAGCTAAATGATGAGTCAACAATGAAATGAAATAACAAAATNCCATATGTTGTCCATGATCAGTGCATTTTGGTGATCTATGCTAATATCAGTATAGTTATTTGTTTGGAAAATGTGTTGACATAGTCTAGCTCTTATAGCATAGATTGACATTATGATATTTTAAGCTAAATGATGAGTCAACAATGAAATGAAATAACAAAATAAAATGAAATGCTAAGATAAAATTTCAATTAAAAAATTAATTTATAAATCTGTCCTGAAAATACTTTCATAATTTGTTTTATGGCATTTTTTTGGTAAAAAATATAAGAGCAAATTTGAAATAACTGATAGATGTAATTAAAATAGGAAATTATATTATGATTATTTCAAAGAAATATGAAATAATTTAATTGTGACTCAGAAAGCTAATCAAAAGCTTAATATCATGGAACCAGTTCTGCTGGGTTCACATTTGTTGCATCTTGGTCCAAACTTAAATGCTTTCCACATCTCTTACTCACCTATAATTAAGTGTAATTATTGAATCTTGTGAGTTAATCACAAACTATTACTTGTTAGTTAATTGGAATGCAGCCAAAGCCAATATTAAATATTCTTCTTCTTCTTCTTCTTTTTTTTTTTTTTTTGATGTCTAAGCATACTCTTTGGGCTTCCCTGGTGGTTCAGCTGGTAAAGAATCTGCCTACACTGCGGGAGACCTGGGTTCAATCCCTGCATTGGGGAGATCCCCTGGAGAAGGGAATGGCTATTCACTCCAGTATTCTGGCCTGGAGAATTCCATGGACTGTATAGTCCATGGGATCACAAAGAGTCGGATACAACTGAGTAACTTTCACTTTCACTTTTCCAGTATGGTCTTTGCTTGAAGAGAAAGTGTTTGGTTAGCTTTTCTATTCATTTTTCATGGTAACATGGGTACTATCATGATGACTCCATGCATGGAGCTTTCTCTTAAATCTGGCATGCTTGCACAGCATCCTGGATACAATTAGTTCAAATTAAAAAATGGTATTATTAAAAGTTAGACTCATGCTTACAAGCCTAGAGAGAAAGGAAAGATAACAATGATTGAGAGGCCTTTTCAAACAACTAAGATAAAAAATAATTTGAAGAATTATGATTTGTAACTAGAAAGCTTGAAATATTTATGGAAGTATAGGATTAAAAGAGTCTAAAATATGGTCGTTATGTTTCTAAGAGAGAAGTTAAATGAATTAGATAAAGAGACAAGACTGTATTAATATTTCTAACCATGACCTCAAAAATTAACTAAGAAAGTTAAAAAATCATAATTAGAATATTTCTAATGGGTCAATTCATATTTCAAATTTCAGCACCTCTATCTATTAAATTGGGACTTTCCTGGTGTCAGTGTTAAAGAATCTGACTGCCAATGCAGGAGATGCAGGTTTGATCCCTGGGTCAAGAAGATCCCGTGGAGAAGGAAATGACAAGCCACTCTAGTATTCTTGCCAGGGAAATCCCATTGACAGAGGGGCCTGGTGGACTATTGTCCATGGGGTCACAAAACAGCCAGACATGGCTTAGCAACTAAACAACAACAATAACCTGTTAAATTATGTCTATTATTGTGATAAAGAAATAGCTAATGATAGTTTATATAAGGAGTGAGTTGCCATGCCTTCCGCCCGGGTATCTTCCCAACCCAGGAATCCAACCCATGGCTCCTGTGTCTCCTTAAAGACTTCATATAATAGTACTGTACATTGCTTTTTTGATATAATAAAACTGGTTACAGAATTCAAATCTATATTTACTTGCTTATTGATTGTAACACAGAGACTTTGTCTGCTGGGCAGACATTATTAATATTTTTTTTAAATATTAGGTTTATCACTACTGGAAAACAACAGTGAAAGCCCACTTTTCCTTTTCAACAGAGTCACAAGTTTTATTTAGCAAAAATCTCCATGGCTGTCTTTGTTAGGATGACGATATATTCTATTGAAGTTGATTGGAAGTTTGAACACATCTTTCCAAAATGACAATACTGAAAATGGTTTAAGTAAATCTGTTAGCTGGGAAGAAAAAAAGATACAAGGTAAGAGCAGGGATGCAGACAAAGATGCTAGGTCAAAACAGGGAGAGAGGAAAAACAGTGGCCATTTCTTTAGTTGGTCCCATTATAGAGTCTTTGAGCATCTGGCAATATCCAGAGTTATAATAAAACCTAAAGGGTATTGTGGATCCATTTCTGTTCCCAGGGCTTCTGAAGTATGAGACAATCTGCTCTGACCCTAGTGCAGGTGAAATTTAGCCAACTTGTAATTCTGAACACCTGGACTCATTTAATGTCCGTGAAATAAAAGTTACTGGGCTCTGCCTACCTCCATCTTGACAAGTTTGTCAGTGTTCAAAGCATCATAAAATGACAAGGATTTTGAGGCTCCAGGGCACTCTCACGTGGCCTCTTCTACTTCCAGGGGATCTTAAAAGGTATGCAGAGGGAAGCAGCATGCTGTGACTGAAAAGCATCAGTTTGGAATGAAATAGTCTGGGTTAAATGTGACTAGATGTTTTAGCTTAGAGAAGTCACCTACTTGTTTTGAGTTTCAGGCATCCTCCACATGATAACTCTAAGGCTGACAAATAGAGTTAGTATGAGGATTAAAGGTGTGAAGGTTTGAAAAGTAATTGATTTATCATTTGGTACATACAATAGGAAGTATGCTAGCATCTCTCTCTTTCCAAAAGACTTACTAATATCACATCTAAACTGCAATCTCTTTTGAGCACCTTTGGATCCCTTCTGAGAAGCCTACTACTTAAGTATGATTAAGCACACAAAATCTGAAACCAGATTGTTTGAGACCCAATCACAGCTCAGATGCTTATTAGGCATCTGTTTTGGGGCAAGTTATTAAGCCCTTTGAGGTTCAGCTCCCTCATCAAATAAATGGAAATAATAGCATATATTCTCATATAGTATTTCTTATAAACTGCTTAAGAGTGCATACAACATGGCAAGTATCCAGGAAGGATAGCTTTTAACATCACTACCTTCACCATCATCATCAATTCATCATCATGCATCTGCTACCAAATACAGACTTTCTTAAACTTCCACTTATTAGGGAAGCTTTGGCACTAATGTTACAAAACAGTTAATAGGTTGGGTATGGTTTCCATTTAGCCTTAGAAGATATTTTTGATTAATTTCTCAGTGGATTTTTATCTTCTCAATGAGTTTTGATTTATTATCATTTTGAAGGAGTGGGCATGTTTGGCAAAGGAATTATATAAGTTGGATATGAGAACATAGCATATTACTCTTGCTATGATTTTAATAATTAAAGATTTATCATAGATAACTCAAACATTGGAGAATACAGTTAATCAAACGAGACATGTTTTCCTATATGGCATTGGCTTTTCAACTAGGGTCGAGGTAGACATTTAAATGTGTCTTTGTACTTTGATGGGTATCCACTCTTCAGTACTTGCTTCATAAAAAAGGGCATTTTTCACAGACAAGCATTGTCCTTTGGCTCATCAGAGTCAATGACCAACTCCACCCTAAAGTTCTCAAGGTTCTTTTTCATCCCTTATATAAGGGAAACAAAGATCTAATTAGACAGAAGGAATAATAAAGATCCTGAGATGGGACCAAACATGTTACATTCGTGTAAATGGAAGTCCTTTGTGATACAACAGTGAGAAAAAGAGAGAGGATGTATGTTCTTTGGGTGGATGGCTAATAACTTGGCTTTGCTTCTGATGGTTATCTCTCCATTGGGCTTTGCTCTGTTATCAGAGTCCACAAGTCTCTTCAGAATACCCTCTGGCTCTTCCAGGGGAACCATGAAAAGGGATGATCTCAAGGAACCCCCCAGGCTTCCCTGGTAGTGCAGCTGGTAAAGAATCCGCCTGCAATGCAGGAGATCCCAGTTCGATTCCTGGGTTGGGAAGATCCGCTGGAGAAGGGATAGGCTACCCATTCCAGTATTCTTGGNAACCATGAAAAGGGATGATCTCAAGGAACCCCCCAGGCTTCCCTGGTAGTGCAGCTGGTAAAGAATCCGCCTGCAATGCAGGAGATCCCAGTTCGATTCCTGGGTTGGGAAGATCCGCTGGAGAAGGGATAGGCTACCCATTCCAGTATTCTTGGGCTTCTCTGGTGGCTCAATTGGTAAAGAATCTGCCTGCAATGTGGGAAACCTGGGTTCAGTCCCTGGGTTGGGAAGATCCCCTGGAGAAGGGAACATGTGTCTACTCCAGTATTCTGGCCTGGAGAATTCCATGGTCCATGAAGTTGCAAAGAGTTGGACAGAACTGAGCCACTTTCAGTGAACCCCCAGTGATTATTGCGGTTGAGAAGTTAGCAATGAATATTTACCTTAAGTTCAAAATGCTCATACATTATTGAGATTTGAGCACTTTGTGTGATTTTGCCTTCAAATTTCTAAGCCAAATTGCTTAGCATTGCTTCTGAATTCACTGATTCAAAATTTTTCCAGAAAAATAATTGGGTGAAAAATGTATCTTCTTGTTTGAAGCGACTAGTTCATTACCTGGAAACTTGCATTTTAGGGACTCAAGCACTAATCTTTGTTGATTTTTCTCTTTCAGGTGAATAGGGAGGTAAAATGGTCAAAGGTGAAAACTTTTCTTTCTTCAACTAATTTGTAGAGGGTACTTGAAAAACAAGTCAAATGATTTCAAACAGTATTTGAAATGGGGAAAGTGTACAGAGAACTCTTGCTACATCTTGAGATAAAAGAGCTCTCTAGAGAAATGAGTTAACAAGACATTCTACCCCACAAAGAAACTAAACGTGTTACATTAGCTTTGAAATGTAAGCATAGAATGATGAATCATTTTTTGACATTGTAGAAGTATATGACTTTTAGAAAATGTAGTGAGTCCCTGTTGATTCAGAAAGGCTTTATTTATTACATTTCATAAAGCACACTGATGAATGAAACTTAGGAACAAACAATTAGATGAATGTCAAGATACATACCGTTACGTTCTACCTTTATATCAACAATTTTCCATTCTTACATTGGAAGATTTTGTAGATGTGATTAGCCATCTATTTTGCAATTGCTTTATGTCTACAAATGATGCAATTTAGTTTTTTTGTGTGTAAATCCTTAATCGAGTTTACTCTTCTAGATAAAATTTCGGAATAATTCCTACATATGTTCATACATAGTTTACATTTCTCTGTCTCAACAGAGAGTCCATGTATTTATATCTGAATTTGCATATGTATATAACAGCATCTGTCTTTTTATTCGTATATATCTTCCTCCGCAGGGCCTATGCACATACTGTTTCCTCTGCCTGGAAAACTCTTACTCTCATTGCTGACTTTTTCACATCTTCAGCTCCTCAGCGAGGCTTTCCTTAATCACTCAATGCCTCTCATAACACCCTGCCCTTTTCCTCTTGACCCTTAGCATACTTTATATGCTAATATAAATTTTAATATATAAAGAAATGTTATTATATAAAGAAATAATTTTAATATATAAAGAAATAATAAGAGACTTAAAGCTTCATAATGGCAGTGGCACTGTCTATTTTGTTTACCAGAATTTGGCAAAATGTCAGGAGTACAGTATAAAATCCATTTGCATTTGTTGAATGAATGAATCAGTAAATAAATAAATACAAGTGAAGACTTAACACAAGTTTAGTATTTTTTGTTTCCAGAACTTTAGTGTCATTTATCCAAAGAAATCATATAATTTAGAAAAAAAATGAATGTATATAAACACAATCAACACATACCTGTTTAAAATTTTAAATCCTGGGAAGAGTGGTATAGCATTTTCATGAAACGTATGGCATCTAATAGAAACTAGCTGAATGTTTCTTATTATTTTATTTTCATGACAATTTTATTGTTTTATTAAGACAAAGAAAGGCCACAATCATCAGGAGCTTCAGCCTTAGAGATTTTATATTCTGTTCTGAAAACTTTTCTGCCAAAATTACACATATAAACATAGATTTATTTTTGATGGCTACAGAAAAAATTGCTTACCACACTGGGGATAATAGAACCTTGCTGATTCTGTAGAAAATAGCCTTTGGTGAATGCCTTTGTCTGCCCATATGTTGTTGTTTAGTCGCTAAGTCATGTCTGACTCTTTTATGGCCCCAAGAACTGTAGCCTGCCAGGCTCCTCTGTCCATGAGTTTTCTCAGGCAAGAATACTGGAGTGGGTTGTCATTTCCTTGACCAAGAGATTTTCCCAACCCAAGGATTGAACCTGTGTCTCCTGCATTGGCAGACAGATTATTTACACCGAGCCACCTGGAAAGCCTATGGGTATATATGTGTGTGTATATATATACACATATGTACAGCTTTGCTTTTTCTAAGGGTATAGACAGGTAGTCCTGGGCTAGAATCAACAAAAATGAAAAAGTGAAAGGTAGCCCTGTCAGCTTTTCTCTTGGAATGTGTTTAAAATTAAGTCTCTGCTCAAGGCTTGTGGAAACCAAGATCAGTTCAGTTCAGTCGCTCAGTCGTGTCCAACTCTTTGCGACCCCATGAATTGCAGCACGCCAGGCCTCCCTGTTTATCACCATCTCTCGGAGTTCACTCAGACTCATGTCCATCGAGTCCATGATGCCATCCAGCCATCTCATCCTCGGTCATCCCCTTCTCCTCCTGCCCCCAATCCCTCCCAGCATCAGAGTCTTTTCCAATGAGTCAGCTCTTCGCATGAGGTGGCCAAAGTACTGGAGCTTCAGCTTTAGCATCATTCCTTCCAAAGAAATCCCAGGGTTGATCTTCAGAATGGACTGGTTGGATCTCCTTGCAGTCCAAGGGACTCTCAGGAGTCTTCTCCAACACCACAGTTCAAAAGCATCAATTCTTCAGTGCTCAGCCTTCTTCACAGTCCAACTCTCACATCCATACATGACCACAGGAAAAACCATAGCCTTGACTAGACGGCCCTTAGTCGGCAAAGTAATATCTCTGCTTTTGAATATACTAATCAGGTTGGTCATAACTTTTCTTCCAAGGAGTAAGATAGCATTATCTAAAAGTCAGTTCATCAAACACACTTGAAAATATTATCTCACTATTATTTTTCTGGTTTCAAGTCAAAATTTACAAAAACAATTTAAAAAATTGTATCAGTTCCAAACTAACCTTTTAATTTCATGTATATTTTATAATCATTCACTGAGTCATTCAAATTTTAAAGATTTTACAAATAATTGTATTTATTTATTTTTGGCTGTGCTATGTCTTCATTGCTGTGCAGGCTTTTCTCTACTTGTGAGCAGAGGGCTACTCTCGAGTGGTGTGTGGGCTTCTCACTGTTCTAACTTCTTTTATTGCAGAGTGTGGGCTCTAGGCACACAGGCTTAGTAGTTGCGGTTCCTCAGCTCTGGTGCACAGATTTAAGAGTTGTGGCACAACTATTTGCTCTGTGGCATGAGGAGTCTTCCTGGATCAGAGAATGAATCTATTTCTCCTACATTAGCAGGCAGATTCTTTACCACTGAGCCAGCAGGGAAGTCCTTAAAGATTTTGTTACTATAAAGACTAATTTTACTTTACTTACAACCTGGTTACTAAGATAATGTTTACCATGAAGAGGACTGAAGCCACCATCCAAAGATGTTTTATCTCTTGTCTGAAAGATAGTGTTCTCTATGCTGTGGAAATTTAAAAGTCAGACCATAATTGCATAGTCAGCTCTCCATGAAAATGATGGTTCTGGGATGCAAGTAAATGAAATCGATAAATAATCCCAGACTTCTTTTATAGAAAAACTATTTTACTTAGAAATTCCAACAACTATTGCAACTGGGAGAGTTGAATGTCCTATTCCTGTCCAATTTCTGGGCAGGAATTAATAACAAGCAGTGTAACAACCCAAAGACAAGGAATCAAAGAGAAGCAGAGAAACAAAGGTTATGGTTTTAATTAGCAGCTGAAACCCAGTGTTTATTTCCTACAGTTTCCTAAATGACAATAAAATGTGACCAAAGCTAATTTAACAGCCAACCAAGGGTTTAAAGGTTATAATAAAACAAATTTAAAAAACCATAAACAAGCCATATCTGATCAATCCACTGAACTTTTGATGGGGCTTAAGCAGGTGTCACCTTATATCTCCATGCAGCAGCTCAAGAGGTTTGTCATGATGCCAAACCACTAGGCTTCATGTTCAACCCAGAGATCTTACTGTGAAAAGTTAAGAACCTGAGATGGGTCACCAGTCAATGCCTGCTTTTCACTCTGCTTAATTTCTGCTTTTTGATTATTCAAGGAAAGAGAGCTTAATGATAGTACACATTCTTTATATATAAGGACACATTTAAAGATGCATATTTCTATTTTATGATGGTTATTTATATCAGTGGATGGAAATGCAGAATTAATGATCTTAAATAGCTTTATTTAAGAAGAGTTTTGCTTTATTTCATCCTAGAGTTTTGTGGCATCATGCAGAGATATGCTATTTGAACCATGAAAAGTATGATGAAAAAGACTTGAGATTTATGAACTCATAGCCACACTGGGAAAACTTCATAATGGTTGGAGAATGTCTTTTAAAATATAAAAGATAACAGTAAAGAATCTGCTTGCAATGTGGGAGACCTGGGTTAGATTCCTGGGTTGGAAAGATCCCCTGGAGGAGGGCTTGGTAACCCAGTCCAGTATTCTTGCCTGGAGAATTCCCATGGACAGAGGAGCCTGGTGGGCTACAGTCCTTGGGATTGCAAAGAGTTGGACATGACTGAGCTACTAAGCACAGCAAAATCCAGTATAGGCTCAATTGGTAAGCACAATAGAGATAGTTTCAAAATACCAACAGTAAGATGATTGCCCCTTTCAAAGACACACCCACCAGTCACTTAGTAGGCTAGTTTCATCCCAACAGTATTCTAATTATTGATTTAATTTCATCTAAGGAGAGATAATGTGAGGAAATGGAGGCATTGAAGAGTCAGTGCTATCACCAGAATTCAGGTTCTATCTGTCCTCCAAAGAAGGACTCATTGGCTTCTGTGCTCACCACCACCACCGAGTCCTGCAAACATGGTAAGCCATGTGATNAAGGAGAGATAATGTGAGGAAATGGAGGCATTGAAGAGTCAGTGCTATCACCAGAATTCAGGTTCTATCTGTCCTCCAAAGAAGGACTCATTGGCTTCTGTGCTCACCACCACCACCGAGTCCTGCAAACATGGTAAGCCATGTGATCTTACCCATAAAGACAAGTCTCTCCATCCCCTATGAAGAGAAGGGTTATACTTTCTTGGAAAAAAAAAAAGCCAAACACATAAGGTTTACAAAAATTTCCTAGCTTATTCTGAAATATCGATCTAGTGGGATATTCCCTTTCCCCTTATAAATTGAAGAATTTCTGATGTAAAAATATAACACAATCCTAAATCTCAGCTATTGTATTAACTTTGAAAAAAATCTAGGACTCAAATTCAAATGTAGGTGCCTTTGATTCATTTCAAAAAACTAACATGTCTGTTCTTTTCTCCCTCCTTCTCTCCTCTCTCTCCCTCTCTCTCTCTTTTTTACTTTGTCTCTCTCTCTACTAACCACAAAGCAACCACTAGGCTTTTCATAGAATGATAGTATCATTAACATTGGAGGGTTCATAGAGGGGTGTCTAATCAAGCAGTCTCTGCCTCAGTACAACTAATGGCTGGACAGTTTATACCATAGGTGAGCATGATTAGATTTTAGAATAGTCCCTCTTAAGCCAGCTGGTAGCTGCTTTTACTTTGGTCAATTCTCAGTTTTTCCAAGCTTTCGTTCTAAGTTTTTCTTTAGCTTTTTTATTTGCAAAGTAGATATGGTACTTCACAAATTGTTGTGAAAATCAGTCGAGGTACTGTATGTTCTAACTGCACTGCAATGACTATATAATTCAAGCATTGTTTTAATTAACTTCCATCAAACTACTGTGAAGTAAAACATTGTTTTCCAAATGTAAGAATAGCAATGATAGAAGTAATAATAATAATAATTGAGCTCAGAGGTGCTGAGTGGCCATTAAGTGTGCTAAGAACTTTATACGCATTATCTCATCAAAAGAAAATTGCAATGTGATGAAAACGTCCTGGAATTAAATAATGGTGATGCTTGCACAACCTTGCGAATGTTCTAAAATCACTGAAGTGTATGCTTTAAAAGGACAGATTTTATGGTAGGTGAATTAGATCTCAATTTAAAAAAGAATGTGTAGGTGCAAGAGCCTTGGAAAACTATAAGCACAGAGGTAGTCCTCACAGTGCTGTGAAGGAAACAATAAGGAATAAGTCAGTTTGGGGTTTTTGTTTGTTTGTTTTTACTCTCAAGTTCTTTATCATATGGTTGAGGAGTTACAACAGGTACATAAAAACTAATACCTAAAACATGTAGTCTGGGCTGGGGGGCTGTCATGAGCTTACAAAGTTTTATTAGACTGTCTGAGGACCAGGAGATGAGTATAAGACTCCAGAAGGGGGATACCATTGTCAGGATGTAGTTTCATGGAATCAAAGAAGCTATAGCAGTCTAAAGAACAGGGGCACATTAGAAAAGATACTGTCCTCCATGAAGATTTGATGAGTAAATGAAAATATGATTTTCTTAGAATACATGAGCCTTTAATGATATCTCGCTAGAGTGATCACTGTAGATTTTAGCCACTTCTGGTTCTTTATCATGTGGTGCTGTGAAATGTCATCAGCCAAAAAGAGAGGTGTACTTCTCAATAACCCTGCTCTTGACTCCATTCTTTGATTTCAGAATCTTGTAGAACATGGACACAATAGAAAATACTTTGTTTTTACAAAATTCCTCCAATTTGATGAGGTTTCCATACTTATATTTATCAGCTATATGATTTGAGGCACATTATTTAAACTCTCTGAGCAGATAGAGAAAATAACACTTAGCTTTAGGTCAGCTAGGAGTTTCAGGTAGATTCCTGGTATGTTTCAAAAGTCTATTATGAGAATGCCTCATTCTATTATTACTGAAAGTCTGGTACTCAGTGAACCCTGTAGTGTGTAGGGCCCAGAAAGATGAGAGGGAGAGAGAATGTATCTTTTACATCCCTGAATGTCTTTGGTATCCACTGGATGGCTGACAGCTGTCCAATTGGCTTGCTTCTGCCATACAGTCGAAGGCTTCCTGAGACACTTTGAAATCTTCCTCACAGAGCAGCTCTGCTCCTGCCAATCCCTCCCCGCTTTTAAGGGTATGAGTATTTTCATGCATTATTTATCTCCCCTTTATCTCTCCAATTTGAAAACTTTCTGAAGGGCGAGAACATACATGACTTGTTTGCATTGTCTGCATGCTTATCAAATGCCGAATTCATATTATTCAATTTTGTATTTATTAACTGAATGAAGAAAAAAGTATTAGTCAATAGGGAAAGTGGAAGACAGGTCTGTTTTTGAAATGGTTGTGGGGTTTCTATTGGGGAGAGAGTGCATTGCCAGCTCAGTGCCAGGTTAAAATGACTAGATCCAAACCATGTGTTGACATTATCATTCATCTAGACAGGTAGGCACAATCTCTACCATGCAGACCCCTGAGTCACTCACTGGAAACTGTTCAGGGGTTAAATTAGCAATTATCTGAATTGGTATCTATTTTGAGGTGAGAGAACAGATGCCTCTCTGACTCTGACACTTTGCAGTGTCACTTACTCCCAGCAGCAGTGACTCGAGGTCTCAGCATCATCATCAGCCTTAAAATCTTGTTCCCTGATGAGGATTAGTCTCTGGAGGAGCAAAACACAACATTTAACCTGACTCTGATTTTAGTTGACAGTGTAGACTTGGACAACGGGGACTGTTCTGTACAATAGGAAATGAAGCTGAGTATTGAGTGCATTTGAAGACATCATCAAGTTCTCTCCACAGTGGGGCCCTGGAGTACTGAGCTCTACTGTGTGGCACAACAGAAGCTTATAGACCATAAGCAAGTCTCCTTGCAAAGTCTACATGCCATGCTGGATTACATAATTATTTATTTTGTTTAGTGGTATTATAAGAGTATGATAAATAAATGAACAACAAAAAAGACACTTTTTCTTTCTTTCTTTCTTTCTTTTTTAAACTGTTTTCTTGGACATAATTGAGCTAAACACTTCTTCCTAACAACCCCAGAATAGGGAACAAAGCAGTGGATGTATTTGTATGCCATAGTATATATATTTTGTTGTATCTATTTCATATGCATATAGATTGAAATATATCTGCATTTTAAACATACAAACATCCTGCTTGGAATATGCCCAAGATATTGAGTAAATCATTAAATCCAGATCTTGGTTAAAACAAATATTTTTCAAATGAGTATGTGATTGCAGATGGAACTAAGAGATGAATTAACTTTAGTGTCACTGGCTAAATCTTTCAAGCTCCTTCCTGGTGTCATCTTTCATGTTTCCTTTTAACTTGGTTTAATAATATAATCCTTATTGTGAAATCAGCTTATGTGAAAAAATCAATAATTACCTTTGTCACTATTTATTTAATGAATCCATGGAAAGATTTCATTAAATTATAAATGCCTCGTTACTGATATTCTCATAATAGACTTTTGAAATTATTATGTGAGCCAGTTATCTATTTTAAGAAAGATACAGTGTTGAAAGATAAGTACATGTCCGGTGAAATGACTGCTGGTTTTGCTAATACAATATTCATGAGAATTTGCCAGAGACAATCACATTTAATCCCGGAGAATAAGAATTTGAAATGAATTCTTTTAAATTGTAATTATCCATTGGCAAGAAAGTTTAGCAAGTTTTATTGTTTATGAAATTGAAATGACTTTCTATCCTGTTAATATGGGAGGGGTGTATTTTGAGAATATTTACAGTTTCTGAATAGAACTATAAATATTGGCTCTCTAAATATGCTTGATATTAATATTTTATTGTTTATATGCCTTTTTATTTGTTTTTAGGGGAAAAATTGGCCTATTGGCTATTATTTATAGTTGAACTGTTTTTCAAGAACTTGATGCAACCTGGAGTGGAGTAAATGATGCCTACGTTAGGGTACAGTCTATTGTCTGAAACTACTCAGGTGATAATTCAGTTCTAGTTGACGCTGGACTTTGAATTCATGAGATGTCAAAGATGTTGGAAACTGAAAGATCAAATCAGCATATGCAGGAAAATATGAGCATCCTTTAAAGCCAGAAGCTCTCCAAGAATCACCAGTTCTCACTGTTTCTTAATAGTCTGTTTTGTTGCAAGAAATGAATCCCTGAGAAATCTGGGAATTTCTTTACGCTAGAAGATATATATTTTATCACATATACATGGGACCTAGAAAAATGGTACAGATGAACCTATTTTCAGGGCAGAAATAGAGATGCAAACATATAAAATGGACATGTGGACATGGAGTGGCAGAGAGGAGGTGGAATGAATGGGAGATTGGGATTACCATATCATACTACGAGGGGTAACATGGATAGCTAGTGGGAACCTGCTCTGTAGCACAGGGAGCTCAGCGTGGTGCTCTGTGGGGACCAAGATGGCTGGGATGGGGTGGGGAGTGGGAGGGAGACCCAAGAGGGAGGGAATGTACGTATACATAGAGCCAATTCACTTCATTGTACCACAGAGATTAATACAACATTGTAAAGCAACTAGACCCCAATAAATTATATGGTGGTGATGATTTAGTAGCTAAGTCATGCCTGACTCTTTGAGATCCCATAGACTATAGCCAGCCAGGCTCCTCTGTCCCTGGGATTTCACAGGCAAGGATACTGGAGTGGGTTGCCATTTCCTTCTCCAGGGGATCTTCCCAACCCAGAGGTTGAATTCACATCTCCTGCTTGGCAGGCAGATTCTTTACCACTGAGCCATGTGAGAATTCCCAATAAATTACATATATTAACTCAAAAAAGAAAATAAGCATTTTACTTTTCATATTGCCAAAAAATATAGGGATAAGGTAAAGGACTCTTTTTCAGATTTTGGTGCGTTTTGTATCTTTAGCATTGTAACGTGTCTACTCACAGAATTTGAATCTCCTTAATGATTAGAACTCTGATGAAAATAGCCTTCTGCAGCCTTCCTGTCAGAACAAGTAGTAAACTTTAAGAATTTCTTTCTGTCTATTCTGGGATAAGATACATGTCTATAATAGAAGAAACACTAAACCAATCAACTCTAGAGTAACAGATATCCTCACATGCTTGTTATGGTGAAAGAGTGGATTCCTAGGTTGTGACAGGAATTTAAAACTGTTCCATGGAATATTTCTTCTTTACTCCTGTAAAGTCTAGGAAAAGTCTCATTACTACCTTGGTCACTCTTGGATAATGAAAAAAAGTCCTCTGTTCATGTGGATATAATTTCAGCTTATGTGTACGCTCAGTCTGTCAGTCGTGTCTGACTCTTTGCGACCCCATGCACTGTAATCTGCCAGGCTCCTCTGTCCATGGAATTTTCCAGATAAGAAAACTGGTGTGAGTTGCCATTTGCTACTCCAGGGGATCTTCTCTTGAGTCTCCTGCATTGGCAAATTTTTTACCGCTGTGCCACCTGGGAAGCCCAGTTTCAGCTTACTTATTTATAATAATAAATACAGTTTCAGTTAAAGCCAGTCTCTTATGCCTGCTTGGGCTGCCTTGGAGCTGCTACTTGCACTGGGTGAGGGAACAGGGTCATGTCTCCTCTTACTTCCAAGGCCTTTACTCCTCTTCCTTTCTGATTCCTCCAGGTATGAAGCAGGAGAAGGAAGAGGAGATAAGGAGAAGAAATGATCTTACTTGGCTAATACAGTAGTAACCATCTAGCTGGGTTTAGCCCATGCTTAAATTTGGCTTGGAGGAGCGCTTTGGGGGGACATTTTGTTGGGATTTTTTTGTGTGTGTGCTCTTAACCACATGGTTGAAATTTCTTTACTTGCAATTCCCTGAAAGTGGGTAAATGCACCTCCTTCAGATAGTCATTTAGGATTTCACCTCAGTCCCTGCGTGCCCATCACTGCAACTCCATGCTTTCTGTTGAGTTGTCTTCACTACTCACCACCTCTCTCTCCAGGGACCCTCTTGGATAGAATACAACACTGTTCTGTGGTGGCTCTCTAAGCCATGGTCCATGTGTAATGCTTACGTGTCCTTTCTTCTAATGAAGTATTACACTGGTTAGCCCTGGGGCAGTAGTAACTCCTTGCTCTGCCATCAGAGCATCAGCCAGTTATAGTCTCTCTCCTTGAAGATTTGTTGGGCAAGAGTCAAATCCAAGGCAAGGGCAGCCAGGGTGGCTGATTACCCCCACAACTGCTCCCAACTTCCAGGAGACAAGTATCAAACTTCCTGGGATATGCCATTGAAGTCCCTTTCCCCTGTACCCCTAAGATAAGGGAAAAGTAACCTTCTATCTTGGAGGTACATGCAAATCACATCACACCCCAATTTTCTCCAAAAATTCACTTCTTNGTTCACTACGACAGGGAAACGCCTCAATCCATCCAGTAAAAGTATCTACCCAAACTCATAAGCAAGAATATCCATTAGCTTTTGGCATATGAGTAAAATCAATTTCCCAGTCCTCTCCAGGATACTTCCCACTTCGTTGTAATCCAGATTTTGCTTCCAAAACCTGTTCAGCAGTCACCACAGCATAACCTGCTTTACGCTTTCCATCCCAGACAAAAGAACTGCCATCTGTAAATATTTCCACGTCAGGATTGTCTAATGGGGTATCCATTAGATCTTCCCGAGCGTGGCCTTGCAGTATCGCATAGGAAGACCAGGTGTGTCTTCTTTAAGCCCTGGGGATCGAATCTATCCCAGTTTTTCAGGATACAGTTCAAAGGAGTGAGGCTGGAATTGTTAGCTCCCATCTTGTCTTGAAGGATCCCGGATGAGCCCCCAAGATGAAAGGTTGTTGTTGAATTACGACGCCAGGATTCTTGGCCTCTGGAGGAGAAGAATTCAATCCAGGGCCAGAGACGAGGCTTGATCGCTCAGAGTTTTTGTGTAATAAAGTTTTATTAAAGTATAAAGGAGATAGAGAAAGCTTATGACATAGACATCAGAGGGGGCAGAAAGAGTGCCCCCAAAATCCACTTCTAATTATCAATCACCTCTTGGTCTTGTCTTTTTAATTGGCTGCAAATAGGTAATTACTCAAGGGTCCCAAAAGTAGTTTTCAGTGCTCTTCTTTGCAAGTCTGACTTAGGCAGTCTTATACCTCATTTTGTAAAATGGAAGTTGAAATCTGGCCTTTTTTATTTGTTTGTTTTTTACTTACTGACATGTCGAGATTGCAGCTGAAATTGAGATAAAAGAGTCCATTTTAACATCCAGTTATGTCCATGTTAAAGATTGAGGGCAGAAGGAGAAGAGGGAATCAGAGGATGAGATGACTGGATGGCATCACCAATGCAATGGACATGAACTTGTGCAAACTTTGGGAGATGGTGAGGACAAAGTGGCCTGGTGTGCTGCAGTCTATGGGGTCACAAAGAGCTGGACATGACTGGGCAACTGAACAGCAAATGTCCATGTATCAGTCGCTTACTATCCTCTCTAAAATTATTTTAAGCATGCATTGATTGATACATACAAACAATCTTCAGAGCATAATAATAGCCTCCATGGTGCTCCTATTCTAGCCAGAAAGATAAAACAAGTAACAAATAACAACCAGATTTACCAAATATGCTACCTGTAGCTAGAGGATGACCCAATATTCCTAAAGTTCAGCCTAGTGTAATGATTAGGAGCTCAGCCACTGGAGCCTAACTGCCTGGGTTTGAATCACAGCTTTTCTCTTTCTAGCTATATGACCTTAGCTAAATTACTTTACCATTCTGTGCTTCAATTTCTTCATCTGTCAAAGGCAGACAGACTAGTACCCCTCTCTTGGAGCTGATAGGAAAAATATCAGAGTTAGTATTGGTAAAGTGCTTAGGACTATAGAGTTGTTGCTTAAATAAAGATAACTTAATAAACTATTCTTAAAAAATGTCCTGTGACATTGTATCACAGGTGTTAAAATATAAATATGCCGTGTTCAATATTTTACTGAAAATCAGCAAAGAGGAATCCTACTAAAATGAAAAAATAATGAGTGTTTACACAAAATACCTAGGCTTTAAAATTTTCTACAAAAGTCTTTATAGGTCCTTGGATAAAGAGTGTTCATTGAAATCCTCTTGCTTATCTTCTGAATCAATCTATAAGAAAGCAAAATGCCTTACAGTGGCATATACTTAAAAGTAAGAAACTTGAGAAACACGGTAGAATATAAAAATAAGCCCAGGTTAAAACAGAAGAGCAGAGGTCTATGTGGCTTGTTAAATTTCCCTCCTTATTTTGACTGAGTTTCCTAATAACCCAAGTCAGAATGGAAATGTGATTTTGTCATATTGTCCATCAAGCACAAAACAAATAAAAACACACAAAAATAAAAGCTGTACTAACCTGTTACAGGAAAGAGCTCTTTTGTGGACCCAAAGAACCAGGAATAAGAAAAACAGAAGGGAACAATGACAATGATCAATGTCCCAAACAACATCTTCAAATACTTCCCTTCAATTAATGCAGTGTTATACAAGATTTTTTTTTAATTAGTACAATAACTCTCAGTGTAAGCTGATGTCATACTCTTGCTGCTTAGTTCAATGATGAGAATCCAGCAAGAAGTCAAGAGGATGTGGTCCGAATCTTCAGGTTTCTGATGTCCTGATTTTAAATTTCTGCAGGAATGGATGGACTATGTGTCCTTTACATCCCTTTCCCCTCATGTCGTTCCTCTCAACTGAGGTTTGACAAAAGGTGAGCTGCCAACAATTTGAGGTTATGTACTCTGACAAGGGCCTGCAGTGAAAGTGTTCTCTGCCACTGGTTAAGGGCAAATCCACATGCTTTAAAAATAACTGAACTCATGCTAGAACTGACAGCCCTGCTGTTAGAGAAGCCTTCTCAAAGGCAGAGGGCATAACCACATGTTTCTCTTTGGTGCTTTGTATAATGAAACTATAAAGTTAACAGCCACAAATTTTGCACTGAGAATTTGTAATGTTGCTTCACATAATTCAGAGAGTTAATTTTAAATAGCCATATCTTAACTTCATCTTAGCTTAGATATACACTAAGAACGAGGGAACTGAATTCTAACTCTAGCATCCCTCTTTTTAATTATATGACCTTGAACAAGTCATTGCACCTTCCTGGATCATAATTTCATCATCTGTAAAATAATTTGAATAAATTTCAGATTCTTAGCACAGGAGGATTTCCTGTGTGAATAATGATTGCACTCACTAAATGCCTATCTGTGTATTCATACTCTATAGAATTATTTTCTATATTGTGAGCCTTCGTCCACATTATATTCAGAATTAGACTTTATTGCTCTGATTTCACCAGTTATTAAAAGGGAGAATTTCAAGCCTCATTTTTCTTGTGAAATGGAAGGCATGGATTAAAGGAACTATGTTAAAAAACATGAAAGAATATCGTTTCACACAGGCAGCTGTGCACCTTGTCTGTGGCAACCCCTGGGAAGAAGGCGGCTCAATTCTCTTGAAAGCATGTGTTTTGAAATATTAATTATCCATGAGAGAGATGCTTCAGATTCACCCAGATGTCAAGAACACAGCACAAGTTTTAAGAAATAAAATCGAAGGAGAGCAACTATTGTTCTGAAGCATGTTTTTGAGCAATACCCTGAATGTAATCCTTACTAGATGCTGATGAATCAGCACAACTTCACTCAGCTCTTTTTACTCCTCTACTCTCTTCCAGCATCAAGGAAAAATTGGAGTTAAATTTAATGTTGGGACAGATGACATCGCCATCGAAGAGTCCAATGCAATCATTAACGATGGGAAATACCATGTAGTCCGTTTCACGAGAAGTGGGGGCAACGCCACGTTACAGGTCGACAGCTGGCCGGTGATTGAGCGCTACCCTGCAGGTAAGCCAGTGAATGTGTACTGGGGGAAGAGTTTATGAAAAACAAACGAAAACAAAGCATTGTTTTGCGTCCGTTTCTCCCCATTGTGGGTTTTCTGAGAAACCATCAAGTATTTATTGGACGTTAGAGTCATGTGAATGTAATGCTATCCTAAACTGTTCTTGATACAGTGTACAAATGGCATTATATAGGAGAACTTGAAGGCACACGTTATAGTTTGCAAAATTCCGGACATCAGTGAAACTAGAAAAATGCACACATAAAAGGCACAACATGTCAAAGCTCTTTTTACTGGATCCTTGCATTTGAACAAAGGAAAGGCTTTGTCAAAAGTAACAAAGTTAAAATTTAAAACTAAGAGAGGGAATATTATACCACTTTTCTCTGAAAGAAAATAGGATGATACAGTTCCTTTGATGGTGGTACATAGCTGAAACTCATGAAAACTGCAGGCAGGGACAAACAGAGAAATAGTAAAAGAACTCTTATCTAGTACCATAAATAAGCAGTTAAAAGAATATGTAAGTAAATGACGTTTGTTTTCACTGTCACATAACCATGGGGTTTTACACAGATTCTGTGACACTAGTATTAGTCATTTCAAGTCTATAAAATGAATGTTAATGTATTATTGATAAAATTATCTTTCTTCATCATTAATGAGTTTTGTCAGTACTATTACTGAAACAGAAAGTAGATTAGAAATTAAACCAGTTACTTGTGATTGCATATACTCTCAATTTTTAAAATGCCATTTTAAAGTAAAATTCAAATTAAAGCACAAAGGCATTTTGCTCTAATTATTATACTTCCCATATTTTAGCGCAAAATAGACTACTAGAAACATTGTCTCATTTTTCTGCACACCTCTTTTGGAAACAACTCTTTTATATACAGCAGCAGGTTTATAGCATGGTAGAAAGAAAGATTAAAAAAAGAAAATTTCATTTCGCACAATAAATTGATTACCAAAGCTTAAAAAGAAATTTCTCTATTATAGTATTTGTTTCTTGCAAGAAGTAATTCAAGGAAGTAATTAACTTTCAAAATAAAAACCACTTTTCCTTAGTAGTTACACATAATTATGAAATTAAATATCTGTGATACCCTCTGGGACCTTTTATAATTTATAACATTAACATATTTAAGCTGCACTTCAAACCTATTCTGTAAATCTGGTGTTTTACAAATATACACTGAATTTAGTGTAATAAAATACTGTCTTCTTCTGAAAGTACAAAATTCATAGGCAAGCACATTAATAATACACCCAGTGCCTTTTAAAATACTGTCAATTAATAGATACAATAGATGTTTCCTGAACTGATGTCATTCGAATCATCCAGGTCTTAAGACTACAATTATGAGAATACACACCTTCAGTTACCAACTATAATAAGATAAAGGAATGGAAGATCTGGAAGTGAAGTAACTTAAATGTGAATGCAGTGTTATATAGTCCCTGCTGACCCTTATCACATTTACTGAATTCTAATAGAAATGTAATTTTTATAATACCTGCAGCCTTAGTGAAATAACAGGAGTTGACTGGATTTTAATCTAAAATCCAGATTAATCAATACCTATTTACTGAGAGGAAATCATTGCACTGGATACCACTGAAGACATAAATTAGGATAAGGTCTAGACGCCCCTGGGATGTGGTCCTCTGTGAACGGTGGACTCGAACTTATAAAAGGACAAATCCTGTTACTCTTATATTAGAGTGCTGTAGTTGCCTCTTGAAACTTAACTTGGTTTCGTCAGTTAGCGCATTAAAATTATCTTAGTTCATTAACTTTTCACTCTTGTTGCACTTTCCAAACCAGTATCTTTAAGAACCCTGCTCTAGAGAATGTTAATGGTGACCTATGGCAGGAGAGAGGAGCCCCATCCTCAAATTAGTTTGGGAACTTCTAGGTTAAACTAAGTTAAAAATGTCTACACTTGGACTTTATATTAATACCATATTGAATCTCTAAAAGAGAAATACAGTATGCATTTTCCAAGCATACATAAACAGAACCTAGTTTTCTGATGTACTAATAATGCATTTAGATAAATATTTTATGTTTTTAAAAACCATACCTCATTATTTTAAAATATTTTATCTGATTATCAGCACTTTAATTGTGTACATACTAGATACTGTATTCTAGGCACAGTCCAAAAAGGGGTGACCTGTCTTTTTGTGGCATCAGTCAGTTCAGTTGCTCAGTCGTGTCCAACTCTCTGTGACCTCATGGACTGTAGCACACCAGGCTTCCCTGTCCATCACCAATTCCCAGGGCTTACTCAGACTTATGTCCATTGAGTCGGTGATGCAATCCAGCCCTCTCATCCTCTGTCATCCTTTTTTCCTCCTGCCTTCAATTTTGCCCAGCATCAGGGTCTTTTCCAATGGATCTGTTTTGTGGCCTGCTAATGTCCAATTTGAATACTATTAGATGAGGCTGAAGCAGTATTAATTAACTTATAAAACTTATATAAAAGCACTCACCACAAAGTAATATAATGGAAAGTTAACAAATACTTGTATGTATTTTTTATACATATGATGTCTTATGTACCAATTAAATGTTTTCTCAATATAAAATATATTTAAAAGTCAGAAGCTGGCAAAATCATGATAATTAAGGAGCAAATCTCTAGAAATACTCAATTTCGATTTCACCTTTTGTATTTAGTCAAAGATTCTAAGAGTCCTTCCAGCAAAGATTGTTTTAGATATAATTAATAAATCAAAAGTTACCAAAGTTGCAGTTATTCTGAAGGATATAAGCAAGGGTAAAGCACTGAATCTGCCCTCAAGGAAATTAGAGCAGTTGTGAGGAATTTTGATATATACATATAAAAAGTTAATGAACAGCATGTAAAAAACTCAGGGGAGTCACCATGGTTGTCATCAAGCATTTTATTAATCATCTGCTCTGCCTGCATTTCAGCATGATATTGAGATAGGAAATAAGCCATGAAAATTTTAAATACCTTTCCTCTCGGAGCTTCATTGGCAGCAGTGCCATGAAGACTGAATACAGATTTCTAAGTACGTGTCACCTAGATTAAAGTTTTTGAAACAAAGTGATTGTATATATAAATTCAATAGAAATGTTTAGGATATCTCTTTTATATTGGTTTCTGGTATGAGCATTTTTATTTTAAAAGGTTTTTGATTATTATTCATTAGAAAAACAGCCGGACCAATGCTTTTACCACTAAATCCTGTAATCAGAAAAGTGGGAACCAATTGACTATATTTGGTTCCTTTTTAAGTGCCTGCACTGCAAAATATAGGTAATGGGGTTGAAATTAGTAATTAAGTATACCACTTAACCTTCCATTATAGTGCTTTGTGGTAAGTGCTTTTATATGAAGCAATTCATCTGGTAGTGACACTATATCTTTAATGAAAAGCATCTAAAACATTGACCAGTACCGTTAGCCTATAATTGTCTGGAAGGCTTTCATAGAGAAACTAATTAGCAGAGGTAGATTTTATGCTCTTTTGGAGTGTATGAAATATTCTCATAACTGAACAATTCACGTTAGAATAAATATTGAATTTTCTGAATAGCAGACCCAGTTTTCATTATCCTCTGTGCATGGAGAAAAATATAGAAATAATATTTTGCAAACCATTTAAAGTTGAAAAAGTCATTTCTTGGTGCTTGTCAGTTAAAGCTCTAGAATATAATGCATCATTAATCCCTGATTTGTTCCTAATTGCAGTTAGTAAAATTTTCTCTCTCAACCAAAATAGACTTCCTCTTCTCTTGATGTTAATCCACAAAGCCTAACATAATTTTACTTGCCTTAATCCATATAAATCACAATTACCTTTGAGGTTAAACTTTTGGGTTCATTTTTCTACCACAGTGTGCCAAAAAGATGTTATTTATTCTATACAAAGTCAAATATCCATTTTATTCCTGTCCAAGTTAATACATCAAATCAACAAACATGTACTATATTATAAGAACTTTCTAGACTTCCCATCTAGTTACAGAGATACATAAAAATGTTCAAGATTATTATGTGAGAAAATACAAGTTTTCTCATTTCACATTCAGCTAATTTCTGAATAAGACATGCTAAGAAAACAAAGAGATAAAGTTAGTTCCAAGGAAGAAGAGCCAGTTTAGAGAGTGGTCTAGTTAAGGCTACAAAAATATAGGAAATTTGATTTGAGTCTTGAAAGGCTAGATTTTTACTTAGAGGGTGACATGCATTCATTTTAATGGGATTAGCAGGAACAGATAGTGACAAAATAATTAGAAAGCTTTTAAAAAGCCCAGGTGTCAAAAGATAAGGCCTAAAATAAGATGTGAGGGTGTGGGAAAACAAAGAGGTTGAACATAGAATACATTAGAAGATCCCAGGAACAGCCAAGTAAAAGGAGAGTCAGTTCTACTTTTCAGTTCCTCTCTCTGTCTCTGTTTCTCTCTTAATCTAACCATGGATTATTCAGTGTTCTGATGCTGCTGTGTGGCCACCAGAATGCACTAGGTAACAGTGAAATGAAAACCTGTGGTAGGAATGAGTATGGAAGACATAGTTTGGGTTAACTTCAAGTTTGGTCTCTTTGAAAACCTACAGATGTCAAATAAAATGGATTAGCCTCAAAGTTAGTTAGGAGTCCAGGGTTTAGTTGCTATTAGAGTTTAAATAAAGAAAAAGTGGCAGTCTGGAGCAGTGTAAAAATAAAGCAGATAGTTTAGGGATGGAAGAGTGGAAGGAAAGAGGAATAACTCAAAGGGAGACTTTAAGGAGAGGGTGTAAATGCTGTCTGCATGACCATTTAATTTGGCTCAAAGGTCTTATGGATATTATCTCTAACTCTTGGCTTTCTTTTCATCTTCAAAGGCTTGTAAAATATTTCAGAGCTCAAGAAAGGTCATATTGATGATTTCCCTTTAAATCTCTCAAACTTAATTTAGATTAATTAATTGATTTTTAGTTCAAGTCATGATTACTTATTGGTTAGGTATTTAAGCCATTCCATCCTTTAAAGTTTCCTATTTAGTACTACAATGTTCACTGATTTGAGTATTTTTATATTTTAAACTGAAAATTTAGTCTGTGTGATACAATTCAGAAAAATCTATCTCATTTATGATCATAGCACTTGAAGGAGGAAGGAACTTCAAAGATCTTCTCTTCCAGCTTCTTCATTTTTAGACAATAAAATGGAACCTTCAAGAAGTTAATGGATTTGATCAGTATCACTATGCTCGTTTGTAACAGAGCCAAAACTAAACGTAAAACTTGTCCACTAACTTTGTGCACTTTATACTGTCTGGGAGAGAGAAACCAAAATGAAGAGAGATCATTAGATGTATCCTCAACACAGCGAGGTACATTCTTCATAACTAAATATTGTGACTTACATGGTCAGTCATACTACTTCTGCTGACCCACAAAGACACACATATATACAATCTTACGAGTATTAAAAAAATAGTAACACATGGAATAAAAATAATTCTTACAAAGTCATAGTTTTGATCACTAAATTTTTGAATAACTCATTAGTAGGCACTGATTAATTTTTAACCTTACTTTAAAAACTTTATTAGCAAATAGAGTAAACCATTTATGAATCATAATATTTTACTGTTCCTACAACACTCAACCTTTAGGTTGACATACTTTCAAACTTTATATATTTGCTAATTTATATATATTTCTCAGCAACATCACTTGAAACTTAATTTCAGTTACTAGAAGAGAAGTGGTTCATTTAGAGGATTCAGGTACTAGAATCCTTCAGGATTATTAAGGAGAAAAACTGTATCCTAATAGAAAACTTGCCCCTTTGGGCTTAATGTAGACTGAGTTTTGTTTCCCTCCTACAAAGTTAAGGCAGTGAAAATCTAACTCACTTATAGAAAATGATAAACCACACAGAAGATTTGAATCATTCTTTAAATAAATTACCAACTTGAACTGACTCCAGCTGGCACAGAGTGTGGTCAGTTCAGTTCAGTTGCTCAGTTGTGTTCTGTTCTTTGAGACCCCATGGACTGTAGCACGTCAGGCTGTCCTGTCCGTCACCTACTCCCAGAGCCAACTCAAACTCATGTCCATCACGTCGGTGATGCCATCCAACCACCTCATTCTCTGTCATCACCTTCTGCTCCCACATTCAATCTTTCCCAGCATTGGGATCTTTTTCAGTGAGTCAGTTCTTTACATCAGGTGGCCAAGTGTTGGAGTTCAGCTTCAGCATCAGTCCTTCCAGTGAATATTCAGGATTGATTTCCTGGTTGGATGTCCTTGCAGTCCAAGGGACACTCAAGAGTCTTCTCCAACACCACACTTCAAAAGCATCATTTCTTTGGTACTCAGCTTTCTTTATAGTCCAACTGTCACATGCATACATGACTACTGGAAAAACCATAGCTTTCACTAGATGGACTTTTGTTGGTAAAGTAATGTCTCTGCTATTTAATATGCTGTCTAGGTTGGTCATAGGTTTTCTCCCAAGGAGCAAGCATCTTTTAATTTCATGGCTGTTGTCACCATCTGCAGTGATTTTCAGTTCAGTTCAGTTCAGTTGCTCAGCCGTGTCCATTTCTTTGTGACTCCATGAATCGCAGCACACCAGGCCTCCCTGTCCATTACCAACTCCTGGAGTTCACTCAAACTCACATCCATCAAGTTGGTGATGCCATCCAGCCATCTCATCCTCTGTCGTCCCCTTCTCCTCCTGCCCCCAATCCCTCCCAGCATCAGAGTCTTTTCCAATGAGTCAACTCTCCACATAACGTGGCCAAAGTACTGGAGTTTCACCTTTAGCATCATTCCCTCCAAAGAACACCCAGAACTGATGTCCTTTAAATGGACTGGTTGGATCTCCTTGGAGTCCAAGGGACTCTCAAGAGTCTTCTCCAATACCATAGTTCAAATGCATCAATTCTTCGGTGCTCAGCTTTCTTCACAGTCCAGCTCTCACATCCATACAGTGATTTTGGAACCCCTCAAATAAAATCTCTCACTGATTCCATTGTTTCCCCATCTATTTGCCATGAAGAGATGGGACCAGATGCCATGAATGTTTTCTGAATGTTGAGTTTTAAGCCAACTTTTTCACTCTCCTCTTTAACTTTTATCAAGAGGCTCTTTAGTTCTTCACTTTCTGCCATAAGGGTGGTGTCATCTGCTTATCTGAAGTTATTGATATTTCTCTCAGCAATCTTGATTCCAGCTTGTGCTTCATCCAGTCCAGCATTTCTCACGATGTACTCTGCATATCAGATATATAAGCAGGGTGACAGTAATAGCCTTGATGTACTCCTTTCCCAATTTGGAACCAGTCTGTTGTTCCATGTCCAGTTCTAACTGTTGCTTCTCGACCTGCATACAGATTTCTCAGGAGACAAGTCAGGTGGTCTGGTATTCCCGTCTCTTTAAGAATGTTCCACAGTTTGTTCTGATCCACACAGTCAAAGGCTTTGGCATAGTCAATAAAGCAAAAGTAGATGTTTTTCTGGAACTCTCTTGCTTTTTTGATGATCCAGTGGATGTTGACAATTTGATCTCTGGTTCCTCTGCCTTTTCTAAATCCAGCCTGAACATCTGAAAGTTCGTGGTCCACATACTGCTAAAGCCTGGCCTGGAGAATTTTGAACATTATTTTGCTAGTGTGTAAGATGAGTGAAATTGTGCAGTAGTTTGAGCATTGTTTGGCATTGCCTTTCTTTGGAATTGGAATGAAAACTGACCTTTTCCAGTCCTTTGGCCACTGCTGAGTTTTCCAGATATATGGTACTTACATAATAAATTGTACTTAATAAATAATTGTTGAATAAATCCCATTTCCTCATTCAACTTCAGTGTTAAGTATTGCCTTTTGCTCATGGTTTTTAGCCAAAATGTGCAGATGTGCACATTTATGTGAATATATAAATATTTGGCTTTCTATTTGATATAGTTAATTGTTTACTCATCCAAATTTTCCAAAGGAAAGCTTTCATACTATCTGAAATTTCAAACACTATAGCAGTATTCGGTAGAATTAGTGACTAAAACCCTGACTTTTCCATTGTTGATTATCTTCTTTCATTGTATTTAGTTTTTCTGAGGCTTTGGGGGCTTTTCTTAATGATCAAGCATAATGAACTTTTTATTGAGCAGTATATTAAACACATCTGCCTAAAATACTTAGCTTCAAAGAAATTGTATCCAAGGAGATAGAAAGAAATGATACATATGACTTCTCACTTTTTCTTATATATTCTCAGTGATCTGCATTTTTTTTCCTTTTGTAATATGAAAGATTTCTTACAGTGACACAACCATATTAGGATTTTTAAGTTTCTGACAAAAGAATGAGAAAGGTTCCTTTATGGTTTGGTGGGAGGCAATGGCACCCCACTCCAGTACTCTTGCCTGGAAAATCCCATGGGCAGAGGAGCCTGGTAGGCTGCAGTCCATGGGATTGTGAAGAGTTGGACACGACTGAGCAACTTGACTTTCACTTTTCACTTTCATGCATTGGAGAAGGACATGGCAACCCACTCCAGTGTTCTTGCCTGGAGAATCCCAGGGATGGGGAAGCCTGGTTGGCTGCCATCTCTGGGGTCGCACAGAGTCGAACACGACTGAAGCGACTTAGCAGCATCAGTGGCAGTGTCAATTAAATTATACAGGCCGACAAGCATAGATAATATAAATTTTTTCTATAATATGAATGGCAGCCCTCCTTTATAATTTCCTGAAGATTCCCCCTGTATCTTCTTGTTCCCCATTATTTCCAAAGTACATTTTGGTTAATGATCATTATTAATTAATATCTTTTTATTATGATAAACTTACATTTTTATTATAATAAAGGAAGGTGTTGATTCTACTCCTGAAAAATACCTGGATTAAACAGAGAATGGCATTATTATAAACTTTAAGTAAATGTATCAAAAATTGTTGACTGAGGAATTGGGTTCAAGGGCTTTTCTTCAAAGGTATTGTCACATGAATGAATCTATCTACTGGTTACAAACAATGAATTACTTATGTCAGAAACAAACAAAAAATAGTTGCTGCTATAAATGAAAATTTAGTTTTTAAAACCTGAGATGGAAATAGGTTTTAAGAATTAGGTAAAGGCTGAAAGTCAGAGAAATTACATTTTAAAAGATATTAGGCTTTTAGGGAACTTCAGTTTTTGCAAGTGATTGGTTGATTTTAAGATTTATAGGTTTTGTGACAGTGCTTTTGTAATTTGATTATTGTCCAAAAGTATCTTTAACAGTTTATAATTACCTGAGTTTAATGGAGGAACAGCCATGTTCTCAACTTCACAATGAGTCTTTCTCTTAATTTTTTCTCCAGCACTCTGACCCCTCATTGTATCAAGAGGTTTTATCAAATTGCCCAGTAGTATTTATATAGTCTCAGGATAAATAAGGATAACAACTAGTATTTTGGTGTAAAATTAAACATTTTTTAAAATATTCTGCTATTTTTTTTCTCTCAATTGTTAATGTCAGCATTTGAATACCACTTATGAGTAAGACTTGTACTTTTCCTAGTATTTCCCTTTGTCTACCATCTACTTACTTTTCTTCTCTTAGTAGCTCAGGAATTAGTTGAAATTAAATGTCAATTTTTTTCCAGTCAACAATGATAGTTGGTTCAAGAGGTAGCAGAGTAGCATAAAGGTAAAAATTTCATACACTGACGTCAAAGTCCTATATGGAGGACAAAAATTAGGTAACTGTCTTCAATTTTAGACTTATTGAGGTTAATTTTTCTTAATCTCCTTTGAATCTCTGCCTGTATAAGAATCTGATAAATAGGGTATCTTATCTTTAGAGAAACATACATACATCTGCATGTACACTGAGTTATGCATATGATTTTTAGAAGTTGTGCCTCAGCATCCTTATGGCCCATTAACTTAGTTTCAGAATCTCTGCTTAGAACAATATCTCTCCTTAGAATGTTTCTTAAGGACGTTGCCATTTAAAAGGAAAGAAATATAGTCTGCTTAATGGACATATGAGGGAGAACCTCCTGCTACCCAAATGAAGCAAGCTTTCTATGAAATGTAACTGGGCTTTAAAAAAAAAAAAATCTTCTAATCATAATAACCTTCTCACCACTGATGTTGCCCTGGATATAACCTCTGCTAGTTTAGATAAAATGCTCTTTCTTTAATAAAACAAACCCAACTTTTGTACTTCCANAGATGGGACCAGATGCCATGAATGTTTTCTGAATGTTGAGTTTTAAGCCAACTTTTTCACTCTCCTCTTTAACTTTTATCAAGAGGCTCTTTAGTTCTTCACTTTCTGCCATAAGGGTGGTGTCATCTGCTTATCTGAAGTTATTGATATTTCTCTCAGCAATCTTGATTCCAGCTTGTGCTTCATCCAGTCCAGCATTTCTCACGATGTACTCTGCATATCAGATATATAAGCAGGGTGACAGTAATAGCCTTGATGTACTCCTTTCCCAATTTGGAACCAGTCTGTTGTTCCATGTCCAGTTCTAACTGTTGCTTCTCGACCTGCATACAGATTTCTCAGGAGACAAGTCAGGTGGTCTGGTATTCCCGTCTCTTTAAGAATGTTCCACAGTTTGTTCTGATCCACACAGTCAAAGGCTTTGGCATAGTCAATAAAGCAAAAGTAGATGTTTTTCTGGAACTCTCTTGCTTTTTTGATGATCCAGTGGATGTTGACAATTTGATCTCTGGTTCCTCTGCCTTTTCTAAATCCAGCCTGAACATCTGAAAGTTCGTGGTCCACATACTGCTAAAGCCTGGCCTGGAGAATTTTGAACATTATTTTGCTAGTGTGTAAGATGAGTGAAATTGTGCAGTAGTTTGAGCATTGTTTGGCATTGCCTTTCTTTGGAATTGGAATGAAAACTGACCTTTTCCAGTCCTTTGGCCACTGCTGAGTTTTCCAGATATATGGTACTTACATAATAAATTGTACTTAATAAATAATTGTTGAATAAATCCCATTTCCTCATTCAACTTCAGTGTTAAGTATTGCCTTTTGCTCATGGTTTTTAGCCAAAATGTGCAGATGTGCACATTTATGTGAATATATAAATATTTGGCTTTCTATTTGATATAGTTAATTGTTTACTCATCCAAATTTTCCAAAGGAAAGCTTTCATACTATCTGAAATTTCAAACACTATAGCAGTATTCGGTAGAATTAGTGACTAAAACCCTGACTTTTCCATTGTTGATTATCTTCTTTCATTGTATTTAGTTTTTCTGAGGCTTTGGGGGCTTTTCTTAATGATCAAGCATAATGAACTTTTTATTGAGCAGTATATTAAACACATCTGCCTAAAATACTTAGCTTCAAAGAAATTGTATCCAAGGAGATAGAAAGAAATGATACATATGACTTCTCACTTTTTCTTATATATTCTCAGTGATCTGCATTTTTTTTCCTTTTGTAATATGAAAGATTTCTTACAGTGACACAACCATATTAGGATTTTTAAGTTTCTGACAAAAGAATGAGAAAGGTTCCTTTATGGTTTGGTGGGAGGCAATGGCACCCCACTCCAGTACTCTTGCCTGGAAAATCCCATGGGCAGAGGAGCCTGGTAGGCTGCAGTCCATGGGATTGTGAAGAGTCGGACACGACTGAGCAACTTGACTTTCACTTTTCACTTTCATGCATTGGAGAAGGACATGGCAACCCACTCCAGTGTTCTTGCCTGGAGAATCCCAGGGACGGGGGAGCCTGGTTGGCTGCCATCTCTGGGGTCGCACAGAGTCGAACACGACTGAAGCGACTTAGCAGCATCAGTGGCAGTGTCAATTAAATTATACAGGCCGACAAGCATAGATAATATAAATTTTTTCTATAATATGAATGGCAGCCCTCCTTTATAATTTCCTGAAGATTCCCCCTGTATCTTCTTGTTCCCCATTATTTCCAAAGTACATTTTGGTTAATGATCATTATTAATTAATATCTTTTTATTATGATAAACTTACATTTTTATTATAATAAAGGAAGGTGTTGATTCTACTCCTGAAAAATACCTGGATTAAACAGAGAATGGCATTATTATAAACTTTAAGTAAATGTATCAAAAATTGTTGGCTGAGGAATTGGGTTCAAGGGCTTTTCTTCAAAGGTATTGTCACATGAATGAATCTACCTACTGGTTACAAACAATGAATTACTTATGTCAGAAACAAACAAAAAATAGTTGTTGCTATAAATGAAAATTTAGTTTTTAAAACCTGAGATGGAAATAGGTTTTAAGAATTAGGTAAAGGCTGAAAGTCAGAGAAATTACATTTTAAAAGATATTAGGCTTTTAGGGAACTTCAGTTTTTGCAAGTGATTGGTTGATTTTAAGATTTATAGGTTTTGTGACAGTGCTTTTGTAATTTGATTATTGTCCAAAAGTATCTTTAACAGTTTATAATTACCTGAGTTTAATGGAGGAACAGCCATGTTCTCAACTTCACAATGAGTCTTTCTCTTAATTTTTTCTCCAGCACTCTGACCCCTCATTGTATCAAGAGGTTTTATCAAATTGCCCAGTAGTATTTATATAGTCTCAGGATAAATAAGGATAACAACTAGTATTTTGGTGTAAAATTAAACATTTTTTAAAATATTCTGCTATTTTTTTTCTCTCAATTGTTAATGTCAGCATTTGAATACCACTTATGAGTAAGACTTGTACTTTTCCTAGTATTTCCCTTTGTCTACCATCTACTTACTTTTCTTCTCTTAGTAGCTCAGGAATTAGTTGAAATTAAATGTCAATTTTTTTCCAGTCAACAATGATAGTTGGTTCAAGAGGTAGCAGAGTAGCATAAAGGTAAAAATTTCATACACTGACGTCAAAGTCCTATATGGAGGACAAAAATTAGGTAACTGTCTTCAATTTTAGACTTATTGAGGTTAATTTTTCTTAATCTCCTTTGAATCTCTGCCTGTATAAGAATCTGATAAATAGGGTATCTTATCTTTAGAGAAACATACATACATCTGCATGTACACTGAGTTATGCATATGATTTTTAGAAGTTGTGCCTCAGCATCCTTATGGCCCATTAACTTAGTTTCAGAATCTCTGCTTAGAACAATATCTCTCCTTAGAATGTTTCTTAAGGACGTTGCCATTTAAAAGGAAAGAAATATAGTCTGCTTAATGGACATATGAGGGAGAACCTCCTGCTACCCAAATGAAGCAAGCTTTCTATGAAATGTAACTGGGCTTTTTTTAAAAAAATCTTCTAATCATAATAACCTTCTCACCACTGATGTTGCCCTGGATATAACCTCTGCTAGTTTAGATAAAATGCTCTTTCTTTAATAAAACAAACCCAACTTTTGTACTTCCAATTTAGAAAAATTGGTTTCACAAATATGGTTACAAGAATGTCATAATCCTTCCAAAAAATGGATTTTGACCACTGATACACTGTTTGATATAATTCAGGCATTGGTGCATTGCATAATAAATATGCTTAAAATCAATATGCATAATTTGAAGGTCTCATTCAGATAGATCTATTGATAAAACATCTGAAGACTGTTAAGTATGATGATGAAATAAGTGTCCAATGTAGTCAAGACAACAATGAGTATTAATCAGACACCTTTGGAAAATATTACTTTTTATTTTTATGAGGACAAGGTAATAAAGCCTTTTGCATGTGTAGAAAAACTTTAGAACTCATGCAGAAAGATAAACTATTTTTCTCCCTGCACTAGTAATTTTTTACCTTTTTCTCCCCATCACATTCTTAATCTTGATAGTTTATTCTCTTATACATGTACTGAACTGATTCCAAGAGAACATTGACAACACACTCCTTCCTTTTCATGAAAAGTAAATCCTTAACATAAAGAATGTTATAACCAAGTTAGAAAAATATGTATTCAGGGTTCTGTATTATGAATGAACTACCTCAAATGTGACAAACAAATGTATTTTGGACACTGTCCAAAGTTTATAATTTTAAAAAAATATTTAGGGCAAGTATTGACAAACTTTTACTATAAAAAGCCAGATAGTGAATACTGTCAGATTTGCAGCATGTAATCTTTGTTACAATGACTAAATTCCACCACTGTAGGTCAGCAGCTTCAGTAGATAATAAATAAATAATGGATATGGCAATCCACTCCAGTATTATTGTCTGGAGAATTCCATGGACAAAGGAGCCTGGTGGGCTACAGTCCATGGGGTTGCAAAGAGTTGGATACTGCTGAGCGACTAACACACACACACACACACACACACACACACACACATGGCTAAGTTCCAGTAAATCTTTATTTACAAAAGTTGACAGAGGAACACATTTAACGTGTAGGCCATAGTTTATTGACCCCTGATATAAAAGCATGACAGAAGGACATAGGAACCAATCTGGAAGTGCTCCTATTGGTCAGAACTGGACCTGTTTGAACAACAAAATAAGTACAATATTGAGTTTTAACCCAAACAGTGAAATAAACATCTGCGAGCATGTACTGATATTAAGTAATGGAATAGATAGATATGTGAGGAAGCAGGGACACTTTTATGGAAGAATTCCAATAACCAAATGTAGAAGGATGATGGCAGCAGAAATTACTTTGAAGCATTAAAGCTTCAAAGTAATAATTATTGAAGGCAAGACACTCACATAGATGCTAAATTACTGCATCAAAGTTTGAGTAGAGACTAGTGATTTATATATAGTCTAAATGTGTCTCCTCGGATGTGAAGAAAAGACTTTTGGACTCAGTGGGAGAAGGCGAGGGTGAGATGATTTGAGAGAATAGCATTAAAACATGTACATTACCATATGTAGAATAAATGGCCAGTGCAAGTTCAGTGCATGAAGTAGGGCACTCAAAGCCAGTGCTCTGGGACAACTCAGAGGGATACATTGGGGAGGAAGGTGGGAGGGGGTTTCAGGATGGGGAGACGCATGTATACCTGTGACTAGTTCATGTTGATGTATAGCAAAAACAATCATATTTTAATTATCCTCCAATTTAAAAAAAATTAATAAATGTGTCTCTTGCAAGGGGAAGATAGAAACTTTCCATAGAGAAATCCAGCAGACCACCTTAACTAAATGATTGAGTTATACATCACAATTAATAAGAAATATGATCTCATGCACCTCCCAATATAATACACTGAGAAACACACATCATTTCTCTGTTACTCTATGTATTCTCAATAAAAAATTTGTGACCTCAACCTAATCCTGATAAATACAGTGTGGGAATCTGGATTGGATCCTGGAACACAAAAATGACATTAGTTAAAAGCTAGTAAAACCAAGTAAAGTGTTTAGTTAATAGCATACTAACAATGTCAATTTCTTAGTTATGATAATGGTGTAATGGTTAAGATACTAGCAGTAGGTTAAACTGGATACAAGTTATATAGAACTCTCATTACTATCTTTTATAACTTTTATTTAACATTTTTAATAAAAAAAACTTTAGATTTTAATGTAAAAGTATCTTTTACTCAATTCTGTATAACATTACTCTAGGGAAAAAAAAAAGATTTTAAGCCAGAAAACTTGCCTTTATAAAACTGGTAAGTCAGATGTAATTATTGTGACTAAATTGTACATTAACATGTTTATATGGTTATTAGGAAAATACAGTTATTTCTAAGGAGTATAAGCCTAATTTCTGTAACAATCCAAAAGTGTAACCTGGCCTAATATTTTAGTTCTTAATTAAGATGGAATGACATAATAAATGTGAAAAGCTTTTGAAGTATGAAGCCTTTAAATAGGCCATATATTAAAATTTAAATTATGATGATGAATATTTTGTGTCAGATTTAGCCTCATGGGTTGAACATTTCTCGAAGAAAGACTTTCATCTTAAGCATTTAAAAGTCTGTTTTGTTTTAGCCTTATGAGTTTTACAGCATTAGAAAGAATCTGAGGTTCCTATCCCCATCCTACAAGTATGAGACTAACTTTCCTCATATTAAGTATTATTGAAATAATTTGTCATCTTGAGCATATTATCTGTACTGGTGGCCTGAACATTTAAAATGTCCACTGAGACCCCAAAAAGTGAATATACGTAATATAAGTCTGTCTAGATATTACCATATATATTTCCAGTAAAGCAATGAAGCATTTTAGCTAGATTTATGAGATATAAAACTGGACAGAATAGAGGAACATTTAGCTTCATTTTTCTACATAGTGTGAACTAACTGATAACATGCCATAGTAATTTTTCAGGGTCACCTTTGCTGAAACATTTTAAAAGTCCACATGGAGTCTTCAGTTCTCTCATTTATTATTTTTATTGTTCAGTTTGGCAGAGGAGTTGGATGAAGGTGTTTTTTCTAGTTGGAGAAATAAATAGAAGCTTTTTAAAATGCAAAGGTTCGTTTTGTGCAAAAGAGGGACAATATGGTGGCAACTCCAGTAGGAAGCAGACCTGGAGATAATTACATGAGGCTTGTGCTTGATGGAAGTGAAGCTCACACAAAAGATTGAATCCATTACATTGACTCAACAAGGAAATTGTTGTTGCTCAAGGATTGGGGTGAAGAGGTAAAGAGAACTTACCCCAAATCCCAGACATTCAAAGGGCTCATTTCAATTCCTGCCTTGATAGGATGTATAATCTGCAACAGCGAGCTAGGTATTCTATGCTGGACTCTCCATACTGGAACTCTGGTGGTTTTTCTACATACATTTTCTCATTAACATAAAATCTATAAGGCAGCTTTTAGTTTCTCCTTTGGATAGAGAAGTAAACACAGAGATATTAGATTACTTGACAAGGTCACACACCCTAACACTCAGTCCAGGGCTCTGAAGTATTGTGTAGTGTTGTCTCCACTATTTATTCTTACTCCTGGTAAGAAGAAAAATTATTCTTGGTTCCCACAAGATTGCACCTTTGTTGTGCTGAGGTCCTAATACCAATGGTTACTCTTTCTTCTGCCCAGATCTTGAAAGGACATTCAAGTGTTCCTTGGAATTTGTCCCTTCCAATTATGTCCTCCTTTTTTTTTCTTGGTTATTGTTTATCTCAATGCAGAAATGAGTGCCGAATCCAACTTGTATACTCCTTTTAAACCCTAAAATTGTGATAGAAAATATGGGCTACACATCAAATGACCAAGCTTTAGACTTACACTGTAGACTCAGCACAAGATTAAAGGTGGTTTAAGACTGAAGATTCAGGAGTCAGACTGTCTGGGTTCAAATATTAGTTGCAGCTCTTTGTAGATACATGACTTTTTGCTCAATTCTCTAACCTCCTTTTGTACTTCAGATTTTTTATCTGTAAAACAGGTTAACGATAGTACTTACCTCATAGGGCTGTTTGAATTTTCAAGGAGTTATTAGTTTCAAAATACTTAGTTGTTAGTAAAAATCCTGGTGAGTAGTAAGTACTCAAAAAATGTTAGCCTCACTGTCATTAATCAGGATAGTTTAGTTTTGCAATTCTGTAACTGCAATAGGTACTAACATCCCCATGTTAATGTGTATTTTCTTCTGGGAAAAGTTTATCCTGTCTTTGCTGCCAGACATGACTCACATATATGGAGATGAGTCTTTCCAGAAACTTCAGACATGTCATTACCCACCCCATCCCCGGTGCCCTCCAAACCCACCTTAAGCCAAACCACCACAAAGACATCACTAAGGAAGGGCAGGACTCAAGGTAAATAAGTAACATAGAAAACATTTTCTGGTTTAATTTAAGGAAAGGAGTGTTGTGTGGTACTGAAGGAAGATTTCACAGAGGACAGGAATGTAGATCAGGTGTTGGTGAATTCTTTGAAGTATAATATGTGAGCGTTAGGGAACCCACGCTAATGATGGACAGGCCACTGCATCTAGTTATGCAATTATTATTTTTGAGTTACTTATGTTGTTGTTTAATCACTAAGTCATGTCTGACTCTTCGCAACCCCATGGACTGTGGCCCCATGGCTCCTCTGTCCATGGGATTTCCCAGGCAAGAATACTGGAGTGGGTTGCCATTTCCTTCCCCAGAGGATCTTCCTGATCCAGGGATTGAACCCAGGTCTCCTGCATTGCAGGTAGACTCTTTGCCGTCTGAGCTACCAGGGAAGTTCTGAGTTAACTACAGGCACTCACCAATATCCCATCAAAGGGGATGTTGGAAGCTGGAATCCAATCTGTGCATGGGTCAGCAAGCCATGTGTCCTGACACAGGGGACGTCCCCTGACACAGGGAACGTCCCCTAAAGACTGAGCTGGCTTTTCCTCTGTACTAAGCACCTTCAACTTGTCAAACCTTTTGTCTGGTCTCTAACCATCAGGAGAGTCTCCATTTTCAATTCTCCTCAACAGTGCCCTATAATCAGGAGACCATAACCATTCAAAGAAGCACAATTCTGAGAGAGAAAAGAAACACTATTAATAGTTACTCCTATATAACAGGCACATACCAACACTGCCCTGGGCAATCCAGAACATTTGTCACTTTACCTATAAGCTGCCAGGTAGAACTGAGACTATTGCTTGTCTCTTACCTGAAGAAACTAGAATTAATCTTAGTCATAATACTAGGTGGATGAGTTTATTCTTGTTCAGGTGGGGAAGCTGAATATATTATGGATAAGCAAGCTGTGGTATATATACACAATGGAGTATTACTCTGCCATTAAAAAGAATAAATTTGAATCAGTTCTAATGAGATGGATGAAACTGGAGCCTATTATACAGAGTGAAGTAAGCCAGAAAGAAAAACACCAATACAGCATACTGACACATATATATGGAATTTAGAAAGATAGTAATGATGACCCTGTATGTGAGACAACAAAAGGACACAGACATAGACAATGGACTATTGGCCTCAGAGGGAGTAGGAGAGGGCGGGATGATCTGGGAGAATGGCATTGAAGAATATATACTATTATGTAAGAAACGAAAAAAAAAATTAAATATTATTACATAAATAATAATTCAAAATAAATCTGGTTGAAATAATTTCAACCAGATTTGAAATTATTATAGCTCTTCCTACTCCAAGTATTTTAAAATATCGACACATTCTCAGTCACTCATAAATCTTATGCTGAATATCCTCTTTTGCTTAATCATTTCATGTGTCATAAATTATGTTTATTTATTTTATTTTAAATTTATTTATTTATTTTTTTTAATTTTACTTTACAATACTCTATTGGCTTTGCCATACATCGACATGAATCCACCACAGGTGTACACAAGCTCCCAATCCTGGATCCCCCTCCCACCTCCCACCCCACAACATCTCTCTGGATCATCCCCGTACACCAGCCCCAAGCATCCTGCATCCTTTAACTCTGCCTAAAGATATGTTTCTCAAATATTTATTTCATGCTGAATTAGAAAGCATTGATAAAAGGTAAGCAACTAGAATGTTTCTTTAAAGCATCAGAAAATGGATAAAATTATTTAAAGTGCTGACAATAGACCCAAATCTTAGACCTATCCATTACTTTAAAACATTTTACACGAAGAAAGTAATGGAGGCCAAAAGCCTCCAGTCCTCCTTTGATCCATCAATGAGCCTGAATTAAGAGCCACTTTATGGTTGGCCCATGCTGTGCTAAACCTGGTGGGAAACAGAAAAACAAAAAATACTGTCTTTGTCCTATAAGAGTTTGAAGTATAACTTGGGAGGAAAGTTAAATTAGTTAGGGAAGCATGAATTGTATGGGAAATGCAAGATTGCATAGCACAAAAGGTAAACTTGAGAACTGGAGGAGATATGAAGTAGAGAGGAGAATACAGGTTTAGTGCTTAAGAGAAGTGAAGTCTGAATGGATGTGTATTGGTGAAAAGCCCATTCCAGTCAGAAGAGAGAATGAACCCAAGAACACAGGTGGTGGAAGATTCCAACACAGCACAAAGAATGGTCATGCTCTCTGTGAGGGGATATTTATAATTCATTGCAATCCTGGCTTTCCAGGTGGTGCTAGTGGTAAAGAGCCCACCTGCCAATGCAGAAGATGTAAGAGATGTGGGTTCAATCCCTAGGTTGGGAAGATCACCTGGAGGAAGGCATGGCAACCCACTCCACTATTCTTGCCTGGAAAATCCCGTGGACAGAGGAATCTGGCAGGCTATGGTCCATTGGTTTCCAAAGAGTCAGACACGACTGAGGTGACTTAGCATGCACTTTACAATCCTAGTAACTAAAGCTGAGGGAGTAATTTAAAAAAGGACAATCAGAACCACTTTATTCCAGAATTCATAGGTTTTTCAGGCTATCTGACCTGCAACAAGAGAATGCTTTTGGGAGGAGCTTTAACATGGACCTAGTCTTAGGAGATAGCCCATAGATTGACCGCTTGAGTTCCCATGGGTTCTTGAGAGAATTTGTACACATTTCTGAATCTATCATGATAAAAGGAAATTAGCAGTGTCCACCTGGACAAGACTGATAACTATAAATTTCTATTGAATTTTAATATATTCTGAGTCAATAAGTAGTGATGAGCATAACTGTTTCATTTTCACAAAAATTTATATTCTTGATTGTAATTGAATTCTTACTCTGTGACTGAGTTATACCTCCCCAAATCATCTTACCCTTTGACATTTCTAGCATGCTATTAATAACATAGTTTACATTATTATTATATCAAAATCATCCTACTTGCCCATCAAAGCACTGAATCCAATGGTAGGCACTAGTTTCCAGTAATTCTTCTTTCAAAGATTCCCCACTTTCTATCCTTTTTCTATCTGCACTTGTATCGTTTTAGTTATGTAACCTTTATAACAATTTTCCTATTATCAGCTATCATTGTTGTTTAGTGGCTAAGTCATGTCCAGCTCTTTGTGACCCCATGGACTGCAGGCCTGTAGGCCAGGCCTCTGCCCTCCACTGTCTCTGGGAGTTTGGTCAACATGTCCATTGAATGATGCTATCTAGACATTTCATCTTCTGCTGCCCTCCTCTTCTTTTGTTTTCAGTCTTTCCTAGCATCAGGGTCTTTTCCAGTGAGTCAGCTTTTTGTATCAGGTGACCAAAGTATTGAGGCTTCAACTTCAGCATCAGTTCTTCCAATAAGATTCAGAGTTGATTTCCTTTAAGATTGACCTGGTTTGATCTCTTTGAATTCCAGGAGACTCTCAAGAGTCTTCTCTAGCACCACAGTTTGAAAGCATTAATTCTTATGGCACTCAGCCTTCTTTATAGTCCAACTCTCACATCTCTACATGACTACTGGAAAAGCCAAGGCTTTAACTATATGAACATTTGTCAGCAAAGTGATGTCTCTGCTTCTTAATACACTGTCTAGGTTTATCACAAGTTCCCTTCCAAAGAGCAAATGTTGTTAATTTCACAGCTGCAATCACTGTCCACAGTGATTTTGGAGCCTAGGAAAATAAAATCTATCACTGCTTTCACTTTTTTTCCATTTGCCATGAAGTGATTGGACTGGATGCCATGATCTTACTTTTTTGAATGTTGAGTTTTAAGCCAGCTTTTTTACTCTCCTCTTTCACCCTCATCAAGAGGCTCTTTAGTTCTTTATTTTCTGTCATTAGAGTGATATCATCTGCATATCTGAGGTTGCTGATATTTCTCCCAGCAATCATGATTCCAGCTTGTGATTCATCCGGCCCAGCATTTTGCATGATGTACTCTGCATAGAAATTAAATAAGCAGAGTGACAATATAGGGCCTTAACATACTCCTTTCCGAATTTGGAGCCAGTCAGTTCTTCCAGGTCCGATTCTTACTGCTGCTGCTTGACCCACATACAGGCTTCTCAGGAGACAGGGGGGTCTGTCTCCTGTAAAGTGGTCTGATACTCCCATCTCTTTAAGAATTTTTTCACAGTTTGTTGTGATTCACACATTCAAAGGCTTTAGCATAGTCAGTGAAGAAGTAGACATTTTTCTGGAACTCCCTTGCTTTCTGTGTGATCCAATGAATGTTGGCAGTTTGATCACTGGTTCCTCTGCTTCTTCAAAACCCAGCTTGTGCATTTGGAAGTTCTCAGTTCATGTACTGCTAAGCTTGAAAAATTTTGCACGTAACCCTATGAGCATGTGACATGAGCACAACTGTATGGTAGTTTGAATATTTTTTGGCTTTACTCTTTTGGGATTAGAATGAAAATTGATCTTTTCCAGTCTTGTGGCCACTGCTGAGTTTTCCAAGTTTGCTAACTTATTGAGTGCAGCACTTTAACAGCATCCTCTTTTACTATTTTAAATAGCTCAGCTGGAATTCCATTACCTCCATTAGCTTTGCTCATAGTAAAGCTTCCTAAGGCACACTTGACTTCACACTCCAGGATTTCTGGCTGTAGGTGAGCAACCACAACACTGTGGTTATCCAAGTCTCTAAAACCTTTTTTGCATATATCTTTTATGTATTATTGCCTCTTCTTAATCTCTTTTGCTTCTTTTAGATCCTCACCATTTATGTCCTTTATTATACCCATCCTTGCATGAACCATTCCCTTGACATCTCCAATTTTCTTGAAGAGATCTCTAGTCTTTCTCAGTCTATTGTTTTCCTTTATTCCTTTGCAGTATTCACTTCAGAAAGCTTTCTTATCTCTTTGGATAAGAGATTCTCTGGAACTCTGCATTAATTTGGGTGTATTTTTCCTTCTCCTTTGCCTTTCACTTCTCTTCTTTCCTCAGCTATTTATAAAGACTCCTCAGACAACCACTTTGCCTTCTTGAATTTCTTTTTCTTTGGGATGGTTTTGATCACTACCTCTTGTACAGTGTTGCAAACTTCCATCCATAGTTCTTCAGGGACTCTGTCTACCAGATCTAATCCCTTGAATCTATTTGTCACCTCCACTGTATAAGTATTTTGATTTAGGTCATACCTGCCCTTCCTTTTACCATCAGACATTTCCACAACTGAGCGTCATTTCCACTTTGGCTCAGCCACCTCATTCTCTCTGGAGCTACAGGTAATTGCCCTCAACTTTTCCCCAGTAGCGTATTGGACCAACCTCGTGGCTCATCTTCCAGTGTCATATCTTTTTGCCTTTTCATACTGCCTATGGGGTTCTCCAGGCAAGAGTATTGGAGTGGGTTGCCATTCCTCCTCCAGTGGACCACATTTTGTCAGAACTCTACACTATGACCCATCCATCTTGGGTGGCCCTATGCAGCATGGCTCATAGCTTCATTGAATTACACAAGCCCCTTTGCCATGGCAAGGCTGTGATACATGAAGGGAAGTAACATGTATAGACTATATTCATTATGTTAGCCCATTTGGTGTATGGCCTAGGTGCTTATCTTGCTTAAATTACTTTAATATATATCTCTTCCTGCTCCTCAATTCCTCAGTGACTCCACAAAGTGGACTACAGAAGGAATAGAATTTGTGGGGATGAAGAGTTGTGCGGGGGAGATTTAGCCACTAAATCATGTCTGACTCTTGTGACCCCTTGGATGAGAGCCTGCCAGGCTCCTCTATCCATGGGATTTCCCAGGCAGAAATATTGGAATAAGTTACCATTTCCTTCTCCAGGGGATATTCCCAACCCAGGTCTCCTGAATTGTAGGAGGATTCTTTACCAGCTGAGCCAACGGGGATACTGTGAAGAGAGTTACGTAGTAGAATCAAATGTTTTTCTCTCAGGTCTGAAGTTTTCTACTTTGGAATCTTATTTTTTATATTTTATTTTTTGTTTTTATATATTTTTTTAAATATGATTTTTCCAATTTACATTTTTCTAAATAGCATTCATAATGTTACCAATTTCTTACCTTTGCAATAGGAAACCGAAGATTATAGCTGTTTGTATTTTGCTCTATTTGTAATTTCAGTTTTATAGTTTGAACTTGACTATTATTTGTCTATATTGAATATACCTAAAAGCCATTTATTAGAAAAACTAAGTTTAATGATTGATTGCATCTAGAGTATTTTAATGTATAGCCAAACCAAACCAAATCCAAACATTAAGATCTATTGTATTTGCTCATAATGTATGATAATATTCTTTATTTACTTTTCCATTTCCTTTAAAAAGTAAATAACATAAACAATAGTAGTTTTATGAAATAATTTACTTCAACTCTTAACGAACCACAGTACGTTTCTTATTCTCTAATTCTCTTGTGGCGCTCAAGAGACCAATCTCTCAAGGTTATCAAACCCAAAATGAACAGGTTGAGAATTGGATCAGATTCCAGTTTTAAAGTCTGTTTCATTCCTACAGGTCTGTGATTCCATGCAGTCTGTGAAAGCAATAATAGCCATCATAGAGTTAACAATGCCTGTGTACCAGAACCTGTACTCAGGTGTTTTCAGTCAGTTCAGTTCAGTTGCTTAGTCGTATCTGACTCTGCAACCCCACGGACTGCAGCATGCCATGCCTCTCTGCCCATCATCAACTCCTGGAGTTTACTCAAACTCATGTCCATTGAGTCGGTGTTGCCATCCAACCATCTCATCCTCTGTTGTCCCCTTTTCTTCTCGCCTTCAATCTTGCCCAGCATCAGGGTCTTTTCAAATGAGTCAGCTCTTCGCATCAGGTGGCCAAAGTATTGGAGTTTCAGCTTTAAGGTCAGTCCTTCCAATGAACATTCAGGACTGATTTCTTTTAGGATGGACTGGTTTCATTTTTTTGCAGTCCAAGGGACTCTCAAGAGTCTTCTCCAACATCACAGTTCAAAAGCATCAATTCTTCAGCGCTCAGCTTTCTTTGTAGTCCAGCTCTCACATCCATACATGACTACTGGAAAAACCATAGCCTTGACTAGATGGACCTTCATTCTTATAAATAATCTTGCAGTTTATCCCCATTTTACAGATGCGATGACACTTGGAATGTTAACATGTCTTTGAGTTGAGTACATTACTGAGAGTTGAACCTGAGATTTTTTTAATCCTCATAAAATCAAATAGATTTGATTATCTCTATCCATAAATGTTAATAGCCCTATAGTTTAAAATCAAGATTTCACAGATTTGAAACTGGAAACTTTCTTGGAGCTATTTAAAGGAGACTTTTCTTTTTTGGTGAGAAATATGTCAGCTACACATGCTATAATTTTCAACTATGTTATTGTGACCAACGTCAAGTGTTTAAAAATCTGTGTATTCTTGATAGTATGCTCTGTTGTGACCCTTTCCTTAGTCATGAGATAAAATTTCTTTGTCATCACACAAAAAGTGTGGCAACCTAAAATCTTTGTTTTAAAGTCTAGTCATTTGTTGTCTCACATACAGGGTCATCATTACTATCTTTCTAAATTCCATATATATGTGTCAGTATGCTGTATTGGTGTTTTTCTTTCTGGCTTACTTCACTCTGTATAATAGGCTTCAGTTTCATCCATCTCATTAGAACTGATTCAAATTTATTCTTTTTAATGGCAGAGTAATACTCCATTGTGTCTATATACCACAGCTTGCTTATCCATTCATCTCTTGATGGACATCTAGGTTGTTTCCATGTCC
>SJYV01002355.1:861895-899463 GCA_006410875.1 Neotragus pygmaeus | reverse complement strand
AGGATCCTCTATGATCCACCTCCCAGAATACTTGAAATAAAAGCAAAAATAAACAAATGGGATCTAATTAAAATTAAAAGCTTCTGCACAACAAAGGAAACTATAAACGAGGTGAAAAGACAGCCTTCTGAATGGGAGAAAATAATAGCAAAGGAAGCAACTGACAAACACCTAATCTCAAAGATATACAAACAACTTATGCAGCTCAATTCCAGAAAAATAAACGACCCAATCAAAAAATGGGCCAAAGAACTAAATAGACATTTCTCCAAAGAAGGCATATGGATGGCTAACAAACACATGAAAAGATGCTCAACATCACTCATTATTAGAGAAATGCAAATCAAGACCACAATGAGGTACCATTTTTGTGTTTATTTTAAAAGCCTCCTCAGGCAGTTTCTAAGAATAGAAATTTGTATGAGTAATATAGGCCACATCCTCTGGGACTTAGAATTGATTTACAGTTTTGAAAGTGGGCACAATAAACATTTGGTGATCTCAAAATATTTGCCAATTTGAAGAAAACCAGTATATTTCAATAAAAGAATCTTACCTTATTGAACCATTAATGTTAGTAGAGATTTATTTTGTGCAGTAAAATGCATTAGAAGTTGAATGCCAACACTACATTTTTAATAGTACTGCAGTGGTCTATGCTCATGAAGCTATAGAAGTCACAAACTAAAGAGAATGGTTTTCAAATAAATTTTGTTAATTTGAAAAATTTTATTTAACTATATGAAAGGTTAAATAGTTCGTTTTGTAAAAGTTGTTCTATATACCGTGCACAAGCATACGCACTCAGTCGCTTTGCAACCTCATGGACTGTAGCCCTTCAGGCTCCTCTGTTCATGGAATTTTCCAGGCAAGAATATTGAGTGGGTTGCCATTCCCTACTCCAGGGGATCTTCCCTATCCAAGTTTCAAACTCACATCTCTTGCCTCTCCTACACTGGCAGGCAGATTCTTTTCTGCTGTGCCACCTGGGAAGCCCCGAAACATATATATACCTCATGCTAAAGTCAATTTCATCATTATCTTTTGACCTAATGCAATATGTAAATTGATAGACTTCATTTGGTAACTATGCTTAAGTACCAGAATTGTGTTGCAGAATATTATGATATGCAGCAAATCCAAAAAGAACAAGTTAAATTATTTAATCAAAATTAGAAATTAAAATGGATATAGTTATTCAAGTACTTTATTAAATTGCAAATCCAAAAGTACTTATTTCTAGCCCTTTTGGCAATTAGTGGCAAAATACAGTCACATCTGCTTAACATTAAAGATCTTTGAATAAGCCAACAATATATGATTTTAAACCATCCCTAGATTAATTTGCTAGGGCCACCATAACAAAATACCACAGACTGGATAGCTCACAGCAGAAACTTATTTTCTCACAGTTTTGGAGAATAGAAGTCAAGGTCCCCATGTTAGCAGAGTTAATTCCCTCTGAAGCTTGTCTCCTTGGACTGAAAATAGCTGCCTTTTCTCTCGGTTTTCCCACGGTCCTTTCTCTCTATGCACATGCGGAGGCATGAGCAGAGGTGTCTTTTTGTGTCTTCTTATAAGGACACCAGCTAGATTGAATTAGTGCTTATTAAAAAGGAATCAGTTTAATCATAACTTTAAAGGCCCTATCTCTGAATACAGTCAGATTCTGAGGTATTGGGCATTAGGGCTTCAACGTATGAATTTTGGGGGAACACAAGTCATAACAGTTTGGAAGTGTTTGAAGGGTTCTTGTGTGGAGGATAACTACAAACTGTTGATTTCCACTGAAGTTACTGCAAGCTGCCAGTTAGATTTCAAAGACTTAAGGAAAAAATTTTAATGAAGTGTTAATTAGGTCAGAGATGTATGGCCCAACTAGTTTAGCCCTATTCTTGAAAATGACATGATGTAACTACAGAGGAGCTGGGTTGTAGAATGACATAGAAGAACATGTGAGTGGATCAGTTCCAGCTGTGCTTACTAATAGAGTTTCAGCTTAAACTTTGTTGGATGATTTTATACTTGTGCTCGTCTCTCCATTCCGTTCTCTGGGTAGGAATCCACTAGAAGTCACAGTTGACTTAAGTTTAAAAGGGAATACTAAGGGCAGAGGAGAAATTCATGGTCTTATTTGAAGTGATGCAATGAAACTACTCTACCTACTACATTCTGAGGTATGCCTGGATCTCAGTGAGTGATCTTCACCCACGCCGAGAGTTAGACTTGGGCCACTACTGGAGATTTTCAACTGTGTTCTTATCAGATTTTATTGGATGGGAAGTCTCATGAGGATGTTTCCTGAACCAGAAATAACCTCCCAAAGTACAGTTCCCTAGATCACAGGTGTTGGAGATACCAGAGAAAAGATTTTACTTAGCTAAATTTGGGACAAAGAGGTTTGCAAAGAGCACCAACTGATTTGAAGAAGTGCTTTAGATTCCCTCTTAAAATTGTCCTCTCATTTCTCTAGTGCTAAGCATTTAAAACAAAGAGGAGGTAAATCTCTTCTCTTTTCAAATGTCATATTATACTCTCTCTCCTAGTCTCTTACCCACATTTTATAAAATCGAAAGCTCCTAAAATCTAATCTCTGTCAGCCTTTCTCCTCTTGAAATGGCTGTCAGAGCAGTGACACGCTTTGGTGGGTGGTTAGAAAGAAGCAAGACGACTGTCTACGTGGTGAGAGGTGTGTGTGTCTGTTCAGCTGAAAGGAGAAAGAAGACAAGTTTATAACATTAAAAAAATCCGGAAAAATGTAATGGCTTAATTATAAAGGTCTCTCTGTAGGATGATTGAAAGTCTTCTTACCTTTCCCAAAGCACTATGAGATAGTTTTAAAAAAAAAAAAGGAAGAAAAGAAAAATCCTTGCCAATTCAAAGATTTCATACACTTCAAAGAAATTTTCAGTATTAGAAACATTGATGATATTTTGTTTTTAATGGCTCTAAAATTAAATCCATCATAAAACCCACAGATAGCGTGTTTTAACAGATGGCATAATGCATGTCTTCCTGGTTCTACTTTAAACTTGGGGTTATCAGTCATTAGTGTTGAAGATGTCTTGGGGGCCTCACTGTCCACTGACCTCATGTTACAGATAGTAGGATTAAGTTGCTTTAGGCCACACAATATCCACTTCTGTGTATAGTTTCTATGACCCTTCTTTGCCACAAGCATTTTGGGGGGAGAGGAGGAAGAAGAGTTAAAGACGTTCTATTTGCAGTACATCTCATAGAAGTGTTAATACACAGATTAAAATGTTATTTAGAGACCTCAGTGATATCAAATGTTTTCTTATTCCGGGAGCATCTTCGTTGCTACACTGCTGCACAGAACAGATGGTGGACCCTTAAATTGTATTTTTCCTTTGACCTCCTTTCAGTTGTTCCCACTGGCTTACAGGTAGTCATGCATAAACCTCTGAGAAAGAGCTGACATTGCTTGAGAGAAAAATGCAGGGATTTCGACAAAGCACCTATGGGGTTTAGGACATCACTTATAATAAGTCTAGTTCCTTGGCCTTCATTTGTCCTAGGAAAGAAAAACAGATTTGTTTTCTACTCTTTTCACACCTACCTCAGCTACCTTCCTGAGCTCAGATGGGTGAGAAACAAATTCCATGACCTTTATACTTCTAGATATGTCATATTAAGCAGATTTTACCAGATGACAAATAATGACACAATCACAATGTAATAGTTAATATTTACTGAATGGTTATCTATGCAAGGCACTGTGCTAAGATATTTATATATGTTGTAAATATCATGTCACTTATTATCATAAACACTTATTTTATAGATAACAAAACTGTTATTCAGATAACAAAACTGTTATTCAGAGGTGTTATGTTCAGAGTTACCCAGCTAGTTAATATTAAAGCCAGGATTTGAACCCAGGCATTAGAGTTCAATATCTTAAATACCAAGAGTTCTCGTTCTACAATGAATCTGATCACACTGGCACTTTTTCTAAGAAATAATTTCTGACAACCAAAACGAAATTTTATTGAGGGAAAGTTATTAGAGTTTTTAGTTCAAATTCACAGTGTTCTATTTGCCTACAAAAGAAAAATGATTATTTAAGGGATTTTATATTTTATGAAATTGAAGAGGATGGCGTTGATCCAACAGCTGTATCTTAGCCTATCCTCTGCATTTGCAGGGCATTTACTCTTAAATAATTTGTGTACAGTAGAGAAACCTCATCTTTCTAAATGAAAACAAACAAACAAACAAACAGACTCCCTGCATTCTAATTACTTTTAGAAGAGAGAGATTGAAGTCCATTGAAAACAGTTAGAATGCAGTAGAAATCAGACATATTTTTTTTTCGCTAGAGGATAAGGAACTTTCTCAATATTATTGGCAGGCTATATCAGACCATCTTTGAGACATTTACTTATTTCCTCTCCCACAGACCAGTCTAAATACTAAGAATAATAGACTAAAAGTCAAGGTTGATATGAGAAGGTAGAAAATCCATCTGTACACGTACTTTTCTGATTTTCAGAAATAAATACCTGGGAAAAGAAGGATGAGAGAGTATATATGTAAGTTCTTATTAGGGTGGATAAGCTTAAATGTTGACATTATGATTTAGAAAGGGCATAAGGTTCTCATATCTGGGAAAATTGCAAAATGCTATTTGTAAGGTAATGTGGAGATGTTCTTACATTTCATTTTTCTTATTCTCTCCATTGAGTGATATCCATCAGTGGCCCTGTCTGTTTCAACACAGCTAGTACAAAAGAACTCTTTAGTATGCGTGATAACAGAGTATGACCCTTAATTTATCAGAGTATGTTCTGTATTTTCTTATCTGCTTCTCCTTGATGCTTTCTTTTTTTTTTTTTTNGTGGCCCTGTCTGTTTCAACACAGCTAGTACAAAAGAACTCTTTAGTATGCGTGATAACAGAGTATGACCCTTAATTTATCAGAGTATGTTCTGTATTTTCTTATCTGCTTCTCCTTGATGCTTTTTTTTTTTTTTTTTTCCACTGCTGGTTTTCAATATGATACTCCAGTTGTTTTTTTGTTTTTGTTTTTGTATTAGGAATCCAACATCCTAGAAGGCTTAGGGAAAAACCTATAAATCACAGTTCATGACACATAGGCAATGAGACCCAAAGTTCACAAGATTACCTTTATTTCTAATTCTTTGGATGGGACAATATCCAAAGTAAAATTTTTGAATGTAAGTAGCTAGTAGGAACATATGCTCATAAAAATCTTTGTATAAAGGCACACTAGATACCTTAATGTATTTCCACATAACAAAGGGACATAGGAGAAATTTCTTAAGCCAGTTAGAAATGCGCTAAGCTTCTAATTTCTTCCCTAAAGCACTGTTAAAGGCTGCATAGCTTGTGGTTTTCTGTGTTCAGCGTAACAGCAGTCTCACATGAAGATATTATTTAACTGGATACAAAGGCCTGCTCTTTTGCAGAAGGAACTGGGGTGCCTTGTGAAGCATTAGTCATGAACAGAGTGTTTCCCTCCTTGAGCAGCCTGTTCTTTCTTCAGCTGTATAAGTGGGCTGACTGGCAGGGCATTTGAGTGTGCCACCCTCTCCTGCTATAACATTGTGTTAAAATACTACATTTAATTTGTAGAAAATGCTTCTTTTTAAAGAAATAGTAGGGGCAAAATTACAGTGTTTATAAATATATCAACAATATTCAATTAAATTTTGGGAAAAATCACTCATCATCCCTTCATCCTAACACAAATATTTTCATTTCTGCATATTACCCTCAAATTCTTGCCAACTGACAGAGTGTTTTACTTAACAGTCCTAATATTATGTGTATTACATGTTTCACTTTGCATGACAGAAGTATTTTAATACTTTTATTCATATCTTGTATTATTTTGAGTCAAAATATATTGTTAGAGATGTATTGATTATAAAATAGATGTGGGAGTATAGAGCTTTATGAAGTTACAGAGAATTACTTATCAACCTTTTGAAGATTACTATCCACATTACAATACACTTTTTATCTGGCTGTAGTTTCAATAAGATTTAGATTATTTGCAATCCAGGTAAAATCCTTTGTGTTCTGTCACACCTTCTGTGTTCTAATCCATTTTCTTCTGTGAACTTCTGTGGCAACTACAACTCAAATGGTGGTTTATTGTATATGTGGGCTGCAATCCNTGGCTGTAGTTTCAATAAGATTTAGATTATTTGCAATCCAGGTAAAATCCTTTGTGTTCTGTCACACCTTCTTTGTTCTAATCCATTTTCTTCTGTGAACTTCTGTGGCAACTACAATTCAAATGGTGGTTTATTGTATATGTATACCAAGTCATGTATTATATTGAATTTCCATCTAACCTTCTTAATTAGGCCCTTGGCTTTCCAGCCAAAGTCCAAGCACATATGCCTGACACAGTACTTTGAGTACACAGTCAGTGCTTGTATGTTGGCTTCATTGAATCAGATAGTTTTCCTAATGTCTACCTAAGCTATGCTAAAGAAACAAAGGATTTGACTATTGAAACTAGGAAAGGAAAGTAAAGACTTTTGGGGACATAAGATATGACTAGGAAGAGTAGTCACGGATCCATGACATCGACGAGTGGCATGAGACCAGAGATAAGAGATGGACAAGGAAGGAAAAACAAAGGCAATATGAAATCCAAGCACAAAGTGAATTTATCATAAATGATATATTTATTTGTCATAAATTATATGGTACTTTATATTATATATAAATTATGATAAATAATAAATAAAATCAAAAGGAGAAAGAAGTTGGCCAGACTCAGATGTGTGTGCATGTATGTGAGTTTGTGTTGGAATGAGTGGGGTTGCTGAGGTGTACACAGAGATGCAGGAAATTTGCAAAGCAAGGTGAATGGCATCAGAGGATTAGCTTGTTTGTAGAAGCTGAAAGAAGTCCTATGACTAGAATTTAGAGTTAGAAATACATGGTTTTGAGATGAAACTGGAGAAGTCAGAAGCCGAAGGATGTATACGTTTGTTATGTACCCAACAAAAATCATAGCAAATTGTGTAATACGCAGGACAAATATTTTCATTAGAACATCTACATTTTTTTTAACAACTTTGTCCCTTCAGGAGTGTCAATTATATTCAAAATCTACTTATTTGGAATATTACTAGCTAAATTAGGTACTGCTATATTGTACGATTTGTATAACAACTACTAGTTAGAAATTATATGATAATTCTGCTTTTAACGCCTGAGTAATTTTTCAAAATTATGTTAAACTTTTATTTTGTTTTATGAGTCTAGGCATATCCAAATGCCGTGTTCTCAATTATCTAAAAGTTGACTCCTAAGTTTCTCTGGAATATATATTTAGCTTTTAGGAACCCTTTTGTGTTTCCTTTCCTAGTGTTTAAAAGAGCAGGAATTAAGAAGCCTTCAAAAGAAGCAAGTATCTTTGTTTTCACTTTCTTATTATTTTGAACGAATGTTGGGTTCATAGTTTTGCTTTTCCTTATTGTTTTCCACATATATTACTATGTCATATCAAAAACTGCCACTTTTATTTCCAAGGAGAAATTACACATCAGGGGAGATCTATGAAAATAAGAGTAGAAAAACATGTTAGCGAAGTTCATATAGCTTGTCTCTCCTCACCAATAGTCATAAAAACATGATTACAATTTTATTTTCTTTGTTTTCTGAGTCCCACCATGAAATCAAACTCTAAGTCAAGGATTTGAGTTTTATTACTCCTTGCTGCTTACCTTGATTCTTTGAAATTATCTTGTTTCCTTGACATCTGTTGATTTATAAAAAATAAATAAATAAATACACTATACTGTGACCAAATATTATTGGTTAAATGGGAAAGTAAAACTATCCAGAATTCAATCAAAATTGAGGATGCTACACTCTTAAATCTAAATGATCAGATTTTCCTTTCGATTCTTCACCTGTGGAACCTTGTTTGAAATGCCCCATTATACAGAACTTGTTGTTTTTTAGTCTCTAAGTCATGTCTGACTGTTTTGCAACCCTGTGGACCATAGTCCACCAGGCTCTGCTGTCCATGGGATTCTCCAGGTGAGAATGCTGGAGTGGGTTGCCATTTTCTTCTCCAGGGGGTCTTCCTGACACAGGGACTGAACCCACATCTCCTGCATTGACAGACAAGTTCTTTACCATTGAGTCATAGTACCTTAAACCTAAATGGGCACACCGATTAGAGCTGCTGCTAGAACCTAAGGAGAAGGCAATGGCACTCTACTTCCAGTACTCTTGCCTAGAAAATCCCATGGGCGGAGGAGCCTGGTAGGTTGCGGTCCATGGGGTCACTGAGTCGACAGGACTGAGCGACTTCACTTTTACTTTTCACTTTCATGCATTGGAGAAGGAAATGGCAACCCACTCCAGTGTTCTTGCCTGGAGAATCCCAGGGATGGGGGAGCCTGGCAAGCTTCCATCTATGGGGTTGCACAGTGTTGGACACGACTGAAGTGACTTAGCAGACTTAGCAGCTAGAACCTATCAATTGGTAGTAGTGTTACTACGTGAAGACTTGTTGTTTAGTCACTAATCTATGTCCAACTCTTTTGCCACCCCATGGACTGTAGCCCAGTAGGCTCCTCTATCCATTGGTTTTCCCAGGAAAACCTGGGAAAATACTGGAGTGGGTTGCCATTTCCTTCTCCAGGGGATCTTCGCCACCTGGGGATCAAATCTGTGTCTCCTGCATTGGCAGGCAGAGTTTTTACAACTGAGTCACCAGGAAAAATCCACATGGGGCCTGCTTCCTGTCAAAAATACTGATTTCTGAAACTGGTACAATGTTAGAAATCAGTGATATTTCAATTTTTTAATTTATTAATTAAAAATTACCAAATCTTCAATTTAAAGAAAAATAAACCAANAATGTATTGGACATGTGTTTGAGCAAGCTCTGAGAGTTGGTGATGGACAGAGAAGCCTGGCAGGCTCCAGTCCATGGGGTCACAATGAATTGGACATGATTGAACAACTGAACTGAATGTATTTATATATATTTTTGAAGAAAAGACATTAATTTTTTATTCTAGTAGAAGAACAAAGAATTTAGAGAATAAAGTCAACATATAATGGAGTAAACACTGTCTAATTTCCTATCCATTACACCAGGAATAAAATCTGTCCTTGGAAGGCAGGAGGAGAAGGGGATGACAGTATGAGATGGTTGGATGACATTACCAATTCAGTGGACATGAGTTTGGCCAAACTCTGGGAGACAATGAAGGACAAGGAAGCCTGGTGTGCTGCAGTCCATGTGGCCGCAAAGAGTCAGACATGACTTAGTGACTGAACAGCAATAAACTGGATTTCAAAATCAAATATCCCAATTTAAAAATTATTATCAACTAAAAGGCATCTGAAATTTGGGGTTATAGGATTATATGACCCCATATGTGTGGCTATCTTTCTTAAGTATTATCATGTCATTTTATACCTATCTCTGCTGCCTACTCTAATTTTTTCTTCTAGTTAGATCACCTTTTTTGCTAGTCAATGGGAATTCAGTGGGTGTTTTTTGTTTGTTTGATTTTTAAGCTGAGTCTCATCAAGAATCTTCAAAAGCTATAGCTGATTTAAATTGTGCTATAGCAATCATGTTAATTGTTCTGTGGGTGCCAGTTAAAGATATGAGGGCAAACTGTATATGTGTATGCATGTGTATGTATGTATTCTTGTGTTTTTATGCACTCTTTTCAATATCATTCTAAAGCTATCTATTTCCTCCATCTGTATTATGTAAGACTTTTCTCTCTACTTGGAGTGTGTGTGTGTGCATGCGCGTGTGTGTGTTTGTGTGTGTGCTCAGTCATGTCCAACTCTTTGCAATCCTATGTACTGTAACCTGGCCGGGCTCATCTGTCCATGGGATTTTCCAAGCAAGAATACTGGGCTGGGTTGCCATTTCCTCTAGGGGATCTTCCCGACCCAGGGATCAAACCCACATCTCCTGTATCTCCTGCATTGGCAGGTGGATTCTTTACCACTGAGCCACCTGGGAGGGTTTCTCTCTACTTTCCCTACTAATGATAACTATGATTATCTACTTTGTGGTACAGGGAAGTTATTATTAAAAAATAATGAACTGATTGACTAAATGGATGTTCAAATCATTAAAGACCTAAAATTATAATTGAAATGTTTCCTTTGAAAAGTACAAAGAGAAACTTAGCTACATGCAGTCTATCCTCTGGGCACAAGTGTTTGCTTTCTTGTGAATGTTGTTAGCCTGTGAAGATGAGATAATGGTGCCATGGAAGCTATCAGAATTTAAAACAAGATTTCCTTTATTACTTCATTCTACAAATATTGCTTCAGAGTTCGTATGATAGGGATTGTGCACACACTGAAAACACAACAGTAAGCACTACAAATAATACCTGAGCTTATGGAATTTCAGAGTTCAGAGAGAAAACATTTATTTAATGTGCAATTACAAGGTTAGTTCTTGTTTCTATAGGGCATATATCAAGTGCAGGGAAGGTATTTATTCAGGTGTCCTAATTTAACTTGAGAACGTCAGTGAAGACCTCCTGAGAACTAATGTTCCTGCCAAGAAGACTCCCTTAATGAGTCATGTTTGGCTAAGGAACGATGAGAATGAGATGGGAGTGAGGGAAAGTCAAGTAGAGGAGAGTACAAGTGAAGAAGCCCAGAAGTGAAAGGAGGGCTTTAGAAGGATTGAAAGAAGTCTCAGTTTCCATGAGGATGGCAAGAGGAGAGCAAGGCAGTGACTACTCAGAGATGAGGTAGGGGAGGTAGGAAGAGACCAGATCGTGAAAGTCAACATAAACCTCATCATGTTGGTTGATATTTTATCCTAAAGGCAACAGGCAGGTTACAATAGACAAGCAGCATGATTGGGTAGTAGCTGACAATGTGGAGATGCGTGGGACTGATTGCAGAGAGGATCCAGAGAGATCTATTAATATATTGTAGTAGTAACTGGCAAGAGGTGATTTGTAGTCTGGACTAGGGTGGTGTCTGAAGGAATATTAAATCATTTCTGATGATGGGAACACTCTAGCATGAAAACTTGGACAAAGAGCTACATAATTATAAAGTTGTCAGGAGAATTATACCAGTGTAAATTGGTATGCGTGTTGGTCAACAAAGAAATCCATAGAGCAAAGATTGTGTGTTTTTGAAAATAGTTTATCAAATCATGTACATAATCACATTTTTTACATAAATCATATGCAAGTCAAAAACACATTCATCAATAAACGTGCTGCCATAAGACTGTCTCTTATACACATCTAGATGTGTATAAGAGACAGTAATATACCTAATTTATAANAATAGTTTATCAAATCATGTACATAATCACATTTTTTACATAAATCATATGCAAGTCAAAAACACATTCATCAATAAACGTGCTGCCATAAGACAACCAATATTAAATTTTAGTATATTTTTCTAAATATATATATATAGAGAGGCACACAAAAGAGAATGTAAATTGAACACACTTTTTGAAAATGAAGATAGACTTGTAATTTAGGCTATGTTATCCTTTTTAGAAAATTATCAATATACCAATATATGTTGCCATAGGAAAAAAATATTCTAACATTTTAATGACTTCATAATACAGAGAAATACATATGTTTTTTGTTAAACTGTATATTTGATTCCATTTTTATATTTGTGCTGTCAGTTATATTCTAATGTATGAAATATTTTCAGTCATATAAAACTTCAGAAGACAAATTGATAGAGTCTAAATGATAGTTCTTTTCTCTTTCTCTAAAAGTATGTGACCAATATCATGGTGGGGTTTTTTTTTGGTAAGTATAGTATATAATGAGACTAGCCCAAGAAAACACATTAACTATTCTAAATGTAAGAAAATTTATATCCTTTATCTTCCCTAGTAAAATGCTCTAGTCTTTTCCTATAGGCAGTACTACCATTCATCATCTCTTTCACCTCTGAGTTCCCGTCTGAGCTATTATTAAAATTCCTGACTGAAAGATTCCATGTTAACTAATTTTCATAGAATAGAAAAACTTCTGGCAATATACACAATTGAGTGCTGAGATGGAAGCCTAGATTCTTCCTAAGTGCTTTATAGATCAAGAAAACAGTCATCTATTTGCAAGCATTATTCAAGGTCATTTTAAACTATGTTTTTATTAGATTAATTTTTTGTTCAAAGTATCAAGGCTCCTACATAGTTTAGAGCTATGAATACAGAACCACTCTTGTGGCTTGTGTTTGTTCCTGAAGCTATAATGCCTTTTTTAGAATAGTTTAATAAAAAGCAAATATTTGAGTATATAATTTTTTTCAAAGTTATACGCCTCAGCATGTCAAGCTTTAAATAAATACACTTTATCCTTTAAATAAGGACATTCAAATAAAGTCACTTTTGTCAAAGCCTTTTCCTATCATAACATATTTGGGTGATGCAAGATGTATTCCCTTATGATGTCCAAGTGGTTGATAAACTGATTTCTGTGGAATATATAAGAACTATTCGGACTTTGTGGTTTCCTTAAATGAGATGAATAAGAATTTCTCTTTTCTGAATAGGACATAAAGTATGCTAGGCCTATTTTAGACGCTTCAGTGTGCCAAAGATGGTATTAAGTTTGGTGTTCATAAATTACTAATCTGGAATAAGAGATTGAATGTATTTTGAAAACTTAAACCTGTTTCACCTGAACATGTTTAACTAGTTAATAAGAAACATCAAAAAGACAAAACCCTGAGATCAACGGTCATTTTTTTTGCAAAGCTATTATATGCTGTTTAAATTGGTTGTTCGGGTCTGTCTATAACATAAGTTTTAATAACCTAGCTCAAATGCAGATTTCTAATTTTCAATTAACATAGGAATAATTTTGTTTGCTAAAATAAAATAAATGAATGAATGACAAGTCTGAAACATGAAATGTTCTAGGTAGAACTTTTTAAAATTCCAAATTTCAAAAAATCATGTGGCAACTGTATAGCTCAAGCTTTAAGTATTAACTTTTAACCTTTGACCTTACAGATTTTAACCAATGAAATGTCTCTTTAAACTTTAAAGGAAACAATGATAACGAGCGCCTGGCGATTGCTAGACAGCGAATTCCATATCGACTTGGTCGAGTAGTTGATGAATGGCTACTCGACAAAGGTAAAAAACATTGATTAAAACTTCAAATAAAAAAATAATTTGAACATAACCAAGTAGTACTTCATTGTAACACTAATAAACATAAAAAATAAATTTTCCGTAAAACTAAATTAAAAACAGATTTAAAACAGTAAAATGTAGATAGTAATATTTGCATTCCTTGTATAATACTTTCTATACATTTTTAGACGTACCAGCTGTTTAATAATCTTACCCTGTTAACTTAAGGTTAAAGGGACTGTTAAATATAATCCACTAACTCAATCTATGAAGGTACTCACAGCAAGCATTAACCCAAAATGATAAATCATTCGTAGATTATATTACATATTCCAGCCTCTAAATTATTAACTAAAATATATGTAGTTCTGATATCTTTATTATGGTCCTGAAAAACAAACAAACAAACAAAAAAAACTCTTGGTTTAAACTCTAGGCATCTTAAATAGTGGGCAATATGGATTGCCAGTCAAAATGAAGTCCCTTTAACGTTTGCAACCTGCTAAGAACATTTGGGAACAAGCCCTAATTAAAACTGAACTTAAAGTTGTGTGCATGCTTTTTATGAACAGAGAGCAATCTGCTAAAACTGGATACTCAATTTGATGATTTTGGTACTGTTGCTGAGGATTGCTGTTTAATGGAAATGTGCCATAATTTCTCCATCGGTTTGTGTATCATTCCTGAAGCCGCTTTTTACATCTGAAGCTATGTGTTTTTTTCATTTGTTTTGTTTTAATAGACTTGCTGAAAGCCAATCAGAAAAATCTTTGGATTTTTTGTTTCTTTGTTTTGTCTCTGACACACTCAGTGTAAACCATGTGTTTCTTTTCAGTGTATTTGCCAGAAAAGTAGAATAATTCAAATAACAATGGACTATTGCATTCAAAAAAATAAACATTTCTAAAGAAGAGCATGTGGATACATGTGACCATTATGTGAATTATGAAATTTTTACCATAAATTTAAATTAGAGTTCAGCTGCTATAGACTAGTTTCTGCCAATTGTAATTTTAGAATGACGAATACTTGAAATGTTAGATATCTTACATATTTTTAATTTATCAATTTAGATTTGAGATCTTGAGGTAAAAGAGAAAGTGATCCACTTAAAAATTGATTTATAATATATATCTTTGATTGGTCTTTTAGCAAAGGCACTACATTTACAATAAGTTGAGAATTTATAAGTATTTGCCAGTGATTATGCATTTCATGGACACCTCATTTATAAGCAATGAATTATGAGTCAAATGCCTCTCTTATAGTTTATTGCTCTCATTATCCACCCCATGAAAGATCTGTTTTATCATCCTTTATAGAATGTAGAGTTCACAATCAACATTTTTGCATGTATGTAATATTATTTTTACAGGGCGTCAGCTCACAATCTTCAATAGCCAAGCAACCATAATAATTGGCGGGAAAGAGCAGGGCCAGCCCTTCCAGGGTCAGCTCTCTGGGCTTTACTACAATGGCTTGAAAGTTCTGAATATGGCAGCCGAAAATGATGCCAACATCGCCATAGTGGGAAATGTGAGACTGGTTGGTGAAGTGCCTTCCTCTATGACAACTGAGTCGACAGCCACTGCCATGCAGTCAGAGATGTCCACGTCAATTATGGAGACCACCACGACCCTGGCTACTAGCACAGCCAGAAGAGGAAAGCCCCCTACCAAAGAACCCGTTAGCCAGGTGAGTACCTGGATTTCATTTCTTCATTTTGAATCTGTGACTATGAAAGTGGACTTTTCTGCATGTGTGTCTTTTCTAGACTGGGATTACTTCTGATCTCAATCATTATGGCTNTCCATGGTGTAATGGTTAGCACTCTGGACTCTGAATCCAGCGATCCGAGTTCAAATCTCGGTGGAACCTTCCCTATTTCTTTCCTTTTAACGTTCCAATCCCTTAGCAAAGTGAACCAAGCTACTTTCAGATTCTGCACTTTTAATTTTTGATAGCTTCGGCCAGTGAGAAAGGGCGTGAGACCACGATCCCAATAGCCCGCGAGCTCAGGACAGTCTGTAATCACCGAGTCTGTGTACATGTCTTTCCGTTCCCATCAGGCTCCTTTTTCTGCCAGGACGCCCCTAGGTTAATGAAGGTTCGGTGAAAAGCGCCTTTCATGACAAATCGGAGCACAGAGAAAAACGGGATCCATGAAAAGTAGCAACGGAAAAGAAAGGGGTCGGGCCTTATTAGGGGTCAGTCGTTAGGGCTGAAAGAGGGGAAAGTAGAAAGAACAAATGCAATGGCTGAGAAAGTGTGTGTGATCAGGAGAGAAAAAAAAGTCTGTCAGAAGTGGGATTCGAACCCACGCCCCCATTCGGGGACCAGAAACCTCTGTCTGAGGAAGCTTGTTTGAGCTTGAGTCTGGCGCCTTAGACCACTCGGCCATCCTGACAGGTTGACTGTTTCCCGTAAACAAATAAAACCTTCAGATTCGCTGGACGTGCATTCCTCACGAGCTGTTAAATTCTTTTGTAGTTTGTTTCTCCGGAAAAATGGGAATCTTTGTAAATTAACTAAACCTTTCTCAGTAGAGTCAGCAGCTTTGACTGAACCTCTGAATCCCGGGTATGGTTTGACGTTTCTTCCCTCTCCTTCCCTCTGCCCTTCCCTGTAACCCCAGGATGTTTAAACTCGAAGATCCTAACGACTCGGGACCGATCCCCGACTGGACAGGAGCGAACTCCCTTTACTCATTCCCAGAAAGGATGCAGAGTGCACGTTCTATTCGCCGGAAGGTTCCTGGCAAATCAACCTAACTGGCGGGAATTCAACGGGGAAATTGCGATGGAGCCCGTGTAGACCTGGGGAGAAAACTGGTGGGTTAGTATAGATCAGAAAGGGGCTGGGCGAGTGGCTTTTACAGACCTTGAGCATGAAGACTGGATGTGGATGTGAGTTTCAGAAAACGGTAACCAAAACCAGGAAGTAGCAACCAAAACAAACCAAAACAAAAGTTGATAAACTGGAATCCATCAAACCTAAAAACTTTGGTACAGAAAGCTCTTTCTCGGCTCCATCTTCATTGTAGCAGCAGTAGCCACCANTGTGGATGTGAGTTTCAGAAAACGGTAACCAAAACCAGGAAGTAGCAACCAAAACAAACCAAAACAAAAGTTGATAAACTGGAATCCATCAAACCTAAAAACTTTGGTACAGAAAGCTCTTTCTCGGCTCCATCTTCATTGTAGCAGCAGTAGCCACCAACTCGCAGTTCGTTGTCCTTGGCCAATAGCTACACACACTGGAGGTGACAGGCCAGGAGTTGTGGTTGTTTAGCCTCTAAGTCATATCTGACTCTTTGTGACCACATGGACCAGCCCACCAGCCTCCTCTGTCCATGGGATCTTCCAGGCAAGGATTCATATCTACTGCATTGGCAGGCCAAGAGACGGTCACCCATCTAAGTTCGTGTAGCCTCCCTCAAGGACATCACTCAAGTCGTGCCCCCTGGCAGGGATGCCCCTAGAGGATGAAGCTACCCTGGGCCAGTGTGGGATGGAGGCACTGAGCACCCAACAAGTAGCCGGCCACATGCTTAGAGGTGAAGTCCGTGGTCCCTGGCTAATGCTGGGTCAGAATCCCAAAGTGGTCAAACAAGAGAAAAAGAATATGGGCTGGGCCAAGAGGTATATGCCAGCATAAACAGAGCTTTGTCAATATTGTGCCCACCTTTGGCAAGAAGAAAGGCCCCAAGGCCAACTCTCAAGTCCTTTGTAATCTTGGCTTTCTCTAATAAAGCCACTTAACCCAATCAAAAAACAACAAAACACACCATTAGAAAAGTGAGCACAGAGGAAAGGCTGTGTGAGAACCAGAAGGTGGCTGCTTGCAAGCCAAGGAGAGGGACCTTGGGAGAAATCGCCCTTGCTAACACCCTGACCTTGGACTTACACTCTCCAGAAAATATAGTGAAAAAATTAATTTCTGTTGTTTGAACCACACAGGCTGATGTTTTGTTACAGAAGCCAGAGCACACTAATACACACATCTTCCATGGCAGCTGAAGACTCTTAAGAGTCCAAGACAGAGGATGTCAGTCCTCTGTAGGCCAAGCCCAGCATCATGTAGTCATTCTGCTATACTCTGTGGGTCAGAGCATTCTAGGCAAGTCCAGATTCAAGAGAAGACTAGAACTGCACTTCTCAATGATACAATGTCACTATGCATATGGAGAGGAAAGAAACTAATGATGAACCTCTTGGAGGTAGCTAACCATCCCTGTCCCCACCTAGCCCCAGTGGCCTGTGAGCTTAATAAGGGCAGGAAGCAGAGGGTATTTACCAGTCATTCAATGAAATCCCCCAAAGTCTTGATGTTGGAAAAAAATGGGTCAGATTAGCTTTCTTCCCCAATGTCTCCAAAGATTTTATCCTCAGGAAATGGAAGACAGTTAAATTTGGGGAAGCTAATTGCCAATTCAAAAAGAAATCATATTTAGAGAATTCCATGGTGGTCCAATGGTTAGGACTTGATGTTTTCAATGCCAGGTCTGGGAACCAAGATCCCACAAGCTGCACATCAGAGTATGTCAAAATAAAATAAAATAAAATGACTAAAGCAATCACATTTTTCAGTATCAGCATTACCTGAGTATGCTTTGAATTCTCCTATCCTATATCTTGTCTTAGATTGCTCTTTAATCTAACACCCTTCACACTGGTTGTTAAAAGCAATAACCTACACCAGGGAATGTTGTTAAGAGAACTAAATGACAGCAATACTGGTATTGGATTTTTAATTGTCTAGTAGATACCTGGGACAGCTAGAGAGGACACATATTGTAATGGTTAGAACTTACTCTCTGGAGCTGGTCTACCCAGATTCCAGTCCTGGTTCTATCATTCACTGACTCTGTGACCTTACACAATTAAGTTAACAATTTCCCCAGCCATAAAGTGAAGATTATGATACTAGCATCACCTTGCAGGAGCTAGAAAGATTTTGTGCTTTAATGAACAGAGTGCAATATATAATAACTTCTTAATAGGTACCTATTAAATGAAAAAGTCATCTCTCCTTCCCCATCAACCTGGAAGAATAAGAGGAAGAATCGGTACAAATCAATTATTCTTTAAATTTTTCCTGAATTTCCCCCCACTCCTCCTATTCTCAGTCCTCCTTTAGATCCATAGTAGTCCATTCTGAGAGTTTGCCCTGTAGGTTCTCTTTTGGTGGGGTTGCTGGGAGATGGTCAGAAAACCACAAAGCCACACTTGTTGAAAAGGAAAACTTCTATCGCTTTCCAAAGTGCAAGCAAATCCCTCTTTCTTTTTTTCTAAGTTTTTATTGGAGTATAGTTGCTTTACAATGTTGCGTTAGTTTCTACTGTATAGCAAAGTGAATCAGCTGTACATGTATATGTATCCTCTTTTTTAAAATTTCCTTCCCATTTAGGTCACCACAGAGTATTGAGCAGAGTTCCCCATGCTATACAGTAGGTTCTCACTAGTTATCTATTTTTCACATAGAATCAATGGTGTATATGTCAATCCTAACCTTCCAATTCATCCTCTACCCCCAGATCCCTCTCCTTTATCAAATGTCTTACTCTCCTCTCTTTCTGTTTCCTGCATACTTCACTACTACACACCTCTTTATTGCTTTCTTACGATGCCTCGCTCCTCCTTGCCTGTTTCACCTTCATTTTCCTTAGAAATACCTGAGGAGAATGGCACTGCGTATCCTGATTCTTTCCTAGCCTATCTGCCCATTCCTCTGTTTCTTATCAGCTCTTATTCTACTAATGTCCTCTTGTGTCACTATTGCATTAGTCTCAAGGTGGGTCCTCCTCGTTGGTATTGCCTTACTATGACCTGCACCATCAATTTGTCATTCCTGTGTTTGCAAAGCATCAATGGAACCTCCTCCTAGACACAGAGTCTTTCCTCCACAAGCAATGTTATCACCAGTGCTTTGTTTTCACGACTTTATCTAACCAAATTTATCAGTACTGTCTGTCCAAATTTTCTTCCACATATTCACTCCTAAACATTCCAAATCAGATTCTCTTACAGTTTGCCAATACCCTCCCAATAGTTTACTTATTAATGCTCTTACCCAACTCAATGGACATGAGTTTGAGTAAACTCCGGGAGCTGGTGATGAACAGGGAGGCCTGGCGTGCTGCAGNGCCATAACTGCCTGCTTTTATCAACTGTCTTAGTTGTATGCCAGGGAGGGTCATTTAGTTTTCAAAAGCCATACTGGACTGTTTTCTCAATCAGCGTGTATTTTCCTCAGTGATAACACACAGCCACTTAAGTTACAATGGCTATGTACCTTAGGGTGATTGCATGTTTTAGAACTATAGAAACAGATTTTTGGTCAAGCAGAATTAAATTGGATTCATTTCAGATAGATGAGATGAGGTTTTTGCAGCCATTCTGCAGGGCAAGTAGTGGGGAGAAATGTATTTTTCAGTTTTCACAGAATCAAAGAATATAAAAAAGAATTCACAAAATGTCATCCCATAAGATTCTGTTTATATTCCTATTTAAAAGTAAATATGCTTTGAAAAGAAAATAAAGTTTTTCTTCTCTTGATAGTGATCAATTTTAAGACTGATATTTACTTTAGAAAGACATGATCTATGTCATGAAGTAATGGATACATTTACCAACCCTTCTGATTAAATAATTTTTAAAAATATGACTATAACAATATTAGTAGTACTTTTAAATATGGATTATATAAAATTCACAAAAAGTTATTTTGCTTATGATATTTAGTATCTAAATGTTTACGTAAGACCCACTCATCCTAACAAAGAGAAACTTTCTATAAGGATAATCTCAGAAAGTGAATATTTGCAAACTCTTGATAGTATAAAGCTCTTCAGGATGCTGAGAGCTTCCTTCTTGGATTTGGAGGCAAAAGTGTCACACAAGATCTTTAATGGCTAAGTGTTCCCTGCTCTTCTGAATAATATGGCAATCTATGATGTATATGTGAAAAAAATGTTAGTTGCTCAGTCATGTCCAACTCTTTGCAACTTCATGGACTGTAGCCAGCCAGGCTCCGCTGTCCATGGAATTATCCAGGCAAGAATACTGGAGTATGGGTAGTCATTCTCTTCTCTGGGAAACCTTCCAGATCCAGGGGTCAAACCTGCATTATAGGTGGAATCTTTACCGTCCTGAGTCACCAGCCAAGCCCTTGATGTATATGTAGCTTTATGTAAATGAGTTAAAGCAAGTTAACATGCAAAGGACAATATTCATTTCCTTTGGTTGCCAGTTTCTAAAGAAAGGAAATTGTTTATTTTGAGATCAAGATTTTGACATTTCTTTTGGTCTGTGCTTTGTATCACATTTTGTAATACTGTGATCTTTCCATTAAGAATTTTTTAAAAGTTATTTATATACTCTAGACAATATGGATCCATGGTATTGCCTTTTGGTTAGAGAAGGTATGGTATAATAGAAAGATCACAGCAACGGGTTTCCAGTTTCAATACAACTTCCTATCTTTGTGAGTATCGTGGACAAGATAGTTAACCTCGCTGCGTTCTGGCCTTGCTTGCCACCTCTCTAAAATAAGTGGGTTTAGGAATCTCTTGAACTGTGTTGTTCTTGTTTAGTCACCAAGTCATTTCTTACTCTTTTGTGACCCCATGGATTGTAGCCCACCAGGCTCCTCTGTCCATGGAATTTCCCAGGCAAGAATACTGGAGTGGGTTGCCATTTCCTTCACCAGGAATCTTCCTGACCCAGGGATCAAACCCATGTCTCCTGCTTGGCAGGTGAATTCTCTACCAGTGAGTCAGCAGGGAAGCCCCATGTACCCGGTGGTATATCAATGTAATTAGTAATAGAATCCTTTTTTGACTCTCAAAAGCATCCCAGTTTGGTCCACGAATTGTATTACGCTCTACTTTGACAACATATTTAAAATCTATCTTTGCAAGAAAATCATTCTTCATAAGAATAATAGAGAGGCCCTGTCTTTTACACTCAGAGTAGAAACTGACTCTGGTCTCCTTACCTGATTTCAAGAATCCATAGTGTTTTTCATCTTCTTTTCATCTCATTTCAAAAACCTTAAAAAAGGAGAGAAATAAGGCTTTGAGAGATTCTGATTTTTGACTGGAGGGACTGCAGTTTGCAACTCTTAGAAAGAAATTAAATTGTAGAATTGTAGACTGGAGTAGAATCCGTAAGTATGAATGAAATGTACTGAAACAATTTAGTGGTTCCAGTTAGACTTTATTCAGAGTAGAGGTAGCAAACCTACTCAAGAAAAGGTACTATTGAGGATTTTAAACCATTGGTAGGTTGTCAGGACATGTGTATTCACTTCCTACTGAACTCATTGGTATTTGATTCCTATAGAATGTTCCAAAAAGAATCCCAATTAGTGTACAAACAAAAAAAAAGTGTTTGAATGTGTTGGACACTGCTATTGCTTCCTGGCAGCTTTGGAGATACTCATAAAACATTAATGCTATTTGTTTGAAAAATGTAAGCAGAGTGCACACATATTTCCATGAAAAATATCTAAAGCTAACAAAAAACATTTTGTAACTTCAAAGAGCAAAATTTTATTTTTTATTAAAAATATTAATTAACCTTAGCTGTGGCTTCATTATTAAGAAATAACTGCATTACTTATAATTATGTGTGTTCCTGATAACCACTCTGCATTTTAAAATATTGGTGACATGAATAATTAATTTTATTTTCCCTAGTCTAATCATCCTGATGAATTTACTTAAATTAATGTACATTTTAACTGCAAATTTTAGTGCATAGTGAAAAGAAAAACACTTGGGTATAGATTTGAAAATGTATACAAAGGCACGTTCTTCTGAAACTAATGGTGCAGAGTAAGAAAAGTATAATTCATTGTAATTTTAAATGCAAATAAGCACTGCTATTTAGAAGGTGTTTTTCCCCTCATTGCTTGTAAACAAAAGTTCTAGGATATATACATTTTAAAGAGTTTATTGAGAAATTTGAGGCCCAAAGAAACTAAATAACTTCCTCAAGGCTATGCAGCCAGCTTCTTTTCAGAGTATGTTGAGGTGAGCTGGTCCTCTGCCCTTGAGCCTGGCCTCTGTTCGGAATCTCATCACTTCCTGCCTTCACATATTCTTAACTAGTTCAGTGTGATCTGTACCTAGGTAGGGATCAGGCTTCTCTATTTGAAAATGCAGATATGAGCCTTAATACATACAAGTATTTAAGATAAAGAGCAAATTCCTGAATGATCATCAGGGTCCATCCTTCACAGCTAGCTTCCTATCTGCCTCACTAGAAAGTTTTATCTCTACCCTTCTCCACACCCATTTCCTCTGATCTGTTGAACTACTAATAGAAACCTCCAGAGGTCATGCTGTTTCACACTTCTCTCTGCTCTGCCTGCAAAGCCCTTTCCATTGTTCACCTACCTGTTTCCATCTTTCATACTCTTCCCAATCTCTCCCAGTCTGCTTCTACCTTCTGAGAGCTGACAATTTGAAGAGGCAACACTGACAAGGCTGTTAAGGGTGTAGTATTGTGCAGGGGTCAAGGGCAATGGCTCCAGAAGCCTGAATGCTTACTTAAATCTCAGTCTTACTTTCCCCATATACTGGCTGCGTTCCTTAGGCAAGTTAGCCTCTCAGTATCTCTGCTTCCCATCTATAAAATGGGGATGATGGTGTCATAAACTTATTGTGAGGATTAAATAGTCACTATCATATATACAGTCACTATATATACAGAACTATATACAGTCACTGCTATTTGACAGTTTTTCATTGTCCCCCCAAAATTTTATTTTCATTATGGTTCACCCTAAAATGAAGAGAAGTAAAAAATAATGCCTGGCACATGAAACCATTATACAAATAATAATTATGTTTGAAAAGCATTCCTTAAGTACACTGTATGAATTAAAGCATCTTTCTTACCTTTAAAATATTTTCTTCACCCTTGAAAACCATAGCTCTGAATCGCTGTTTCTGAATCAAAGTGTCAATTGCATATACTAGCACATACTGAGCTGAAGGGGCTTCCCAAGTGGCACGAGAGGTAAAGAACCCGCCTGCCAATGCAAAAGACGTAAGAGATGCTGGTTAAATCCCTGGATCCAGAAGATTCCCCGGAGGAGGGCATGCCAACCCACTCCAATATTCTTGCCTGGTAAATTCCAAGGATAGAGGAGGCTGGTGGGCTAGGGTCCATAGGTCGCAAAGAGTCAAACACGACTGAAGCCACTTAGCACGCACACACGCATGCACGCGTACTGAGCTGAATTCTCTGTTGAATGTGTTTTCCACAGGGAGGCAGCACCATTCCCCTACAAGTATGTTGAAAAGCAGTGGGAGGCAGGAAGTGATTCAGGGGGAGAGTTGTCACTAGCATTTAGTGGGAGGGGACCGTGAGCACTAAATATACTGCAAACTGAACTGTCCACTGATCCCCATAGCTGGCACTGTTTTACTCAACCTCCAACCACCACCACTACCAACAGGAATTACTATTGACTGAGCAGCCCAGAAATTTCCTATACCCGTTTCCCAGCTGTTCTTAGATAGAAACTCATTCATAGTATGGTGCTGAATACTGAAAATATGACTCACTTTCTGGACTTTTGGGTTACTTGTGCCCCAAACTTCCATTTCTTTGCTTAAGCCTCTTTGGAATGGAATTTTCTATCACTTGCAATAAAAGGTGTCCTCAATGATCCAGNTCATAGTATGGTGCTGAATACTGAAAATATGACTTCTGTAATTGTCCTCAATAACATGTCTTGATTAAGGAGCTTAAAAATTCATGTTATACTCTTTTTTCAACATGGATATGAAAAACATCAAGTACTTCCAGCTGTGCGTTAGACTAAATTGGGTTTATGATTCTTGATATAATTTATTTTGATACCATTTGGGAGAAATGGAATGATTTAAGACCTTGTATCTAATGAATATGTGACAGTAAATTCAGTGAGAATTTTCTCAGAAAGGACTGGTGAGATTGTCACTGTTCCTACAATTTCGAGTCTCAGTTTAGGCCAAAGGAATTACTTTTTATTAAGTCAGGTGTCAGGTGTGAAGTTGCTCAATTGTGTCCAACTCTTTGCGACCCCATGGACTGTAGCCTACCAGGTTCCTCCATCCTTGGGATTTTCCAGGCAAGAATACTGGAATGGGTTGCCATTTCCTTCTCCTTGTATTAAGAAATGAGTTAAATGTAAAGTAGCAATAAAATAACCTTATCTTCTTGTCTTTATTTTAGTCAATACTAGGAATTTTCGGTACCATAATAATCTGGCTTTCAAGTACATAGGTATGTTTATGTTATACCTGTTGACTTATTTTTCTTTTACATGTAATAATTATTTTGTTAAGAAAGGGAAGGAGGCAAGTCATCTGGAATAAGAAAATTGTGTATGCATGCATATATGTTAGCAACGCTTTTTTCCTTGATAATATATATAAAACAGTAAGTTTAGTTTAATAAACTGATATCAAGATTAAATTTAAGTCTCTGTAATAATATCTTATGGATGTAGAATTGATACACAGTATACTTTTGCAGATTCTTTTCCATTATAGGTTATTACAAGATACTTGAATATAGTTTCCTGTGCTATCCAGTAGGCCCTTGTTGTTTGTCTATCTATTTTATATGTAGTTGCCTATATCTGTTAATCCCAAACTTTTGTTTATCCTTCCCCCCCCTCCATTTCCACTTTGGTAACCATAAATTTGTTTTCTGTCTGTAAGTCTCTTTCTCCTTTGTAAATAAGCTAATCCTTTTAAAAACAGAGTCCACATATAAGTGATATCATGTGATATTTGCATCTCTCTGTCTGACTTACATCACTTATGATGATAATCTCTAGGTCCATTCACTTTGTTGCAGATGGCATTATTTCATTCCCTTTTTATGACTGAGTAATATTCCATTGTATATATGTATATTGCATCTTCTTAGACCATTCATCCATCAATGAACATTTTAGGTTGTGTCCATGTCTTGGCTACTGTAAATAGTGTCACTGTGGACATTGGGTGCATGTATCTTTTCAAATTAGTGTTTTCATGTTTATGGATATATGGCCAAGAGTGGGAAATTGCTGTGTCATATGGTACTATACTTTTAGCTTTTTAAAGAACTTCCATACTGTTTTCCATAGTGACTACAAAAACTTACATTCCCACCAGCAGTATACAAGAGTTCCCTCTTCTCTATACCTTCTCCGGGATTTGCTATTTATGGATTTTTTAAATGATGGCTATTTTGACCAGTGTCAGGTAGTATCTCATTATAGTTTTGATTTGCATTTCTCTAATAATTAGTGATGTTGAACATCTTTTTATGTGCCTGTTGGCCATCTGTTTGTTTTCCTTGGAGGAAATTCTATTCAGATCTTCTGCCATGTTTGATTGTTTTTGTTGTTGTTGTTGTTGTTTGTTTGTTTATGGAGCTGCATGCACTGTTTTCATCTTTTGGAAATTAATCCTTTATTGGTCACATCATTTGCAAATACTTTCTCCTGTTCTGTTGTCTTCTCATTTTGTTTATAGTTTGCTGGGCAAAAGCTTTTAAGTTTAATTAGGTCCCATTTCTTTATTTCTGTTTCTATATCCATTACTCTAGGAGAGGAAGCCAAAACAAGTATTGCTGTGATTTAATGTCATAGAGTGTTCTGCCTAAGTTTTCTCGTAGGAGTTTTATAGCATCTGGTCTATGTACCCCTTTTTGTGCCAGTTCCATACTGGTTTGATTACTGTAGCTTTGTAGAAATCAGGGCACATGATTTATCAGATTCAGGTTCTTTTGTGTTTCCATACACATTTAAAAAAAATTTTGTTCCAATTCTGTGAAAAATACCATTGGTAATATGACAGGGATTGCATTGAATCTATAGATTTCCTTGGGTACTACATAAGTTCTTCAATTTTCATTATTTAGTGCCTATATTAAGTTTTCTTATCAGTTAACATCACTGAAAAATTCTCCAACAACAACAAAAAAATATGTAGTATTCTGTGATTTGAACTTTAAGAGGAGATATAGCTAATTCATCTGCCTTTTATGTCATTTACAAAACACTGTCTTCTCATCATGGCTATTCTTTTTATGTAGAATCTCAAGCAGACAAATAACACAAGTGTTAACCAATAGTTTCTTCAGTTAGCATAGTAAATGATAATCAAAACAAAAATAGCAGTATGTATTTGTTTTTATTAAGTTGTTTATGAGGTTGGCCAAAATCTTGATCTGAGTTTTTCTGTAAGATGTTGGCCAAATGAACTTTTTGGCCAACCTAATGTTTTCAACCATAATGTATGTTGCCTGTAAATCTGCAGTACTTTTAGTTAAAATTATGAAGTAGTAAATATCTTTTGTGTACATAACATATAAAATATACTTTGCAAAGTATTGTATTCTTGAGAATAAAGGTGTGGTACCTGTATGACGGGAACCAACTACTTCTTGGATGTGTAGAGAAACCGTGCATGAATTATAAATGTAATAATCAACAGGCATCACTGACTCAATGGACATGAGTTTGAGCAAACTCTAGGGGATAGTGAAGCACAGGGAAGCCTGGCATTCTGCATTACTTAGGGCAGAAAAGAGTTGGACACAGCTGAGCGACTGAACAATAGGAACAACAACTAAGTCAACAAGAACACAGCTTTTGTACATAACAGATGTACAGCGTATTATTAACAGTATCACTGACAAACTGAAACTCTGAAACAAAGTGAAAGGGTGGAAGATATTTTAGTCTTTTTTCTTTTTTTAAACAGTGAGTGTTTTGAAGTAACACACTTTTATTAGTTCACATGTCCTGAGTGTTGGCAATGTGCTAGACATTACCCTGGATCTGAAATTACCCGCACTCCATGGAAAACTTCTAAAATAAATGTTATCATTCCAATTTGTAGGTTTGATAGGATAGCTGGTGACGCAGACCCCTTTTGTCCTCTTTTAGGATTGATTTTCCTAGTTAAGGGATATGGAGACTTCCCTGAGAGTCATGTGGGTGAGCAGAATCACCTCTGTCTTTCCACAGAATAAATACCACGTGGCTGAGGAAGTGTGGATACTGCTTGAACTCAATGTTGGACTATTATATGGGGTGAATTATGAACCAGTGATAAATGGAACTTTAAAGTCATTCTTATTGTGGTGATAGGTTCTTTGCGTCAGCTGATTTACATGAGCAAACAACTTGGCATAGCATCTGGCACAAAGTACACGGTCATTTTTTTCCTTTCTCTGAATCCTTGTTCCCATTTTTCCACTCTCTTCTTTCTTCTCTCTGTTTATTGCTTTTTTCCTTTCTTCCTTTTGTGTGATAGACCCTATTCTAAGCACTACAGATTCAAACAAGATTACTCAAATCCCAAATAAGAGAAGTGGGCCTGAATTTGATCAACACTGTCCACAGGCTGCATAAAAAATAAATTTAATTATAGATTCCCCAGAACACTGGTGAGCTGACCACATGAGGTCGTTTTTGAGGTTGCACCCAAGTACTGCATTTTGGATTCTTTTCTTGATTATGAGGACTATTCCATTTCTTCTCTGGGATTCTTGCCCAAATTAGTAGATTTAACGGTTATCTGAATTAAATATCCCCGTTCCCATCCATTTTAGTTCACTGATTCCTAAGGTGTTGATGTTTATTCTTGGACATGAACTTGGGCAAACTTCAGGAGATGGTGAAGGACAGGGAGGCCTGGTGTGCTACAGTCCATGAAGTCACAAAGAGTTGGACACAACTGGACAACTGAACAATGACAACAACCACGTGAGGAGTTTCTATCCTCTGCTGCTGCTGCTGCGTCACTTCAGTCGTGTCCAACTCTGTGCGACCCCATAGACGGCAGCCCATGTCTGCTGTACCATGTTAAGCCAGCTCTTATAAGATCTTCACTAAATAGTGTGTATGTGTGTGTGTGTGTGTGTGTGTGTGTGTGTGTGTGTGTGTGTGAGAAAGTCACTCAGTCATGTCCAGCTCTTTGCCTGCCAGGCTCCTCATTCCATAGGATTTTCCAGGCAAGAATATTGGAGTGGGTTGCCATTTACTTCTCCAAAGGATCTTCCCAACCCAGGGATTGAACCCAGGTCTCCCACATTGCAGGCAGACTCTTTACCATCTGAGCCACCAGGGAAGCCCACTAAATACACTCCAGTAATAAAAATTCAGCAGGAAAACCGTGGCCCTAGAACATTTGAGAGAAGCTTGTTTTCATATTTCCTATATCTCTTAGCTTACCTCTACAGTAACTATCCCTGAATATATATCAAAAGACTTTGTTTACAGCAAGATTGTACTGTAAGTACTTATGTCCATGGGTCCAAAGGGAATATTAATTTCTTTCAAAAGAAAATAGTATTTACATTACATTAAATTAATGCCTGTATTTTAGAAGTAAAAAAGATTTATCAAGAATCTTTCACATTTTGTGATGAATTTCCTGTACCTATACCTGAATTTCCCATGCACAGCATTAAGTGACCATTAGTAATAATTCCAGACAAAGCCAATATGGCAACTCATAACAACAAATAAAAAATAAGACCCCACGAGGCAGCCAAATGACCCACTTATTCTGGTATGAAGTGAAGGCTTTCCACTCTGCAAAGTAAGAGTTTTCTTTATAGTTTTAGATAGACATATACTTATATTTGTACCTGAAGTTGTCTGTGTGTTATTTAATTGCCTCCTTGTCTTATATATTCTTCTCAGTATGACTTTGCATTCCACATTATTTGGAAAGTTGATTCAGAGGAGGGGAAAAAAAAAACAAAATGTGTGAAGCACCAAATTTGAAATCTGAAAATTATCATCAATATGCTAACAATAGTAAACAAAAGGCAACTGCCCATTTTCAATCTCTTCAGTGTTTTCCTCTTTTCCATCAGTGGTCCTCTTTTCTTCTTTTTATCCTGTGCTACCCTTGTACCTGTGGTCTTATTAATAGTAATTGACTCTACATTTATAAAGTTCTTTGCTGTTGTTCAGTCACTCAGACATGTTAGACCCTTTGAGACCCTATGGACTGAAGCACACCACACCTCTCTGTCCCTCACTGTCTCCCGGAGTTTGCTCAAACACATGTCCATTGATGCTATCTAGCTATCTAACTTTGCTAACATTAATGGTATGAGATCATTGTAGACCTTACATTTCACTCAAAACTTTCCCCCAAAACCCTGAGAAGAATGCATTTCTTGTTTTACAGCACTTTGAAGAAACAGATAAATAGACATTCAGATAAGTAGATACAGATAGTTCTTTATCTACCAGAGCCTATAACTTTTACTTCCATTTCTTTTTGACAAACTCCTGAAAATCAAAACCTATGCCCTATTCCCCTATGCAGGCTCAACTCCTAAGGTGCTTGGTGCATAGTGGATTCTAAGTAATTAGTTCTTGCATAGATAACTTATGAACACATAAAGTGCATATCCCAATGCTGAGGTAAATAATGAGCATTGCCTAGTGTTGAATTTTCCTGGATTGATCAATAGTTGCAGAGAATAAAAATGGTACATAAAAGAAGGGGAAAACAGTTATTCCTTCACATGCAGAGTTAATACAAAGTTTAAAACAAAGAATATTGTTGTTTTTAAGAGAGAGTTGTGAATAGTACATACAGAAGGCAAATTCTCGTTTCAGTTTGTGTTACTGATGTTCACATAAATTCAGGAAGGAAGGTCTGTTAGTAAGGTGGAAAGGACAGGGGTACAAAGCAGTATAGTTTTGACTGACAGGTTACAGATCAGTGGGTATAGTATGCTTTTTCTGAGGTTGAGGAGTGTCTTACATTTGGGGGTTAACTGTGATATTTTAATTGACAATTTCAAATGAGAACCAAATACAAAGAACTAGCAAATTAGAAGAGATTAGAGGGGCATGCTGGCATAACACTAATTGGACACAAAGACTTAAATGAAGTTTGGGGAGTGGAGTGACTTCCTGATGACAGACAAATCTAGACAAAACCTACAAAAATGTCGAAGGAGTTAGTCTTGCTGTGTGGGTTATTTGAAAATACAGTATATTTAAATGAGTGATACTTCAAATTGCAAGTAATAACATTAATTATAACCTACTCTTTTACACTGGTTTGGAAGCTAACAGCAGGATTCTGGCAAAATTTACTTTTAGACTTTGTTGAATTAAATATATATGCAAAAAAAGTGGAAATAATTGTTAAATTATTTTCATTACAGTAAAACATGCATATGAAAACAAGTCATATGATTTAGAAGATGATGTATGTATCAGTTTAGTTTAGTTGCTCAGTCGTGTCCGACTCCTTGTGACCCCATAGACTGCAGGACACCAGGCTTCCCTGTCCATCATCAACTCTTGGAGCTTGCTCAGATGCATACCCATCAAGTCGGTGATGCCATTGAACCATCTCATACACTGTCATCCCCTTCTCCTGACTTCAATTCTTCCCAGCAACAGGGTCTTTTCCAGTGAGTCAGTTCTTCACATCAGGTGGCCAAAGATTTGGAGTTTCAGCTTCAGCATCAGTCTTTCCAATGAATATTCAGGACTGATTTCCTTTAAGATGAACTGGTTGGATCTCCTTGCAGTCCAAGGGACTCTCAAGATTCTTCTCCAACACCACAGTTCAAAAGCATCAATTCTTCAGCACTCAGCTTTCTTTATAGTCCAACTCTCACATCCATACATGACTACTGGAAAAAGCATAGCCTTGACTAGACGGACCTTTGTTGTCAAAGTAACGTCTCTGCTTTTTAGTATGCTGTCTAGATTGGTCATAACTTTTCTTCCAAGGAGCAAGCATCTTTTAACTTCATGGCCGCAGTCACCATCTGCAGTGATTTTGGAGCCCAAGAAAATAGTCTCTCACTGTTTCCATTGTTTCTCCATCTATTTGCCATGGAGTAATGGGACTGGATGCCATGGTCTTAGTGTTCTGAATGTTGAGTTTTAAGCCAGCTTTTTCACTATTCTCTCACTTTCATCAAAAGGCTCTTTAGTTTTTCACTTTCTGTCATAAGGGTGGTGTCATTTGCATATCTGAGGTTATTGATATTTTTTCCTGGAAATCTTGATTCCAGCTTGTGCTTCAGCCAGTCAGCATTTCACATGATGTACTCTGCATATAAGTTAAATAAGCAGGGTGAAAATATACAGCCTTGATGTACTCCTTTCCTAATTTGAAACCAGTCTGTTGTTTCTTGTCCAATTCTAACTGTTGCTTCTTGACCTGCATACAGATTTCTAAGGAGGCAGGTAAGCTGGTCTGATATTCCCATCTTGTTCAGAATTTCCCACAGTTTATTGTGATCTACATAGTCAAAGGCTTTGGCATAGTCAATAAAGCAGAAGTAGATATTTTTCTGAAATTTTCTTGCTTTCTCTTTGATCCAGCGGATGTTGGCAATTTGATCTCTGGTTCCTCTACCTTTTCTAAAACCAGCTTGAACATCTGGAAGTTCATGGTTCACGTACTGTTGAAACCTAACTTGAAGAATTTTGAGCATTACTTTGTTAGCACATGAGATGAGTGCAATCGTGCCATAGTCTGAACATTCTTTGGCATTGCCTTTCTTTGGGATTGGAATGAAAACTGACCTTTTCATGAAAACTTTCAGTAAAAACTGTGGTTACTGCAGATTTTTCCAAATTTGCTGGCATACTGAGTTGTAGCACTTTCATAGCATCATCTTTTAGGATTATAAATACCTCAACTGGAATTCTATCACCTCCACTAACTGTTCATAGTGATGCTTCCTTCCTAAGGCCCACTTGACTTCACGTTCCAGGATGTCTGGCTCTAGATGAGTGATATACCATCATGATCATCTGGGTCGTGAAGGTCTTTTTTGTCTAGTTCTTCTGTGTATTCCTGCCACGTCTTCTTAATATCTTCTGCTTCTGTTAGGTCCATACCATTTCTGTCCTTTATTGTGCCCATCTTTGCATGAAATATTCTCTTGGTATCTCTAATTTTCTTGAAGAGATCTCTAGTCTTTCCCATTCTATTGTTTTCCTCTATTTCTCTGCATTGCTATATGTATAAATGGTACCAGTACTCCATCCAATCCCTCACCATCCCTCTTCTTACTTCACAGAGATGATATCTTTTCATAATTCTTTTGGTAATTAGTTTTATATATTTAAATCATATGGTTACACTTCCATTTGTTTATCCCNGCTATATGTATAAATGGTACCAGTACTCCATCCAATCCCTCACCATCCCTCTTCTTACTTCACAGAGATGATATCTTTTCATAATTCTTTTGGTAATTAGTTTTATATATTTAAATCATATGGTTACACTTCCATTTGTTTATCCCCTTTAAAAGTAATATTTATGCACTCTCCAGAATGAAAACTTAAGATTAATTCCTGGTCTTTATCTCTTTATTTTCCTCCTCTTCTTTTCATCTGAATTTTTTTCATATACTAGTCATTTTTGTAACTTTAAATAGTACATATAGTATCTCTATTTCTCATTCCATTAATGTACAACAGTATCTCTTGACATCCATATTAGTAAGATAAAGATATTGTACACCTACCTCTTCTACTAGCTTCTCTAGATCCCACCATCTCATTATATTTTCAGAGATGTTAACTTGAACATACTGTTTGGCAACCACAACCACATCTTGCATGTTTTATCTATCTATTTATCTATCTATTCTCCAATTTGTATTGGAGAAACAGTAAAGTGCTCTGAGACTGCCACTACTGTGTAAATATTGTCCAATGCCAGTTTCAGTTATGTGTTAAGATTATATTCATTTTCTTATAGGCCCAATATTATATTACCTGGACTTCATAAAGGGGAATATTCTAAGGGTCAGGATCAAATGGAATCCCTTCCATCCTATCAGTTTTTTAGCATCAGGACATTCTACTTTGTTTCATATTTGTATTATACCTGTCTCATTTTTTCCCAAAAGTTCCTCAACATCTTTTTTTCTTACTTTGTTTCCTTTGTGTTTATTGGATCAACAGTTTAAGTTCCCACTCTTTCAACTGTATGAATTCTTTCTTTTTTACCCCAAGCATCTCCTATCTGTGCTTTCTGTTACTGAACCTTAGTGGTACTGCTTGATCTTGAGTGTGACAGGAAACCCTGTTCATATTGAGAGTGATCAGTGAGTATGTAGAGTGATAGACTTTTCCCTGGAAATGGCAGATGTGGTACAGACATCCTAATGCCAGAATAAAAAGAATATTCAAACTAAGAGCCTGACCTTTCTTTGAACAAATTTTTGACTTTAAGAGAAAAATGATCTGGATTTTCATTTGTCAGTTTGTTTTTGCTTTGGGTGTTTTTTTTTTTTTAGGTGATTATATTAACTGTGCATCCCTGTGTCACAAGCTATCTCAAAATTTAGCAACTTAAACTAACAAGGATTTATTCTCTCACCGTTTTTGTGGGTTAGGTGAATCTGGGTAAAGCTTAACTAAGAGCCTTGGGCTCAAGGACTCTCATGAAGCTGCAGTGAGAGCCATTGACCAAACCTGCATCTCATTTGCAGGTTTGACTGGAGGGTGGGAATTCACTTTCCAGTTCGCTTACATGGCTTATTCTCTCACATGTGGGTATAGGGCTTCTTCATAAATTCTGGCAGCTTGTTTCCCCCATGGCAAGTGATCTTAGAGTGGAAGGAGAGTTGGGGGTAGAATCTGGGAATCACTTAGGATGGGAGCCATGGACTTTTTATGACTCAGTCTTAGGAGTGACATCCCATCATGGTTGCAGTTAGTCTAGCCCATCCATGCCCAAGGGGAGGAAATTACAAAAGGGCATCAATGCCAGGAGTTGAGGATCTTTGGGGACCATCTTAGATCCTTTCACAGTGTCAAAAAGTAGATGGATGCCAATGGGTCTGACTTTTATATGTATTTTCTGCTGATCTCCTTCCATGTCTTCTCCAGATTAGCTCTCAGTGATTCTTTATCCCCTGTATCTCTCTTCATTGTATTCCAAGCTGTGCATTTTTCTGCTTTTCCCACTCACCAACTCTTTTTCAGCCATTTCTAGTCTTCCACTAGTGTTTGAAAAGCTCTTTATTTTGTTGACTGCATACTTTTTCTCTCCACTGAGAGGCTTTACAGACAACACAGGTTCATCTAGCTTTTATTTTTTTGAGGGGGGCCTCAAGATGGAGAGAGACAAAAGCATCAGTATTCTTCCCCAACTTGAAATGGACTTTGAGATTGCAGCCATGACTAAAGGAAATTAAATATTTTGGTGCTGTGTTTAGTCACTATCCAAAAAAGAGTGCCCTTTGCTTTTCTTTTCACATTCAAAACACAGATGAGAAGTCTCTATACTCCCAGTTAACTGAGTTTTACAAATTTTAACAGATTGTGAAATATGAAGAAAAAGCCTAACATTCTTTATTATTTCCGAATTCTGAGTTCCCTGCTCCTTCACCCTACTAACTTAACCTTTTGAAGCAGCTTCTGATGGCTTGAGTATATAGAGTATTATATTTATGCAACTTCAAAGAATCTTTTAATCTTCCTAGTTTGGCAACGTTTAGCTATAATCATTTGGACTCAAAGAGCAATCACAAAAATTCTAAATGACTCTGTGATTGATAAGGCCTGAGTTCTTTTTCATTATTTTATTGTCATTCATTTTTAGTAGATGATGTGGTAAGTCAGCAAAATAGTCTTCATTCTCTCAAATAGCTTATCTTTAATGAAATCTTAGAAAGAAACAGCCTTATATTTCTGACTTCATAATGCACTGTTGATCAATGAAGAAAAGCAAACTGAAAAGCAAGGTATAGTCTTGTCTTCATATCCAATTTCAATTTGTTCCAGAGAGTAAGGAACAGAAATATTAGAGAGATTAGAGTAGTATTGGAAGAACAGAGGATTTTTCTTATTTTCTAGATTCTAGGTTTTTTTCTACTTTAACTTCAAAAAACATTTGCCAATTAATTCCAATGGTAGTTAGAGCAAACGTATTGATTACTTTGCTAGAAAGAAACTGAGAAAATAACAAATATAAAGCCGAGACACGTTTTATATTCAAACCTAACCATATGTGACATTTAATAGCCTTATGTAGTTATTGTTTATCTTTTATCATTTCAAAGTTAACTGTTTCTCCCTACTTAAAGAAAATTGTTTTATTTATTTAATTAAACTGGAATAAAACAAATGTTGTCCTGCCTTAAAAAAAAAAATTCCCCCACTTACTTGGTGTTTTAATTAGTTTCTGCTTTGTTGCAAACTGCCTCTAAACTTAATCACTAGAAACACTGATTTAGCTCAGGATTCTGTGATTCTGCAATTTGGACTGAGCTCAGCTGGGTGGTTTGTCTACCCTCTGCTGTGTTTGGGTTTGACTGATCTTAGTGGGTCTATTCTTATGTTGATGATCCACTACTGGGTGTCCTAGGGACTGGTTGATCTAAGATGGCTCAACTGGGACAATGTACCTATGTTCCACGTGTGTCTTATACTCCAGGAAGCCAGCTCAATCATAGAATTCCATGAGTGAGAGTAGAACTGAGCAGAATCTCTTGAGCCCAGGCTCAGAACTTGCCTAACACAGTTTCAACTTCAGTGATAAAGCAAGTCACAAGGTCAGCCCACATTCAAGGACAGAAATTACAAGAAATGTGGCCTTGATTATAGTTGATCAGAACTTAAGGAATGAGACCTGTGTTAATATTTATGCTCCAGACCACCAAACGATAAAATCATGTTGTCACATACATTGTTAATAGCTAAAAAGTCTAATGAAGACAAACCAGTATGCATACAGATTTGTCAAAGCCTGAAAAAATTGTTAGCATTTCTAATACTGGCTATTTCAATTATACCCACTCTCCTCTGAAGACAGTCTCCTAGTGTGTCAGGTGGTGGTAGCTATTCCTTCCTGGGCGCATGCAGTATCAGAAGAGCTCATTTGTTCAGCTGACAGCAGGTGTTATTTAAGTCCTGTAGTTAGCTTTCTCTTTGGAGGTATTTATCAGCAAACTTTGATGGTCAAAAATCACATTATTCAAAGATTACTGTAGGACAAAGTACATGAATCTATTTTGAGATACAGGGTATAGATATGGATATGCTGCTGCTGCTGCTAAGTTGCTTCAGTTGTGTCCAACTCTGCGCAANTTATCAGCAAACTTTGATGGTCAAAAATCACATTATTCAAAGATTACTGTAGGACAAAGTACATGAATCTATTTTGAGATACAGGGTATAGATATGGATATGCTGCTGCTGCTGCTAAGTTGCTTCAGTTGTGTCCAACTCTGCGCAACCCATAGACGGCAGCCCACCAAGCTTCCCTGTCCCTGGGATTCTCCAGGCAAGAACACTGGAGTGGGTTGCCATTTCCTTCTCCAATCCATGAAAGTAAAAAAGTGAAAGTGAACTCGCTCAGTCCTGTCCGACTCGTAGCGACCCCATGGACTGCAGCCCACCAGGCTCCTCCATCCATGGGATTTTCCAGGCAAGAGTACTGAAGTGGAGAGCCATTGCCTTCTCTGATATGGATATAGGTATAAATATAAAGATATTGATAACCTTTCATGCTCTTAATAAATAAACTTGCCATTGTCACTTGTTTCTATATCTCCTTTACGCATAAACCCACATACCTCCATATTTTCCTCAGTTTTATGTATTGTATTATTTTTCTCTAAATCTATGCTTTGTGATTGTCATATTTTTTTTTAACTAAATTTTTTGATTAAGACTTTAGGCTATAACGATGTCAAAACTTAAAGTCGTTGTTTTTCCCCTCTGAAGATAAGAATATTACCTGAATTGCAATACAGTTCCAGAATTTTGCTTTAACTCACTTTGACATTACTATAAAATCTATGTAAATATCTGGCAGAAATTAATAACGTATATTGTTTGTTAGTCAAAAAAAAAAAAAAACATTTTAAGAAACAGAAAAGAATACTCCTCTTCTACTAATTGGGTAGAAAGAGTGAAACTATGTGGGAAGGACAATCCAGATAGTTGGAATTAGAAAATACTCATTATGGCTCAATGTTTTTGTTCCCCCAAACTTCATATGTTGAAACTGTATCCCCAAAGGGATGGCATGAGGATGTGGGGCCTTTAAGAGGTAATTTGCATTAGATGACATCATGAGGGTGGAGCCCCGATAGAACAGCAGTTTGCTTCCTCTTTGTGCTCTCTTTTTTTTTTTTGAATTTGATTTTTGATTTTTTATTTTTTTAATTTGATTTTACAATACTCTATTGGCTTTGCCATACATCGACATGAATCCACCACAGGTGTACACAAGCTCCCAATCCTGAATCCCCCTCCCACCTCCCACCCCACAACGGCTCTCTAGATCATCCCCGTACACCAGCCCCAAGCATCCTGCATCCTGTATCAAACATAGACTAGTGATTCGTTTCTTACATAATAGTATATATGCTTCAATGCCATTCTCCCAGATCATCCTGCCCTC
>SJYV01002355.1:755923-849536 GCA_006410875.1 Neotragus pygmaeus | reverse complement strand
ACACACACACACACACACACACACACACACACACACACACACACACACAGACACAGATGGCAGGCAGCAGAGCCAAAGTAGAAGAATTTTGTCTACGTCACCAGTACGTGCACCGTATCGGGGTTTGCAGAGTAAACATAAGGCATGGTTTCTGATTTTAAGAAACTCACAGTTCAGTTGGGAAAAAGATTGATGCCACGAAAACATCTTGCACAGATGGCAGATGAAGCACGGTCCTGGGACCAGAGAGCCCTTGAGCTCATACCAACGTGCTTCTCTGCGTTGAATTAAGTCATGTGTGAAGGATAAGGCAGCAAAGCTCTCAGCTGATAAAGGTGCTGTCACAGGCACTTGTCTAAGGATCACAGAGACAATTTGAGATAACCAAGGCTAGATTTACCTGCATGTAAACGACCTGGGTTCGATCCCTGGGTTGGGAAGATCCCCTGGAGAAGGGGAAGGCTACCCACTCCAGTATTCTGGCCTGGAGAATTCCATGGACTGTATAGTCCATGGGGTCACAAAGAGTCGGACATGACTTAGTGATGTTCACTTTCACTTTCTTTCAAACGCTTGTCAACCACATAATCATGTCTTCCCGACAACCGCACAGCACACAAGACAGCCGCAAGAGAAGCCAGCTGTGCCCTTCAGAAACCCAGTTTTCATCCCAGGCCTGCGGCAGGAGCAGGAGCAGGAGGCACGCCAGTCACGTTGGTTGAACATGCTGCTCTAAGGCACCTCAGGCCCTGTCCTCTGTGAAACCAATTAGCGGTTAATATTCAGCTGGGCTGTTAACTGGAGCACAAAAGCAGGACAAGATTTGCAATCTGTTAATGTTTCCTTAAAACCTTGTTAAGTGAAAGCTAAATCCATCATTAATGGGAGCAATATAAATTAGGTGCTGTCATTAGCAGTCCAAATGTGTGTGTACCTTTGCAAAAGGTTCTTTAATGCCTTTTTTGAAAAAATTAATGTATCTGTGTGTTTTGGATAATCATAGTCACAGGGGAAAATTACAAACTGCAAAAGTATTGTTGCTTAGCCCAGCAGAAGTGAAAAGGTAATGTCTGCCCATGCCTTGTGCATGAGAAAGGGAATGAATACTGGATAAGACATTCGTGTATCTAACAAGCTAGATTTAACACATATTACCATGTTTTCTTCAAATTGGCATTTTTTTTTAATGAAACAAAGTATTTAATGTAGCTTAAAAAAAAAAAGAAGAAGAAAAAGAATTGAACGTGGTCCAAATGAGCCGCCACGTGATTATAGAATACTGTGGGCTAATTGGGCTTCTCAGGTGGTTCTACTGGAAAAGGCCCTGCTGCCAATGCAGGAGACCCAAGAGACTCGGGTTCGATCCCTGGGTCAGGAAGATCCTCTGGAGGAGGAAATGGCTACCCACTCCAGCATTCTTACCAGGAGAATCCCGTGGACAGAGGAGCCTGGCGAGCTAGGGTCCATGGGGTTGCAAAAGAGTCAGACACGACTGAGCGACTAAACACACGTTACAAATATAAGTGGACACACACGAGTGTTAAAAAACCATGCTAGCTCTTACGAACTTGGTGTTTGTGATAATCAGAGAATGCAGGCCCTCCATCACTGTTTCCAGGCCCTTTCATACTTCAGTATAGCCCTTGTCCTGTTGGATGTTAATGCTGCTGACTTGACTTGTCCCACTCCTCCGGCTTGGAGCTTTCTTAGGACAAGTACTTACCTTTTTCTCCCTGGCAATTGCCACATCATCTGGAGGACAATAGATACTAAACCAGTGTCTGTTAAAGTCATGCCTTGCTGCTGCTAAGTCGCTTCAGTCACGTTCGACTCTGTGTGACCCCATAGACGGCAGCCCACCAGGCTCCCCCGTCCCTGGGATTCTCCAGGCAAGAACACTGGAATGGGTTGCCATTTCAGGTCTAATTTTTCTCTGTTCATTATTTCATATTGATCATCAGTTAATCAAAGAGTCAAACCTGAATCTGTTTAGATCAGAATAATATCATCTCTCACCTGTGTTATTTCAGCAGCTTTCCTTACTGTCTGTCCTCTGCGTTCCCTACCCTCTCATCCGTTATCATTAGCTCAGCCCTCAGGATGCTGTCAGCAGATGTCTATAAAACAGTATCTGATTCTATTATTCTTTTGCTGCTTTCTCATACCCCCTGGGGTGGGTGTGTACCACTTCTGCATGAAATGCAAGGTCTTTCCGTGAGGAGGCTCATCTTCCTCCAGTTTCTCGGCCCTTTTCCGCCTTTATTTTATGCTCATTTTATTATAGGACCCCTGCTGCATCCTTCCCTCTCCTAACTAGCTCTCCTGCCCATAACACATCCTCCCTTCCCAGCCTCAGCCCCGCCGGCTTCCCCGCTCAGCGGTCTCTTCCTCATGCTCTGCCTTGCAGCCCAGTTCTCGCCTGTGTATGAAGCTGCCTTTTCTTCTGGCTCCTTCCCTCTGCTCCTCCCCCCCCCCTTCCCACTGCCTTGCCCAGGCCGACACTTGCTTTAGGGAATCAAAGTTCTTGTACTGAAATTGTGTTTTCACGTCTATCTTCCTTCAAAGCCACGAGCTCCTTGAGACAGAGTGCTATTTGGCAGGTAACAGAAACTCGAGACATATTTGTTGAATAAATGAACGGATGAGTAAATGAATTTGATATACGCAACTGTAAAACTGTCTTCGTGAAGTCAGGGGAAAAAAACAACCCTGCGATCTGGAGATTTATTGAAATGACTGATTCTCCATGCTGTGGTGATAAAGGCAGCAGTGAGAGGAATAAAAACTCACCCACTCAGGTCTCGCTCGTCACAGGCACATAGACCAGCTGTCCTGATACGTTTCCCCTCTGCTTCTGGCTTTTTACACACAGGACAACACAGTTCAGAGGGAATTTTCCCTGACATTAAAGAATATCGTGAAAGCTGCTGTACAGCTGGTGCGAGGAGTGAAAATAAACTCTGTGATTTAATACAAACTGTCACTTACTTTTTCCAGAAAAGAAGCATTGCGCAGGTGTTCACTGAGAATGGTGCAGCCTGCTGGGGACGGGATCCACGTCTGAGTCGCCTCAGCTTCCCCACAATGCCCACCGTGCGTGTGTATGCAGTAGGGGTTTGCTAAATGCACGAAGGAAGGACTCGGCAGACCCAAATATAAAACCGGGGCTCTATTTTATAGAGGCATTAGGTAAATGATTTAAAGAGTGATGGACATTGTCCTACTTTCTGGATTATGGTACCAAAGCGATAAGGATGCTGTTGAGAGATTTTTCACTCATGTATATAAAATGTGGTCAATAAAAATGAAAAGGGAATGTCTGTCAGTGCCAGAACCATGAGAAAGGAAAAGGAATCCAAGACTGCTGTTTCCTCTCTGGCCAAAGGTATTTTGCAACGAAGGCTCCTTGTGTGTTAGAAGCAGCCTGTTCCGGAATCGTGTGTCGGCTGCTCCACTGTGTCTCGCTAACTCTTCATAAAAGACGAAGCCTGGGACACAGGGCGGGCATCAGCGAGGCTCTCTCGTGTGTTCCAGCGAGACCCTGTCTGTTTTCAGTCCCTAAAGCATGGATTTTTCCTTTTTTTGCACCTAAATCTTTCTCTCATCCAACTACCTATTTTCAGTTTTGCTTGAAATCTAAATTGAAATTATTCAACAGATATTCAGTGAGAAACTACTCTGTGCCAGGTTCTGATTCCTCATCTCGGGAGTCTGCAGTCTAGCCCTGCAAGACCAAAGATAAACTATTAGTACATCGCGGGCCTGGGGGAGTAAGAATTTTGGAGGAGCAGAAGGCAGAGGCCCTGAGACTGAAGGAAGAAGAGCTCTCTGAGATGAGGTTACGGGCCTTTCCTGGTGGCTCAGATGCTAAAGAATCTGACTGCAATGCAGGAGACCCAGGTTCAGTCTCTGGGTCAGGAAGATCCCCCACTCCAGTATTCTTACTTGAAGAATTCCACGGACAGAGGAGCCTGCAGGCTAAAGTCCATGGCGTGGCAAAAAGTTAGACACGACTGAGTGACTAACACTTCACTAGAAAAGGCAACTACTAGGAGGTAACATTTTCCTTTGTTTTATCCCATTTTTCACTTTCCTCCGCACGATTGTCATGAAGTCTAGCTGATATGAGTCTGATGTTGATAGCTATTTATTCCTACCTCATAGACATCTGTAAAGGTCTTACTGAATCTCAGACTTCCTATTCTCCAAGTGCTGTGGGAAGCAGTGGGGTCCTGGAGAAGACAGAGCTCCCCTATCTTTGTTGCATGTAAGACAAAGGACATACCACTCATTAAAGTGTTGAAGAATATTTCTATTTACCAAGCAGCTTGATGAGAAAGCACAGCTTAATGCATCCAAATTAAAAAAACCAACCCTCTAGGAAAGGATGAAAACGTCAGCTCCTGACAATTTCCTTTTTTAATCAGTGCTCTCCTTTTCATGGAAGGACATAGCATTCCAGAAGCACAGTAGGAGTCCACTCTGGTATTTACCGCTTTGAAAACAGGGGATGGGGCTGGGGAAGACCTTGTCCACTAGAGAGAGGGGTTGTGCTCAGGAAAAAAATTTGATTGATTCAAAATAGCTCCAACCTGCTTGCCATGTAACTCCACTTTCTTTCTGGGTTTGACTCTTTTGCAATTTCACTTGGGTAGTTAGTTATAGATTGAAGAAAATAAGATTAACCTTTATGATTTAAATATCTCAATCTCTACGCCAAGTATGATCTAGAGTTTGCAACATCCTCATGAGAAACAGTGGAACTTGCCAAACAGAGTGTCTGTGTTTAAACAGACTTACTCCAGAAATTCTTCTGCCAATCAATTTCTGAAGCTGGGGCGCTACTCCAATTTGGAATTTACTTTCTTCTCCATCCCCGTGTTCTACTATTATTCAGTTCAGTTCAGTTCAGTCGCTCAGTTGTATCCAACTCTTTGCGACCCCATGAATCACAGCACGCCAGGCCTCCCTGTCCATCACCAACTCCCGGAGTTCACTCAGACTCATGTCCATCGAGTCAGTGATGCCATCCAGCCATCTCATCCTCTGTCGTCCCCTTCTCCTCCTGCCCCCAATCCCTCCCAGCATNACTTTCATCAAGAGGCTCTTTAGTTCTTCTTCACTTTCTGCCATAAGGGTGATGTCATCTGCATATCTGACATTATTGATATTTCTCCTGGCAATCTTGATTATAGCTTGTGTTTCATCCATTCCAGAGTTTCTCATGTTGTACTCTGCATGTAAGTTAAATCAGAAGGTTGATAACATACAGCCTTGACATACTCTTTTCCAATTTGGAACCAGTCTATTGTTGCTGTCCAGTTCTAACTATTGGTTCTTGACTTGGACACAGATTTCTCAGGAGGCAGGTAAAGTGGTCTGGTAGTCCCATCTCTTGAAAAATTTTCCACAGTTTGTTGTGATTCATACAATCAAAGGCTTTAGCATAGTCAATAAAGCAAAAGTAGATGTTTCCCTGGGACTCTCTTGCTTTTTCTCTGATTTAAATGATGTTGGCAATTTGATCTCTGCTTCCTCTGCCTTTTCTAAATCCAGTGTGAACATCTNTTCATACAATCAAAGGCTTTAGCATAGTCAATAAAGCAAAAGTAGATGTTTCCCTGGGACTCTCTTGCTTTTTCTCTGATTCAAATGATGTTGGCAATTTGATCTCTGCATCCTCTGCCTTTTCTAAATCCAGTGTGAACATCTGGAAGTTTTTTATTCATGTACTGTTGAAAACTCACTTGGAGAATTTTGATCACTACTTTACAAGTGTGTGGGATGAGCGCAATTGTATGGTAGTTTGAACATTATTTGACATTGCCTTTCTTTGGGATTGGAATGAAAACTGACTTTTTCCAGTCCTGTGTCCACTGCTAAAGTTTTCCAAATTTGCTGGCATATTGAGTGTAGCACTTTGACATCATCATCTTTAGGAATTGAAATAGCTCAGCTGGAATTTCATCACCTCCACTAGTTTTAATCCTAATGATGCTTCCTAAGTCCCACTTAACTTCACATTCTAGGATATCTGGTTCTAGGTGAGTGATCACGCCATCATGGCTATGTGGATCATTGAGATCTTTTTTGTATAGTTCTTCTNTGGCGTGCTGCGATTCATGGGGTCACAAAGAGTCGGACACAACTGAGCGACTGAACTGAACTGAACTGATTAATTCACATATATATTTTGGAAAAGTATCTTTTCCAATTATTTGCCCATCTTTTTAATTGGGTTAGTTCTCTTTTTATTATTAAGTTAAAAACCCTCTTTCCTGCTTGATTTTGAATCATGTTCTTAGTCATAGTCTTTCTTTTGTCTGACCCAATGTTCTTACATTAAATTGCTTTTTTGGCTTAAATCAAGTTCAGTGGCTATCTCTTCCTTGCAACCAAGAACAAGAGACAAAGTCTAGATATACCTATTTAGAGTCTGTCCAAACAAAATGAATATTTGATTTTATAAAAATGCATGAGATAAATGAGGGAGATATATAAAATTTAAAGTATAAAAAAGTTAGTGATCAATGAGTGATTAAGCAGTGACTACATTTTTTTGTTATAATTCATTTTGATGATGGAGGAAAAAAGAGAAGTAGGATAGTGACTTAAATCATTAGCAAATTTGTTTGCTCAGTGACAAACATCAAGAGAAGATATTGCACATGAACATATGGGAGTACATAATTAGTGAAGGAAATTCCTTAAGGAAGTGGCAGGAAATGTGGATGAATTAGGTTTAGAAAGGAGGAATACTCTTTCCTTAGAGATAAGGGGAAAAAAAAAAAAAACAAAAACCTCAGAGGAGGAAAGTAAACAGATTGTGAGGTGGAAATAGTGCCCTGAGAGTGTCTTCAGCAGGTGGCTTTGACATCCTCTAGAGATAGGAGTAATATTACGCTAATACAACGAGTAAAGAGGTTGAATGGGAATGTTGAGGAGAATAGGGAGTAGCTGAGGTGGAAATGAGATGGCAAGTCAGAGGGAGTTGAGAAGAATTTTCAACCAAAAATTACATTCTAACAGTAATGAATTCAAGAATATTTTCTATCTTTCCACCTAAATCTTTGAATTATATTTTTCTTTCTCTCTTGTACCTTACTTAATAAAAATTCATCATAGGGGATAACACCAACAAACACTCAAACACATAGAATGTTAAATATGTATGAATCACTGCTCTAGCTCATACATTTGAAGTCGTTCCTTTGTTTGCTTTCCCCTTTCCCTCTCATTGCAAAATATAAATACTATGATTTCTTTTTTAGTTTGAAATGTAGTTTCTAAAAATGTCCATTTTAGCCTTAAATTCAGAGATGCTTTCTTTCATCTGCCAAGTGTATTTGACTTAAACAAGAAGTCTAAAAGTGATTTCCATAGTGACTTATAGTGTTCTTTATGCATTCCTTTGGAGTAGAAAATGGCAACCCACTCCAGTATTCTTGCCTGGAGAATCCCATGGGCAGAGGAGCCGGGTGGGTTACAGTCCATGGTATCGCAAACAGTCAGACATGATTGAGCGACTTCACTTTCACTTTTCTATGCATCTTTCAAAACAGGTATCTTACTTAACTATTTGCATGCATGTGTGCTAAGTACCTTTAGTCCTGTTCAACTCTTTGTGACTCTCTGGACTGTAGCCCACCAGGCTCCTCTGTCTATGGGATTCTGCCAGAAAACTGGAGTGAGGGGATTCTGCAGGCCAGAAAACTGGAGTAAGCTGCCATGGATTGAACCCGCATCTCTTGTCTCCTGCATAGACAGGTGGGTTTTTACCCAGACTTGTAGTAAAGTTCTCTTTACATGGACTCATGCTTCCCTGGTGGCTCAGATGGTAAAGAATCCATCTGCAATGTGGGAGACCTGGATTTGATCCCAAGAGAAGATCCCTTGGAGAAGGGAATGGCTACCCACTCCAGTATTCTTGCCTGGAGAATTCTATGAACAGATGAGCCTGTTGGGCTACAGTTCATGAGATTGGAAAGAATTGGACACCACTGAGCAACTAGTACACACAATACAATCTTCATATTATAATGCTAATGAAACAAAAATCTCTAGACTACATATAGATCAGGTTATTTACTTTTTCTTTTGTATACCTATTTGCCCTTTTAAAAAGTCAAAGGCAACCCTTAGTCATTCTCTTAAATAGCTAAAGATATGCCTGAATTTCCAATAGACTCTCTTTATTTTTGGTTTGTTTGTTTAGGTATTTGCCTTAATGTACAAACAAAATCATACCTAAAAATGAAAATGTCATAGAAAAAAAAGACATGAGATTTAAAAAATATTAATCAAGAAACTTTTCGAGTTAGTAAAGTACTACACTTCACATTGCTATTAAGTTGGGGGTTTTATATCCCACTGTACTCATCAGCTGAAGTTAGCTCTCCAGGGGATTTCAAGTCAGTTCAAAGTTACATAGTAAAAAGAAAAAGAACTGGGTGAATTCCTTCAATTTCATTGTTTAGCATTTCAAAGGTCCCATCTATTCTCTTGATTAAAGCTCTGGTTCCATTGGGTTTATGAACTTGTCTGAAGCCATGAATGTGTCCAAATTCACGGCAGCATTTATGTATCCAAAATTTAATCAAGAAGCTTAATTGAGAAATCTTTCAATTCAGAATCAACCCAAATCTTATCCAAATGTAGATATAATCTATGTATAAACAATAACATCTTGTTTGGCACGCAGAAATGAAGAACAAATTTGGGGCTGGGAGTTTGTGGACCTGGGGCTCTCATTCCAGCTCTTCCATTAGCCAGTTATTTGACCTTCCATAATAATTTTACCTTTCTGGATCTTGATGTTATATGCTATACAATAAGTTGTTCAGTCACTAAGTTGTGTTCAACCCTTTGTGATCCCATAGACTGCAGCATACCAGGCTTCCCTGCTTATTTCACTAATGAAATTGGGTATTTATTCTACTTCTAAAATGTTACTGATCCACTCAGAAAAAAAATTTAATGTATACTTCTTTGGGGTATATATACAAAATGTGGTATTTACTGTGTATACTGTCTGTTAGGTCCCTATAATGATAGCATATAATGTTTATTATGTACATATATAAGGTATATATAATATATATGTACATATATAAAGAATATTTCCTATTTTTAGAATTACACAAGTTAATTATCACCTCAGAATCTAGCCATTTTACCAGAAAATTGTAATGCTTTGTAACAGATATCTTGATAATAATCAAAAATTAAAATCATCACCATTATTTTTTATATGAAGAAGCAACTTTTCACACTGTAGTTTTATTATGGTGCAACATTTGAAATTAAAATTTTGCCTCTATGCTTGCTAGTAAGTCATTGTTCTAATACGTATCACAAAATTTCTGAGTTTTTAAATAATATGACTTCCCATTTGTCCACTAGCACAAGTCCAGTCAATGTCTCCCCACCCTTTAACTTATCAGTGAGTTGGGGAGTAATGCTATTTTTAGCAAGTATCCTATTCTTCCCTGAAACAATAATTTTATAAATTCAAAAGGTAAGTAAACACTGGGAAGTTGTATATAATGTGAAAGTCCAAGTTGAAAATTAGCTATAAATTTGAGACAAAATATTTAGCAGGACTTTTGCTCTTCTTAATTTCATGTTCCCTAAAGATTGAGTGAATATTCACTCTAATATTATTTACTGTAATTTACATATGACTCAGATTGTTCTTATGAAAAAACAGAATGGGTGTTAACTTGTGAAGTATTACAAAGAACCCAAAAAGCCCTTAACTGAATATCCACCTGCAATATGGGAGACCTGGGTTTGATCCCTGGGTTGGGAAGATCCGCTGGAAGAAGGCATGGCAATCCACTCCAGTATTCTTGCCTGGGAAATCCCATGGACAGAGGAGCCTGGCAGACTGGAGCCCATAGTGGTCACAAGAGTCCCCATGGACACAAGAGCCTGGTGAGCTACAGTCTATGGGCTCACAAAGAGTTGGACACGACCGAAGTTACTAAGCAGCAGCAGCAGCAGCAATGATCCAGCAATCCCACTCCTGGACATATATCCAGAAAAAACTAATCCAAAAAATACATCCACCCTTTGTTTATAGCAGCATTAGTTACAATAGCCAAGACATGGAAATGACTTAATTGTCCACCGATAAATGAATAGATCAAGAAGATGGAGTACATATATACAATGGAATACTACTCAGACATAAAAAAGAATGAAATAATACAATTTTTAGCAAAATGGATGCAACTACAAATTATCACTCTAAATGAAGTAAGTTGGAGAGAGCAATACAAATATCATATGATAACACTTATATGTGGAATCTGAAATATGACATAAAGGAACCTATCTACAAAGTAGAAACAGATTAACAGACATAGAGAACAGACTTGTAGTTGCCAGTGGGGAAGGCACTGGGAGAGAGAATAAGAGGTTGGGTTAGCAGATGAAAGCTATTACATATAGGATGGATAAGCAACAAGGTCCCACTGTAGCAAAGAAAATTATATTCAGTATCCTATGATACATCACAATGGAAAGGAAGATTAAAAAATAATACATAGATATGTATAACTGAATCACATTGCTGTATAGCAGAAATTAACACAACATTGTAAATTAACTATAATAAAAATGTTTTTCTATTCAGAAGTATATAAGACAAAAGTATATAAGCAAAATTCAGCATTTATGACAACCTAATGCAAATGACATTGTGACATTCTTTCTCTAAAGTCAACTAGTTAGAAATAATTAAATGTGGTATCTCAGAGAAGTAATTTTTAATTGTTGCTTCACGGGAACTGAAAAGTCCCACAATGTGTCTCAGGACCTCAACAAGAATATCTCTACTTGTATTATATTTCTTCTAAAACTTTTGTTTGGACATTTGAAAAGGCATTGGATTTGAAAAAGGAATATAAGTTATGAAATTTGTGTAATACTAATGGAAGAAAAAGCACCCATGGGAAGGTGTATAGAAAAGGAAGGATAGGGGCGAGAAGACCTCAACAAACAAGGAAGCAATCAGATAAAATTATGAAAGGAACAAAGGTTGATAAAATTATGGATGCAACAAAGGTCAACATAGCAAGGGGAAGGAGAAAAGATGTTAAAAATGATCTTGGAAATCTAAAATGAACTTTACAAATTTCCTTACATTTGCACATACCAAAGTATCAAATAACATTATACCGTAACTCTCCCAATGATAATTATATTCACTAAAGTCTAAGAATTGTTCTAGCTTGTGTTACAAAATTGCTTTAGGTTAAAATCATGAAAAATGTTTCACAATCACAAACTAGCCTTTTGAAATTAGAGATGGACAATATTTCAGCACACTTTTCAGTTAGCCTACAGTCTAATTGACCCTGACATGTATGATAGTTTCCATATTTTATTAAATCTTGCTGAGTTATAGGATTTCTATTTGCATAACTAAATCACTGTCAGTATCACTGCTACTGCTGCTGCTACGTCACTTCAGTCGTGTCCGACTCTGTGTGACCCCATAGACGGCAGCCCATCAGGCTCCTCCATGCCTGGGATTTTCCAGGCAAGAACACTGGAGTGGGTTGCCACTTCCTNTTTTTTTTTTTTTCTCACTCAGTATGCCACATCTGCAAGTCATATAACTGGATACAGAAAACAAAGAAATTGACATCTGCCACAGAACCAATGAGAAAAATGCCAGTAACAGTTTTTAAGAATTCATTGTAATGTATTTAGGATTAGCCTAAAGTCATTCCCTTACATATTTACAAAATTAGTTTGGGACTGAGAGTTACCATGATGTTAGCTGTGAAACAGACCTATATTCTCCTCCTAACTTATCCATTTACTAGCTGATAGGTAAACTTTACCAAGCTGCTTACATGATGAAACATCCATAAAATGGGAACACCATAAAACTCATTGGAAAGGTTATTGAAAAGTTCAGTTCAGTCACTCAGTCATGTCAGACTCTTTGCAACCCATGGACTGCAGCACGTCAGTCTTACCTGTCCATCAACAACTCCCAGAGCTTGCTCAAACTCATGTCCTTCAAGGCAGTGATGCCAGCCAGCCAGCTCATCCTCTGTCGACCCCTTCTCCTGCCTTAAATCTTTCCCAGCATCAGAGTCTTTTCTATTGTGTTGGTTTTTCACATCAGGTAGCCAAAGTATTGGAGAAGGCAATGGCATCCCACTCCAGTACTCTTGCCTGGAAACTCCCATGGATGGAGGAGCCTGGTAGGCTGCAGTCCATGGGGTCGCTGAGTCAGACACAACTGAGCGACTTCACTTTCACTTTTCACTTTCATGCATTGAAGAAGGAAATGGCACCCCACTCCAGTGTTCTTGCCTGGAGAATCCCAGGGATGACGGAGCCCAATGGGCTGCCGTCTGTGGGGTCACACAGAGTCGGACACGACTGAAGCGACTTAGCAGCAGCAGCAGCAGCCAAAGTATTGGAGCTTCAGCTTCAGCATCAATCCTTCCAATGAATATTCAGTACTGACTTCCTTTAGGATTGATGGTTTGATCTCCTTGCAGTTCAAGGGACTCTCAAGAGTCTTCTCCAACACTACAGTTCAAAAACTTCAATCCTTTGGCACTCAGCCTACTTTATGGTTCAATTCTCACATCCCTACATGACTACTGGAAAAACCACAGCCTTGCCTAGACGGACCTTTGTCAGCAAAATAATGTCTCTGCTTTTTAATATGCTGTCTGATTGGTTATAGCTTTTCTTCCAAGGAGCAACCATCTTTTAATTTCATGGCTGCAGTCTCTGTTGGCAGTGATTTGGAGCCCAATAAAATAAAATCTGTCACTACTTCCATTGTTTCCCCATCTATTTGCCATGAAGTGATGGGACCGAATGCCATGATCTTAGTATTTTGAATGTTGAGTTTTAAGCCAGCTTTCTCACTCTCATCTTTCACTTTCATTAAGAGGCTCTTTAGTTCCTCTTTGCTTTCTGACATAAGGGTGGTGTCATCTGCATACCTGAAGTTATTGATATTTCTCCTGGCAATCTTGATTACAGCTTGTGCTTTATCCAGCCTGGCATTTCACATGATGTACTCTGCATGTAAGTTTAAAAAGCAGGGTTACAATATACATCCTTGAAGTACTCCTTTCCAGTTTGAAACAAGTCTGTAGTTCTATGCCCAGTTCTAACTGTTGCTTCCTGACCTGCATGCAGGTTTCTCAGGAGGCAGGTCAGGTGGTCTGGTATTCCCATCTCTTTCAGAATTTTCCACAGTTTTTTGTAATCAACACACAAAGGCTTTGATATAGTCAATGAAGCAGAAGTAGATGCTTTTCTGTAATTCTTTGCTTTTTCTATGATCCAACGGATGTTGGCAATTTGATCTCTGGTTTCTCTGCCTTTTCTAGATCCCGCTTGAACATCTGGAAGTTCACGGTTCACATACCGTTGAAGCCTAGCTTGGAGAATTTTGAGCATTACTTTGCTAGTGTGTGAGATGAGTGCAATTGTGTGGTCATTTGAACATTCTTTGTCATTGCCCTTCTTTGGGATTGGGATGAAAACTGACCTTCTCCAGTCTTGTGGCCACTGCTGAGTTTTCCAAATTTGCCAGCATATTGAGTGCCACACTTTCACAGCATCTTTCAGGATTTGAAAAAACTCAGCTGGAATTCTATCACCTCTACTAACTTTATTCATAGTGATGCTTCCTAAGGCCCATTTGACTTTGTACTCCAGTATGTCTGGCTCTAGGTGAGTGATCACACCATCATGGTTATCTGGGTCATTAAGATCTTTTTCTGTAATAGTTAAGAGGAACATCCTAGTTATAGTGGATCAATAAACTCACTTTTGCAAAATAACTTTTTCTTTTGCTCCTTTTGAGTTCACTCTCTACCTCACTCATTGCCCCTAGCTCCTCAAATTATAAACTTCTTCAAGACTTAGCCTGTCTGATCTCAGCTATAGTGAACCTCTGTATAGTGCAGTGTTTGCAGATTTATAGTCTGAGTGAATGTTGTTGTGATGCCATCTTAAAACTAATGTGACTCTGTCAGCAAGTCTAATATCCTCGTTTTATAGTTGAGTACCCAAGGAATTTAAAATCCCACCATGGTGACAAAGCTGACTGTGTAAATGAGACTAGAACTGGTTCTATGCACTCAGTGTGTAATTCTTTAGCTAGCTCTGTAATTGATATTTTTTAAAAAGCCCTTTCTTCCCCACTTTAAAGGAAACTGTTAGTATTATCCTATATGATAGACTATGTACTGTAATCTTGTAAAAGTAAGGTGTTAAATATATTCAGGGAAAATAGGGCATAAGATAGGGCAATTATTATTTCTCTTCAGTTTAACCTTAGGATATTTCTGAATGTAAGATATTTTAACACAACATACAACACAAATCTGGTACCTTGTGTTCATAGGTATTATAGCTTAGTACTCTAGGCATAAGGTCTTGATTATACTTAAATTCAGTCTCAGTTTCTTATCTGATCTGCTGTGGTATATAAGGGACATTATTTAAACCCCTCTGACATGCATATATACATATATCAAGCAAGCGTAGTCACCTTCTACAAATCACTCTCTTCAGTGTATTCTTTATTCTTCCCTATCAGTGAGGAAGGGAGGATACAGTCCCTTGAAAGCAACAGAATGATGAATTGCTACTTAATTTCAGCAAGAACTAGTAGAAAGAGACCTAGTTCCATCTATAAAATGATAATAAGAGCCCCTAATTCCTGGAGTGCTATGAGGATTATATGAAATAATCTGTGTACAGTGTTTGGTGTAAATATCAGATATGTTAATATCATCCTAAATATTTCTAAATGCTATATACAAACTAGTTTTGTTATGTTACAAAATATGTATGGGAGGACAACTTTACTTTTCTGAAAATTATATATAACACTCACTAAATATTATATTATGCAATGTGGCCATCTGTCCATCTACCTCACAATGATTTGTTACTTGAATATTTAAATTTTCTTGGATAAGCTCCAAAGGAGACCATCTCTTTAAACAAGTTTGGCCCTGAAATGAATGACACTACAGCAATTATCCCAGTGAACTACTTTTAAAAAGATTACTCCATTAGCTTTGCTTTTGCCCTCCCCCTCTTTTTTAAATGTGATACTGAATAAATATCCATGAAACCTGCATTAACCTTTTATTCAAAGTAAGTAAAAACCAGTCCCAGATTTTCATTGCAAACCTGTCATCGGTCACCAGATTGAACACATTTGCAGGAGAAAACAATGAGTTTTCACAGGAAAAAAAATTGACACGAACCCCTTTAATGTTCTTGGATTCATTTTTAGTTGAATTTAGTGCCTAGGCAACTATAAGCTCATCAGTGTTTCTTTATAACTTATATCACATGTTTTGAAATGGCATCAAAAAATATAAGTAATGAATGTAAAGAGAATTTCAAATATAATAATTCTTAATCAAAATCTCATTTAGAGAAGTAGCACCCAAACTTACTTACTTAGGTAAAGTCGTGTGACTTCTGTTCAAAAAGGACAAGAGAAACACTTGGCAGTGATTTGTGGTTTTATGGATTCTCATAGATTACAGAGACTGACATGCATATGTACATTTATCAAGCAAGCCCTAGCACCCGCTGCAAATCAGTGTCTTCAGTGTATCCTTGTTTCTTCCCTGGCTATCAGTGAGGAAGGACACTTAGTCCCTTCGAAGACGATGCAGTGATTTAGTGCTACTCTATTTCAACAAGAATTGGGAATATTCGTGGAGACTGAATCCCAGCATTAGCTAAGGGTAGAATTCGGTTGCCATAGAAGCTTTACTGCTGCCTACTGTATAAGAGATTCTGACAACCAATAAATTTACAGGTCACTGAATAGAAATCTTAATGTTTTCATTCCTTGACATTTCAGCAACTCTTCATCATAGATTTCAGAAAAATAGTAAAATGAAAATGTAGGACACAACGTACTAACACTTCTCTGGTTTTTAAGAATAAAGAATTTGAAATTATTTTGTACTGTCTTGATATTGTTCTAGACAATATCTAAAGTTCTAGGAGAGGGACCATACATTTTATTACCTTATCTGTAACTGTTCGGCCATGATCCTATTAAATTTTGAATTTGTATCACAATTCTAAAATTTTATACACATCCTTTAGTTGATTTTTTTTTTTTTTTTGTGCTTACCCAAACATTAAGTTGGAGCTAAAAGTAACCTCTGGAGAAGGAAATGGCAACCCACTCCAGTATTCTTGCCAGGAAAATCCCATGGTCGGAGAAGCCTGACAGGCTACAGTCCATGGGGTTGCAAACAGTCGGACACGACTGAGTGACTAGCACTAAGTGTAATCCTCTGTTTTTCTAAATGATTTATGTCTTTACTTACATTATGTTGAGAAGGACAAGATTCTTGTGTTAGGGAGTTAATTGTGTTAGAAAATCTAGTCATTCTAACTATCGAATCATTAACTTTAAGAATTATTATGCTTTCTAAATTAGAAAGCAGTAAGATGCCACTTTTTTTTTTTTTCCTATGAGTTAGTAACCAGGATTGGAATAATTAGAAAAGTTATTTATCATTTTTTATTACCTGCCAACATTTGTTTTGTAGCTGTGGTGTTTGAATTATCTTTTTGTACAGTGATAAAGAAAGTAGATTTTTGAATAGATGATTTAGAAAAATATTTGGTAAAGATGACAGATACTATGTTTTATAAAGTCTTTCAAAATGTTTTGATTATTTAACACTTTAAGAATTCTAAAGTCTAGGAAGGCAGCGCTGAAGAATTCCCTTGGTTTTAACTAACGTTCTCAGCTCCTTTAACTATATTTCTTTTGGTGAAATAAAGGCTAGCATTTAAGTCTCTAATAATTTATTTATTTAAAAAGATACTTCTTACAATATTTCTACACTGGAAGCATTTAGGAACTATGTGATAACTTCCATAGGAGATATAAAAAACAAGAAACGAAATGATTCTTTCTTTGTCTAAGAGATTTGCAGTATGCTTACTGCTTGTTTTTGCTTACCATAGATTTTGACTTGAATCTGTGCATATTTCTAAGCAAAACACCTTTTCATCCTACTATACTGGCCATATCTAGCTTGCCCAGGTCTTACACAGACAACAGAGTCAAGTTTCATAGATACACTTCATAGACATCTCAGAGAATAAACACTCCAAAGCAACTTGGTCCTTAAATTAGGAAAAACAACCTTGCTTAGAACTCCAGCAGATACCTCAGATTAGCACTATTCATGCAGCATTGAGACCTGAGGAGATGACAGTGTATCTCCTCTTCCTTTCTAAAAGACTTATTCGAGTTTCAGTTCAGTTCAGTCACTCAGTCATGTCCGACTCTTCACAACCCCATGGACTGCAGCACACCTGGCTTCCCTGTCCATCAACAACCCCTGGAACTTTCTCAGACTCATGTCCATCAAGTTAGTGATGCCATCCAACCATCTCATTCTCTGTTATCCCCTTTTCCTCCTACTTTCAATCTTTCCCAGCATCAAAGTTTTTTCTAATGAGTCAGTTCATCGCATCAGCTGGCCACAGTATTGGAGCTTCAACTTCAGCAATCAGTCCTTTCAATGAATATTTGGGACTGATTTCCTTTAGGATTGACTGATTTAATCTCCTTGCAGTCCAACGGACTCTCAAGAGTCTTCTCCAACAGCACAGTTCAAAAGCATCAGGTCTTTGGTGCTCAGTTTTCTTTTTAGTCCAATTCTCATATCCATACATGACCACTGAAAAAAGCATAGCTTTGAGTAGATGGACCTTTGTCGCCAAAGTAATGTCTCTGCTTTTTAATATGCTGTTTAGTTTGCTTGTAGCTTTTCTTCCAAGGAGCAAGTGTCTTTTAATTTCATGGCTTCTGTCACCATCTGCAGTGATTTTGGAGCCCCCAAAATAAAGTCTGTCTCCATTTTCCACTGTTTCCCCATCTGTTTGCCATGAAGTGATTATGGCATTTGATCTTAGTCAAATGCCATAATCTTTGTTTTCTGAATGTTGAGTTTTAAGCCAGCTTTTTCACTCACCTTTTTCACTTCNAAGTCTGTCTCCATTTTCCACTGTTTCCCCATCTGTTTGCCATGAAGTGATTATGGCATTTGATCTTAGTCAAATGCCATAATCTTTGTTTTCTGAATGTTGAGTTTTAAGCCAGCTTTTTCACTCGCCTTTTTCACTTCCATCAAGAGGCCCTTTAGTTCCTCTTTGCTTTCTGCCATAAGGGTGGTGTCATCTGCATATCTGAGGTTATTGATATTTCTCTTGGCAAACTTGATTCCAGCTTGTGCTTTATCTAGCCTGGCATTTCTCATGATGTACTCTGTATATAAATTAAATAAACAGGGTGACAATATAAAGCCTTAATATACTCCTGTCCCAATTTGAATCCAGTCAATTGTTCCATGTTCAGTTCTAACTGTTTACATGTCTGCATACATATTTCTCAGGAGGCAGATAAAGTAGTCTGGTATTCCCATCTCTTGAACAATTTTCCACAGTTTGTTGTGATCAAAGGCTTTGATGTAATCAATGAAGCAGAAGTAGATGTTTTTCTGGAATTTTCATGCTTTTTCTATGATCCAATGGATGTTGGCAAGTTGATCTCTGGTTCCTCTGCCTTTTCTAAATCCAGCTTGAACATCTGGAAGTTCTTGGTTCACATACTGTTGAAGTCTACCTTGGAGAATTTTGAGCATTATTTTGCTAGCATGTGAAATAGGTGCAATTGTGCCATAGTTTGAACATTTTGGCATTGCCTTTCTTTGGGATTGGAACAAAAACTGACCTTTCTCAGTCCTGTGACCATTGCTGAGTTTTCCAAAATTGCTGGCATATTGAGTTTCAGCACTTTCACAGCATCATCTTTTAGGATTTGAGAAACCTCAGCTGCAATTCCATTACCCCCACTAACTTTGTTCATGGTGATGCTTCATAAAGCCCACTTGACTGTGCACTCCAGGATGGTGAGTGATCACACCATCATGGTTATCTGGGTCGTGAAGATCTTTTTTGTATAGTTCTGTGTATTCTTGCCACTTCTTCTTAATATCTTCTGCTTCTGTTAGGTCCATACCAATTCTGTCCTTCATTGTGTCCATCTTTGCATGAAAAGTTCCCTTGGTATCTCTAAATTTGTTGAAGAGATCTCTAGTCTTTCTCATTCTATTGTTTCCTGTATTTCTTTGCACTGAGCACTGAGGAAGGCTTTGTTATCTCTCCTTGCTATTCTTTGGAACTCTGCATTCAGATGGATATATCTTTCCTTTTCTCCTTTGCCTTTTGCTTCTCTTCTTTTCTCAGCTATTTGGAAGGACTCCTCAGGCAACCATTTTGCTTTTTTGGAGTTCTTCTCCTTTGGGATGATTTTGATCACCGTCTCCTGTACAGTGTTATAAACCTCCATCCATAGTTCTTCAGGCACTCTATCTATCATATCTAACCCCTTGAATCTATTTGTCACTTCCACTGTATAATCACAGGGCATTTCATTTGGGTCATACCTGAATGGTCTAGTAGTTTTCCCTACTTTCTTCAATTTAAGTCTGAATTTTGCAATAAGGTGTTCATGATCTAAGTCACAGTCAGCTCCTGGTCTTGTTTTTGCTGACTGTATAGAGCTTCTCCATCTTTGGCTGCAAAGAATATCATCAGTCTGATTTCTGTATTGACCATCTGGTGATGTCCATGTATAGAGTTGTCTCTTGTATTGATGGAGAGGGTGTTTGCTATGTCCAGTGCATTCTCTTGGCAAAACTGTTAGTCTTTGTCCTGCTTCATTTTGTACTCCAAGGCCAAATCTGCCTGTTACTCCAGGTATCTCTGGACTTACTACTTTTCCATTATTCATGTTTAGCCCTTTGCAAAAGCTTGATAGAGCTATCAGGCATCGTCAGTTGAAATCAGCATCTACTAATAGTCAGGAAAAGGCTTGCATTGTTAAAGCATTAGGCACTTTAACCTCCTACCTAAGGATTAAGTGAACGTTTTAATTTAGAGTATTTTACAATTGCTGTCTTAACTGCTAGATAAGAAAAATATTTTCTTGAGATCAAGTTGAATGTATTTTTCCCTCTGGAAAAATTGAGAAATGTAATTTATAGTTATTCAAGTGGAAAGAGGAAGGAATGGGACAGTCAGGAAGAATTTTGTTAGATATTTAATGATCTTTCTACTGTAGTTAAGTGTGTATATACATATTTGAATATAGTTTATACATGTTCAATATACATGTAATATAACATAAATGAGAGGAAAAGAAAGCTTTATTTATTTTAAATTTGGAATGCTAAAGCAGAAATAAATGCTTTCCTCCCATCCATGACTGGTTCATCCTGGATCTGTTTAAATCTGTTAGAATTACCACCAAGGAATGAAACAGGGCATTCTGACTGTTTTAAATTTATATGGAATTATAAAGTACATAGTATCATTGCATGTAAATTTCTATTACTGGCTCATATATGAATTACATTTAATTCCTCAGAATAGTCACTTACAAAAGCATACTCTGAGAACAAGCCTTGCTGGGAAAAATGACTAGGTGGGTGCATTGTTTATAGATGAATAATTATGTTTGGAAACATTTGCATTTTCAAATCAAAAATATGTCTTAAGTACATTTCCACTATGCAATTATGAATTTTAGGATTAAAAACATGAAATTGTGGAAGGCCCTTGAGCATTATGGTATTAAAACAGTTTAATTATAATGAATAGTAATGCCATTTAAGAAAAAGACAAACTTGTATTTATAAACGCTTCTTATAGGGAATGATACACAATAATTGTTTGGCTGTAAAATATGTAAGACACATTGTTTACAAAATTATAAGTAATTGGGCACCCCAGCTAGTTGAGTTTTGCCTATGAAATTTTGCAATGTACAGTTAACAAATGTACACACATATGCTGAAAATGATAGACTTGGCCTTCAATAATCTAACACATCCTCTGAAACTGCCTTGTTGTAATCCATCAGACCTCTCTCTTAAGGACTAAGGATTCAAAAGAGGTTTCAAAAGAAGCATGAGAAAGATGTATACCTGCCCTCGAACAGCTTCCAGACCATTAGCAAGGCTAGTCTAAAATCAAAATAATACAAACTAAACTGAGGGAATATAACTGGAAGGACAACGAGGAATTGCCTAAAGGTTCATCTCTCAGCTGCGCCAAGGGATCAGATGAGTAATTGAACCCTACACCCTGGGGACTATGACAGCATAGATGAGGTAATGTTTTGGAAGGGTTTGCAAAGCAGAGGGAGTGATTAGGAAATATGAGGTTCAGTGTGCTTACTACCTGACCTTGTGCCTTTTCCCTCATCTGTTGATAAAATTTTCCTGTGAAGTATTTGCCAGTAGCATTTTTCCCTGTATTCTCAATTCTGCCAACTCATTCTTTTACTGATTTTTTTAAAAAATTCATTTTATCCCCTCTTTATTTTATATTCATGCTATGATCAATAAAAAAGAGTATTTCCTATGCCTTGTTACATGGCCTTAACACATTCAGCCTGTTCCACATAGATAGCAAATTAAATGTTGGTGAAACAGTCAAATTTAGTCTACTCTGGTAGAATAGGACATGGTAGAAGAGAATATACCAAGATTGCTCAAGGAAGAAATTGTTCCTCCAAAATGCTTGTAAATAACCAGTAGCCTTGAGCTATAAAAATCATGCTTTTCAAATCAAATCAAAAGTCTCTGAATTTTAGGATAAGAGACCTTACAGCTATAAAAAAAGTTTACATGTATCTTTATCTCTTTACCTCTAAATATATAAGACTCAGAAGGGAAAAAAAGAGGTATGACTGTAGCGCAATAGGTAAGATATGGCAAGTAATAAAATGTTGAAGTCACAGCATTTTGTCATGAAGTCATATTTGGAATCGGTCCATTATGCCTTCACATTAATTTTCATGACCCCCTTCACTGAATTGTCCAGCTTTCCCCCCATTTTACCAGAGGTCTCTGCTCTTTGAGCAACATAAAAGCAGGCTTTGAAAATCTGATTAGTAATTTGGCAGCATTGATATCTACTGTTTCCCCGAATACACAGTTCATTAATGTCAAGACAAAGGGAAAAAAAAAAAAAACCCATAAAAGATCATCTGGAAAAAGACTGGCCTTTTATGCCAGAATGACATTGTGACTAGTATGTTAATGAAGAAATGTTATTTTATTGCTCTAGAATTGCCTGGACTCAAAACCTTTAGAGAAGTGCATTCCTTGTTCAGCTCACAGAGGATCCTTTGATGCATTCCTGCTGAAGAGAAAGCAACCAAGTTACAATCTTTTAAAAGTGTATTATACTATAGTCAATTATCTATCATGTTTAAATTGATATCTTTCTGTATTCAAATACCATACCATCCTGATTTAGAATGTAAGAATTACACTAATTAAACAATGTTCTATAAAGAGTTCCTGAGAATCAATGTGACCTGTCCCTAAATGGAAACTCATCATCTAAGGAGTAAACCTAGTACTCTTAGAAAATCTTCAATGTTGCAGAAAAATTTTACCCACCAAAAAACTAGCATCCATCATTCGTTACTTGTTATCCACTATATATTTAAAATATGTGCTTCCTGATCATAAAGATATTTATGAATTGATGAGTCATCAGAAGATATCTGGGTATGGGTAATGAAAAGAGGAAAAATTAATCTTGTGTCTTTTCTGCTCAAATCTTTACACAGGAAAGGGCTTTACTGAAAACTTAAGTAAAGCAAAATTCATTGTGCTCTTCTTGAGGAAACTGCGTGATAATTTGCCTTTGCTATTGCACTTTAATTGGAAAGCAAAATTACCATTGTTGAGGTCTGCAAAAACATACTTCTTCCAAACACACGGCTCATTCCCATCTTTTAGATTTTTTATTTGGTTGTGGCTTTAATTATTTAACATTGATTTTTCCCTGGTAGTGTTGCAGAGCTATTTTCATAGAGGCAAGGGGGCAGTTTGTGGTTAATTTTGCTTCTTCATTTCAAAAATTTTTGACAATGCGTCACTTGGGGGCTTTTACTGCACATGTGAAAGAAGTGTCTGTTGTGGCAGAGGACATAGAGTTGACATATTAGGAAACATAAATAATAATAACGCTTCCCATTCATATCACATCCATCATCCAGAGGGGCCCAAAGTGCTCCACACATAACAGGGAAGGATTATTATACAGCAAGCTTGAAAGTTTACACATGCACTGTATAAAATGCTGATCAAACATCAATTTCAAGTTATTATGCCTAAAAGTCTTTGAGCTGAGACGTGTCCTCTATCTCTTAAGCTAGAGGAACCAAAAAACAAACAATGTCAATAGTCAGTGAGGTAGAAGCTTGGACAGGCTTTGTTAATCTCATTCCAGGCAACCCTCTCACTTCATTTCTTCTATCACTGCAGGATTAGTCAGCTGGAACTCAAAGGCCCCTAAGGTGGTAGGGGAAAGCATCTGACCTTCTGTGACTGAGTAATACTGAACCCCTTCTCTTTACTTAAGGGTCATGCTCTTCCTCCTGCTCTCTGTTGTTGGTGTCCCATCTTTCTGAGCTTTCCCTACCTGGTTGCCTTGGTCTTTTGAGTTGTGTTAGTCTTCGTATTCCCCTTGGGCTATGGGTCTTCTTAAAATAAAAATAACCCTCACTTTTTTCCACTCTCAATAAAATACCCAAGAGTGAAAGGAACCTAAACATCATTGTACAATTACTTTTCCACTTGAAAACTTTAGGCATCCGTTTAACCAATGTATATTTATGAGGTGCCTTTAATGTACCAAATACTATTGGAAATATTGTCTAAATCTTAGAAAATTTCTATAACAGAGATCATGTTACTCATTTCACAGATCAGATCAGTCGCAGATTAAGTCTGAGGTTTCACAGATAAAACTTTCTGGGATCAAAAGACATGTTCTGGATAACCACTGTGCTTGTGACCATATGAATTAGTGATTCTCTTTTTATCTCTCTCATCTGCTGTCTTCTCTATGATATTTAATGGTTTCAAATAATGAATGAACCCTACCGATCCATCTTTATCCTTCATTTATTATTACTAATGCATGGAATCTTATCATTAAGAACTTTTCATAAATATTATACAGACCGGAGAATAGAGGCCACATACCAAAGTCAGGCCTCATCCTACCTAGCTCAGGTGTCTTTAGCAGCAATCCTTGTTTACCTTTTCAGAAGAAGGGAGGCTTTAGCCATTTATTATTATTTCTAAGTTATTCCCATGTACTACTCCTTACTCTAGCCACAGTCTCCTGCCTACATCAAGTGAGATGAAGTCAGCGGAGTTCTCACTCTTGATGCCAAAACTTCCACATCAAAGACAAGGCAGGCATTTTCCCTTCCAGCATGATTTTCCCCACTTTCCACATGTTATTAAAGGACAATGAAGCAGCTCTAGTCTGAAAGTGGGCAGGCAGATTGTCCCCTTTCAACAGGACCATTAGGCATATTGTACAATCTAGGTACATGTGAAAGCTACAAGATGTACTCAAATGATTGCATTTTTGAATAGTTATAGACAAACAGGAACCTTTTATTCCCCCTACACAGCTTCAAAGAAATAGAGAAGCCCTGATAATGGCTTTTCTGGTGTCAATTTAAGGTCAGATACAACAAAATCTCTTTAACATGATTTAGAACCTATCACTGAAAAAGCATTAAATAGAAAGTCAGCCACTGGATAAATTGCAAAACAAGAGACAGGAGTCTTCTCTGCACTGGCTGTGATATCATTACTAGAATAAAGAAGTCTGGCCATTTTATTAATATTTTAGTTAACATGAGGACTATAATGCTGGGTGATTTCTTATTTTTAGTAGTACTTAGATTCTTTAAGTTAGATTATGAAGAAACAATAGACAATAGTGGTTAAGAAGCTTGTTCTTAGAATATAGTGGCTGAATTTCACACAGTCTTCCTTGGTGCTTATTAACCACATGACATTGGGCAAGTTATTTAATACGTATTCTTCCAAATCCCATACTTTTGAGATTTTTATGAAGACATCATCATGTAAGCATTATAGATCACCAGCTCCATTTCAAGTCCCTCTCCTTCTCTAAAGTGTAGGGAATGAGTTAAAAATCTCAACCTTCTCATATTGACTTTTTGTTTAGTTTGTTTAGTCTTTTTTCCAAAACACACACTCTTTAAACTAGACACATGTGTATCCTGCCATAATTACTAGAATTTTAGTATTTTACTTCTGCCATATTTGGGTCAGTATCCTATGAGCTTATCCACATGGCTTCTCCTCTTTACATTCCTACTCAGGATATTGCCACATAAAATTTATCTACCTTGCTTTAGCATTCTACCATTTTGTTTCTCTCTTTCTCTTCCACTGGCAGGTATTCATTGAAATTAATACACAGTGATGTAATCTCTGTTTCATGTGGGTTTGCTTTATCTCAGAATAAGGAATGGATACCTTTCATTTATTTTGTGCCTTCATGTATCTAATTTTCATGTATATACAATTAGAATAGAAAAAATGAAACAAAATTAGGACATACTTAATATACCCCCACATCCAATTTCTTATAATTATTTGCCTGCATCTTTGACTATATTTCTCTTTCGAATAAGTGTCATTGAAACATTGTTTTGGATTCACAAACCTGGAAAATAAGGCTGAGCCTACTTCTAAGCTCCCTATGCTTTCCTGAAGCTGGCAATATAGTAGAGGCTGGCTCTCAATAATGAGGCAAGAAATTGTTTTTATGAAATCTGTGTAAATCCAATTCTAGTTACCTGCTGACGCCACACTTTTTTTCCAGGTAAGAATTATCTGTGTTTATAAACAAATACTTGAGTACACAGTTAAGTAACAATATAATTCCATAGCTGACTTAATGTTTGTCATCAGTTTATCTCAATTTCTCCTCTAAAGTCAATACATAATCCTTTGGGTACCCATGTCACCCTTGCTGTTATTCATCGAACGTATTTATCCCTGTGTGTCTGCCAATCTCAATTAATTGGCCATTAAAGCAGTTCCTTGTGCAATTTTCAGCAAAGCTCCAAACCTTCCAAAATTAAAAAAGTTTGAAAGACTGAGTTAAATTGAACATCATTTCACCTGGAAATGATTTTGAAAGAGTGTGCTAGAGAAAGTCTATAGGGTTTCTTTCTGTAATGACTTCATACAGTACCTCTCAGGAAATGTATCTTGTCTGAACTGTCGAGAATTTATTGTCTGCTGGCCTGGCGCACAGAGACATCATTCCCCAGAGTAGCTGGCCTTGGTAACCAAAAACACTGTGTAGCAGAACCAGAAGCAAACTGGATTTTAGAATACCTTATGCTGTGGCCCACTACTTTGTCTCAGTTTGTGCCCTCCAGAGACAAGAACCACACAGATAGTATCTCTTGGAGTTTGACAATGTCTGCAGACTGGTCAGAAGAAGGAGCTAGCAGGAAGTTCTCATAGACCTAGCCTCCTGGCCCACGGCTCTATAAGGCTGGTTACAAATCGGTGTTTTTAGGTCTGCCTATTGTTTGCATCAGATCTCAGCTGGATTTTAAAAATTAGATATAACTGTAATATCAGGTCCCACAGAAACCTGTTGAATTCAGAAGTAAAGAGAAGCATTCACAAGGAATCTTAGCTTTATGGTAGCCAATATTTCCAAGATGGGACAGAATTTAGCTCGGCCATCCCAGCTAATCTCAGTAAGTACAGGGCATCTGATTGTACAGATGAATGTTTATTCATCCGAATATTGTTTGGTGTTCTTTTGTAAATGTAAATGATTGTTTTTGCTTATGGTTCATTTTCTTTTGTTTTTTAGACAAAATGGGTTTGGGAAATTAAAGCCTATTTTTAAGATAGAAATAAATTGCACAAGGTAGTTATATTGCCTGCTATATCTCTAGAATGACTAATTCATGTAAAGAAGATACAAAATATATAGTTAATCCCATTACAAATTAGAATAATGATCCACAAACCCAGATTATGTCTCAGAGCTCCTGATGTCTTAGAAAGAATAGTGATTTGAAGAATAAAAATTTGAGCTGTAATTCTAGATTGATTATAGTAGTTATGCAAATGTAATTATAATTTTCTGTGCAGAAAAACATATTTAAATAGAAAGCACAGCAATGATCTTATTCAGAAGCTATTCCAATGAGTACTTTTACTGTAAAGAAGAATTTGGTGTATTTTAATAATTGTCAGCCAACCATTATGATTGTATTACTGTACTGCGTAATTTTCTTGAATCGGATATGTCTCTTTGTACAATTTTAATTACCAAAAGTAATAACAAACCTTAGTAAATATGCTAATTGTACATAATAGCAATTTTCTCCATATAGGCATAATATTCTTGAAAGTGCTTTTGCATTTCTAAAGGAAGAATGTGCAGGGAACTCAGATGAAAGCCACTGAAGAGAGCTTCTCTGAAATCCATTAAAAGGTGGGATGTCCTCCTCACAGCAAATAAATTTCAAACAAGTTGTTATGCTTCAAGGCTCTAGTTACCTTGGGTCTAGCTCTCCTATGATTTCCTGAATGACAGTTGGAGAGTGTGAACTTAATCCTAGTTTAATAATGACCAAATTAACAATCTAAAGACGTCTCCGTTATGTGAGTACACTAAGTCCCCTACACACAAATGAGTTTTGTTCCAAGAGAGTGTGATAAGTCCAATTTGTTCATAAGTGAAGTCACTCAGTCGTGTCCGACTCTTTGCGACCCCATAGACTGTAGCGTACCAGGCTCCTCTGTNAGGGCTGAGGCATCTGTGTCCCTTGGCTGCCCACCCCTGGCTTCAGTGGAAGGGAAGCAGGAAGGAGAAGGGGGTGCAGGGCTTCTTGTGGGCACAGCTCCTCTTTCCTGGCTCTACCTCAGTCCTGGGTGCCTCCTGAGTTCCTCCAGACAGGGTGCAGGGAGCAGAGAGAGAGGGTGGCTGGGGGACAGAAAGGATGCGGTGGAGCACTTACCACGTTTCCCAGGAACAGGAGCTGCAAGAGAGAAAGCAAAGATCAGCCTGGTGTTTGGATATGATGATTCATCATTACAAATAATCACATGGTGAAGGGTTTGTTGCTGAGCCGTGAAAGATGCTGGGACTCTTGGCCTCTGGAGGAGAGGAATTCAATCCAGGCCAGTGACAAGGCATGATTGCTCAGAGCTTTTGTGTAATAAAGTTTTATTAAAGTATAAAAGAGATAGAGAAGGCCACTCCTTAGACTGGTCTTCTGACATAGACATCAGAAGGGGGCAGAAAGAGTGCTGTCTTGCTAGTTTTTAACAAGAAGTTATATTCCTATCAGCAGGCTGATAATTAGAGGAAGGAAATGTCTCAAAATTCAGAGAGTGGTACCAGGCCCCTTAATCACAACATACATTTTGAAGTAACATTGGCACTAGTGAGTCATCCCAGGCTATAAAATGATTGACATGAATCTTGAAGAAAGGGAGATTTCCAAACAAATACACACTCTCTTTAACATAGTTTAAGAGAACATTTCCATTGATAAAACATACTGGTCTGTTGAGCTCTTATGGGTTCGGAGTGTTAGGCAAAACCGACTTGAAGAAAGACAGAATCTAAGGTAGATACATAGTTCATTAACATCGCTTAAAAAAATTTCCATAAGAAAAACGCATTGGTTAGCTCAAGGTTTGAGAAAAGTTAAGTTTAGATGGAACCAGGTGTCGTCATGGCAACACAGAATTTTAAGGGAAACCTCCTTTTAAGTTTGTATAGAGAAGGGGAATAAAATATGACACTTGTAGTTTCCTCCTGCTGTTTAAGAGAGAAATTTAAAAAATGTCTGATACTTGCAGCCAATCCTCCATTGGGGGGCCCCTAGCCTTCCTGCCTGTTACCCTCTCGCTTACAAATCCCCTTAGCTCTCTCGTGAGTCTCTGGTGGTCCTTTAACATCATGTCTGTGTTTTGTTCACCTGTGTTGTTCATGCCTTACCTTGTTCAGCTGCGTTAACAAAATTACCATACAGGGGCCAGACTGATATCTTCATAGATTTGCTGTCACCATATTCAGAAAGCCACTAAACTGCAGTTCTGACACTTGAGTAAATTTGCTCTGATTCTCTTGGTAGTGATACTGATCTTTTCCTCTCTTCATGCTTGCAGTGCAAGGTGGCATTCCTGATGTCTCTGGTCCCACAGCTGATGCTGCTGGAGTTGCCTGGCTAACATATTCTCTGATCTCCATCCCTGAATAACCCAGACTCTCGTGCACTTTTCCCCGGGGGACTCTCCTTTCACAGAAAGAGGATAGGCCTTGCTGCCTAAAGTGGCAGGCACAGAGGATGGCCTCTGCTCCCCGAGGCAGTTTTATCCCTCCCTCACACCTCTTACTGCTTAAGACAGCATCGGCCCTCTGGCCTAAGATTAGTCCCAGTGAAACATACATTTCGAAGGAAGGTAAACACCTTGGCCATCATCAGTCCTTCAAGTCTAGGTCACTGGACATTCCTTAGGGCTGGCTCAGCTGTGGGAGGTGGCAGATTACCAGGGACTTTGGTGCCCAGTGTCATTGGGCAAAATGTTGATAAAGCCCTACTTCTGCCAATTTCATAATTTCCCAAGGCCAGCAAGGTCGTCAGAATGTGATTTTCATCAGCCTGCCTTCACCCTCCTGACTTTCCTGATGTGCTTTCCACTGCAGCCCTCATCCTTGCCTCTGGTGGTAGAGAGGTTAGTGGTGCAGGGAAAGCAGTGCCCAGCAGTGTTCACCCCACCCAGCTGCAACCAGTGATACCACCTCCTATTTCTGCAACAACCCAGGTGGCAGCAGCTGACTTGGAGAATCCCACCTGCCCATGGTCCTGCTCCACTGTCCCTGCTGNCATAATTTGAGACTCCCTGGGAAGGCTTGTGATCTATAAAATATTTCTTTTGTCAATCAAGTTACTAAATCTACTATTAGATTTTCTCTCATTTGAATACTTTCAACTTTTAAAGAGTCTCCTATGAGTTTCAGCAATGAGATAGACTCAGCAGTACAGACTCCCCTCATGTTACCAAAAAACAAAACGCTGGATAAAATATAACCCCCAGGGACTTCTCTGGTGGTCCAGTGGTTAATACTCAGTGCCTCCACGTGGGGCAACTAAGCCCCTGCAGCACAACTACTGAGCCTGTGCTCTACAGCCAGGGAGCCACAACTTCTGAAGCCCTGGTACCCTAGAGCGCATGCTCTGCAAAGAGGGAAAACACTGCAATGAGAAGACCGGGCGTGCAACTGGAAAGAAGTCCTCACAGCAACAAGACCCAGCACAGACAAAAATAAATAAATGAAATAATAAGACTCAGTGTTTCCAATGCAGGGGCTGCAGGTTCGATCCTTGATCAGGAATCGAATATATATTCAATTCCTGGATATATATATATATATATATCAGTTCAGTTCAGTCCAGTCACTCAGTCATGTCCGACTCTTTGCGACCCCGTGGACTGCAGCATGCCAGGCTTCCCTGTCCACCACCAACTCCTGGAACTTGTTCAAACTCATGCAAACATCCATTGGATCATTGAAAAAGCAAGAGAGTTCCAGAAAAACATATATATATATATAAGTGAAAGTGAAAGCCCCTCAGCTGGATCTGACTCTTTGCGACCCCATGGGCTATGGTCCATGGAATTCTCCAGGCCAGAATACTGGAGTGGGTAGGCATTCCCTTCTCTGGGGGATCTTCCCAACCCAGGGATCCAACCCAGGTCTCCCACATTGCAGGCAGATTCTTTACCAGCTGAGCCATAAGGGAAGCCTATATATATATATATATCCCAAAATTAGTTTAAAAAGCTGGATAATAATAATAAATAAGAAAGGTAAATCTTAAGAGCCAGAAATTAAGCAGGAACTCACAACCAGAGGTGTGACAATAGAAGTGGATGTCATGGATCTGGAGGACAGAGCCAGGAGAGAAGGCAAGAAAACCAAGTCCTGGAAGAGGCTGTCTCCAAGACAGGAAACCTAAGGGGTGAAAAATAACTCCACCTCAGTAAATTAAAGCCACAAGGCTGAAGCATGCTTGGATATATTTCTAAATTTTAAAATATATATGTAAATATATGGAGAGACATACAGAGACAGTAATCAGCATTCAGTTCAGTTCAGTTCAGTCACTCAGTCATGTCCAACTCTTTGAGACCCCATGAATCGCAGCACACCAGGCCTCCCTGTCCATCACCAGCTCCCAGAGTTCACTCAGTCTCACGTCCATCGAGTCAGCGATGCCATCCAACCATCTCATCCTCTGTTGTCCCCTTCTCCTACTGCCCCCAATCCCTCCCAGCATCAGAGTCTTTTCCAATGAGTCAACTCTTCGCATGAGGTGGCCAAAGTACTGGAGTTTCAGCTTCAGCATCATTCCCTCCAAAGAANATGTCAGCACTCCTATAATTACAAATGACGATGTTATTGAAATGTAGAAATTCAATTTTTAAAAAGTCAAGGAAGGTGACTTTTTTTTAAAAAAACACTTAGTTATTCCTGCGTATCTAATTGGCAGAAATTACAAGTTACCTTCCTCTCATTTTTCTCCTCTACTGAGATCTTAAAAATGAGTTTCATGTCTTGACTTTACAGATTTGACAGCTATTGTTACCACCCTCTTCAATCACCAAGACATGTGTATCCTTAGCTATAAGAAATCCAAAGGTACAAAGGAGATTGGAAAGGGAGATCATTTTCTCTCCTTTCTCTTCACTCATGCTACCCAGGAGTGTTCAGGCATTGCTTTGAGCTGGGTGAAATTATGAGAACTACACCTAAGTATGTCAATATTTCATTCTCCTGCAGCACTGGATGGGAGGCACTGGTGGAACAGAATCCTGTTTTTCGCACTTCAGTGATTTTTCCCTATTGCTATGAGCAGAGAGAAAGAAAACTGGTAACCTGTCTATTAACTTCTAGAAATTTGCTCTCACCTTTTGCCCTCCACAAAACAGAGGACTTTGTAGTTTGCCCGTATCATCAAATAATCATTGAATGACAGTGAGTAAGCATGACTGGCTGGGGGAGTCATTCTAATGGTGGTGAGAACGCATCTGGGCTGTAGAATGACTGCATTCAATCTCTGGTTTCTTGAAGTAGTTCCCTTAGCTCTGATGATTTTATATGGCTTGGTGTCCCTGTAACAGGTTGTGACCACATGACCCGTAAGATGTTTGTATTTCCCCCCAACTCTCACCATTGTGAATATATTCNATCTGGGCTGTAGAATGACTGCATTCAATCTCTGGTTTCTTGAAGTAGTTCCCTTAGCTCTGATGATTTTATATGGCTTGGTGTCCCTGTAACAGGTTGTGACCACATGACCCGTAAGATGTTTGTATTTCCCCCCAACTCTCACCATTGTGAATATATTCTAACCTTCAAAAGTCAACATGTGTGAAATTCTAGGTAACAAAGTACAAAATAACCCTAATCTGGACCAAACAACCCAATCAATGTAGTATTGTCATAAATGAATACAAAGTAAATGCCTCCTATTTAGTAAAAACATGCAGAAAATGGATTCTAAAGTAAATAGATTTTGTGCAGTCAGTTTTAGATAATCTGGTTTTATGCTAGGTGCCATGTTATCTGTAGGTTGAAGCTGTTTCTCTGGTGCTTGACAGGAACATTCTCAAACCAAACATCTTTTTGTTGGTCACATTGCTTTAAGCATATCAATAGACAAAGACACTTCTTGCATACACCTCACACCTGATTCTGGTTATACAAAATAAAATTTTGAACCTCCAGATTCCAAAGCAAAGCATGCCATGGAGGCAGAGTCTCCTCTGCTGGAGTCACCATCATGCTGGAAAGATGGCCTGAGCGCCAGCCATGAGCCACAATAGGCGTGGCCGAGAAGTGCTCCTGTACTGTGCTACCTCACTGCTTCCTGAAGTCTCCTCTCATGAGAGAAAAGAAAGATGCCCCAGTGTGATTCTGGAGAAGCTGTGGTTTATTGCCCGTACTTCATTACCCGGGTGTTGTATGTTTCTGAGGAGAGTTCTCTCTGGGTTCAGCACAAGAAATTAGATAAAACCATCTGATGGGCCCATGACCTTCAAAGGTTGACACAAGGCAGCAAAGAGCATAGCCAATTCTTCAGAGACTCCTTTAAGATATGTTAGTGTACAATGTACAGGGCATTCAGTTGAATTAAGGAGAAAAGGTTAGATATCATATCAAAGGTGTGTGGGGACAAAATTCAGAATCTTTGGGGTTTTTTTATCTTCTGTAAGTTTTTGTTGTTTAGTTGCTAAATCGTGTCAGACTCTTTGCAACCCCAAGGACTATAGCCCACCAGGCTTCTCTGTCTATGGCATTTCCCAGGCAAGAATACTAGAATGGGTTGCCATTTCCTTCTCTAGGGGATCTTCCCAACCCAGGGATTGAACCCACATCTACATTGGCAGGTGGATTCTTTACCACTGGACAACTTGGGAAGCCCATTCTAAAGTAATCACCCACTATTTTCCCATTTAAAAAATATTCCCAAATCTATTTAATTTAGAATCTATTTCTTTTCTGCATGTTTTCACTAAGTAGGAGATATTTACTTATACTTTACTTATACTTAGTACTTCTTTATGACAGTATTACCTTGATGGAGTTGTTCTGTCCAGACCTGGGTTATTTTGTATTTTGTTACCACTGTGTTACCTACAAGTTGATAGAATTAAGAACCAGACCTCAACTGTAAGTTAATAAATGTGGACAGACAGTTGTGAAGCTTGTTGTTTGTGCCAATGTTCACTGCAACATAGACTCTCTTATTCACCATCCATCATCCTCTGTGAATCAGGAATTAGAACTGATATGGTAAATAAGATTATCACTGACATTTAGAACCCAATAATTAATAAAAAAATCATCCTGCATTTATTCCTCCTTGACCTTTACCTCCCAAGTTAACCCATCAGTAAGTTCCACAGCACTGACTCCAGAACAATCCCTCTGCTCACCTCTACTGCCACCAACCTGGAGGAAGCCAGGGTCATCTCCTGCCTACAATGCAAAACCTCCTAATTTGTTTCTCTACTTCTCATCAATTCTTCAAATCCCATAATACTTTTTCAGTGATCATACACGAGAATATTTTAAATATAGAAATAAAATCATGTTATTGTTCACACTTAGCATAAAGTCCCCTACCTCGCCTACAAGGCTCTTCTCTGACTCTTTCCTACCTTCTTTCTTCCTCACTGACCCTCTTGGGTCATACTGTCTGTCTTTTTGTCCTTTAGACGCTTCAAACTCTTTCCAGCCTTAGGGCTTTGAGACAATTGTTCCCTAGAACATTTGCACTCTCCCCTGAGCTAATCACAGATTGACTTCCTGCAGTTGTTCAGGTCCGAGAGCCTTTTCACAGAAGAGCCGTATAAGGCCCCTCCCTTTTATCCTGTTCTATCACCCTTTGATTTCTGTTGTTGCTAGAAGTGACTCAGTCTTGTCGGATTCTTTGCGACCCCATGGACAGTCCATGGAATTCTCCAGGCCAGAATACTGGAGTGGGTTGCCTTTCCCTTCTCCAGGGGATCTTCCCAACCCAGGGATCAAAGCCAGGTCTCCCGCATTGCAGGTGAATTCTTTACCAGCTGAGCCACCAGCGAAGCCCTTCTTGCTGCTACTGTTTATTTATTGTTTCCATGGTTGGATTGTTAGAAAAGAGCAGCCTCTGAAATCTGGGAACTGGACTAATCTACACAGTGAGGCCATAGTGTAATTCGAAGCTACCCAGGACCTCACAGGAAGATCATGTTTTTCACCTGCTGTACAGAAACCATCTCACAGAATACCAACATGAGACAGGTCACTATGAGACCAAGATAAGGTTCAAAAAAAAAAAAAAAAAAACCAAGGCCACATTATTCTTTTGTTTAAAAACAGTTAAAATCAAAGTCCCTGTGTAGCCTACAAATTTCAAATCATCTTTTGATTAAGATGAATGAGTACCACTTATCTACTAATCATTACTCCATCCTGACTCTAGTCTGCTCTTGTTATAGGTAATATTTATTGAGACATATAGTCAATTGTAGAATTACCTCTACTTCCTGATAGCATCCAATCCAGAACAAAGCTCTGCTTTCTTAACCTTGCCCCAAGTCAACTAATAATACAAGCCCAAACTCTTTAATAAGTCTTTTCTAACACCCTTTTACTGAGACACTCATGGTTCCCTATGACATGTGTTCTCACTAGCTACAACAATTAATAAACCCCATTTGTCCAACTGAAGATATATTCCTAGTGATCTCTGGTTGGAGGAAATTGACGGTGGTATATTCATCAGCTATAGGTTTTCTGATATTTTTCTATCTAGAAGATGGACTGTAGCAGGACCTTGTCTTGTTCACTAGTATATCCAGAGTCTTAAGTAGGTTTGCAATATAGTAGACCCAACACATATTTGTTCAATGACTTGACCTTATCTATATGAAGATTTAATATGCTTTTGAGCATTGATTGTCACATACAAATCCTTGGCCCCAAGGCACCAACGTTCTACTTGGTGGTTTGCAGCCTGAACCTGAAAGCTACAGCCTTTATTTGCTTTTCACAGACTAATGGCACACAAACCACTGAACTTAATTTTTTTACAACACAGCTAAGGGCTATCTACCAGATTAACAATTCAAAAACCTTTGCATTTATAAGGTAAAAATAACTTACAATTACACTTACTCAAAATTCAAACTGAATAATCTAGAGTTAGCCTGCCACATTCTGGTGGGCAATGTTTTCGGGCTCCCACTGCACAGGCAAGTGAAGATGGTAACAAGAGTTCCTATTTGACTTGTATTGAATGTAGTTTTCAATGATAACAGTTTTACTTTTAATAAATTGCTTATAAGTTTATAACTTCAGCATTTACAATTTAGTTTACTTGAGTTTTTTGGTTAACTCTATTTTTTTTTCAACTTTCTATTGTTGCTAAGTCATGTCCAGCTCTTTGTGAGCCCATGAACTGCAGCATACCAGGCTACCCTGTCCTTCACTATCTCCTGGAGTTTGCTCAAACTCATGTCCATTGAGTCAGTGATGCCATCCACCATCTCATCCTCTGTTGCCCCCTTTTCCTCCTGCCCTCAATCGTTCCCATTATCAGGGTCTTTTCCAATATGTTGGGCCTTTGCATCAAGTGGCCAAAGTATTAAGAGCTTCAGCTTCAGCATCAGTCCTTCCAATGAATATTCAGGGTTGACTTCCTTTAGGATTGACTGGTTTGATCTTCTTGCTGTCCAAGGGACTCTCAAGAGTCTTCTCTAGCACCACAAGTCAAAAGCATCAATTCTTCAACACTAAGCCTTCTTTATGGTCCAACTCTCACATCTGTACATGACTACTGGAAAATCATAGCTTTCACAACATGAACTTTTGTTGGAAAAGTGATTCTCAGATTTTTAATATGCTGCCTAGATTTGTCATAGCTTTTCTTCCAAGGAGCAAATTTCTTTTAATTTCATGGCTGCAGTCACCATCTGCAGTAATTTTAGAGCCCAAGAAAATAAAATCCATCATTGCTTGCATTTTTTCTCCATCTATTTGCCATGAAGTGATGGGACTGGATGCTATGATCATAGTTTCTTGAATGTTCAGTATTAAGCCAGCTTTTTCACTCTCCTCTTTCATCCTCATTGAGAGGCTCTTTAGTTCCTCTTCAATTTCTGCCATTAGGGCAGTGTCATGTGCATATCGAGGTTGTTGATGTTTTTCCCAGCAATCTTGATTCCAGCTTGTGATTCATCCAGCTTGGCATTTCACATTATGTACTCTGCATTGAAGTACTCCTTTCCCAATTTTGAACCAGTTTGTTGTTCCATGTCTAGATCTAACTGTTGATTCTTGACCTGCATACAAGTTTCTCAAGAGACAGGTAAGGTGGTCTGGTATTCCCATCTCTTTAAGAATTCAGCAGTTTGTTGTGATACACATAGTCAAAGGCTTTAGGGTAGTCAATGAAGCAGAAATAGATGTTTTTCTGAAATTACCTTGCTTTCTCTATGATCTAACAGATGTTGGCAGTTTGATCTCTGGTTCTTCTGCCTTTTCTAAACCCAGCTTGTACATTTAGAAGTTCTCAGTTCACGTACTGTTAAAGCCTAGTTTGAAGATTTGGGGCACTACCTTGCTTGTATGTGAAATGAGCACAATTGTCCGGTAGTTTGAACAGTCTTTGGCATTGCCTTTCTTTGAGATTGGAGTGAAGACTGACTTTTTCCAGTCCTGTGGCCACTGCTGAATTTTCCAAATTTGCTGGCATATTGACTGCAGTACTTTTACAGCATCCTCTTTTAGGATTTGAAATAGCTTAGCTGGAATTCCATCACCTCCACTAGTTTTAGTCATAGTAATGCTTTCCAAAACCCACTTGATTTCACAAACCAGAAGGTCTGTCTCTACGTGAGTGACCACATCATCATGGTTATCGGGGTCACTAATACCTGTTTTGTATAATTCTTCAGAGTATTCTTGCCACTTCTTCTTCTCTTCTGCTTTTAGTACTGTGTCATTTATATCTTTTTTTTTTACACATCTTTGCATGAAATGTCCCCTTGGTATCTCCAGTTTTCTTGAAGAGATCTCTAGTCTTTCCCTTTATATTGATTTCCTCAACTTCATTGCATTGTTAACTTAAGAAGGCTTTCTTATCTCTCCTTGCTATTCTCTGGAACTCTGCGTTAAGTTGGATATATCTTTGCTTTCTCCCTTGCCTTTCAGCACATAACACACAACACATAATTGCGTCAACTAATGTGTCAGTTAGAATTTCATACATTTGCTTTACAGTTCAAAAATTAATCATCAGTTAATCTCTTACCATCTCTTGCTTCCCAGATTTATTAGTCCAGTGATGCTTTGGTCCATTGTATGTGTTCACAGGTAGGCTGGGCAGTATTTGGTGCTCCTTTTCTACCTACATAGATCAAGAATAAAATCAGTTTAAGATGAAATACCTACGAAAATTCTATTTACTGAGCCACTAAGCCCTGAAGCTTTGTGCCTTGTAATTTAGCCATGATTTTGGATAATGTAGACATCCTTTGAAAGTAGAAGACAACTAGAACAGTGTGTCTGCTGTCCTACATACATGACAAAGGAAAAGCCAACAGCAATGAGTAACCCCTCTTTTCATTTTCCAGTCTAACAGCTATGTTGTGTATCTACCTAGATTTTAGCAAGGAAGAGCCTTTTTTTATTATATTCTGTCATTATGACACAACAGTCAAACAGTTTCCTGCTTACCAAGACCATGGCAGGCACTTTGTCTCTTTCCGTGGGTTTCCACAGATGAAGATAAAAGAATCATTTTGTAAGATTCAGAGAAATTATTTATTATGTAATAAAGCCTTTAATTTAGGAGGACTGTTTCATTTTTTAATAGTTTGCCAACCATCCCACTCTGCAAGGATTCAGCAGAGATAAACATATAAATGTTTCAGTTCTGAATTGCTACGTGGGTGTCTCTCAAAGGATCTGATTTTGAAGTAGAACAAATAAAAATAAATGGTATTTGTTGCTTTTTTCCACTCACAGAGGTATGAAACTCTAGCTTTTAATGAATTCAAATTCCATTCCCTTCCATGTCATTAACTTTCAATTGTTTTATAATTATGAAACCACAATTAAATACACAAATTGATTAGACCTTGAAATAGCATCTATTTGATGCATTAGGACAATTCTTATGGGAAAAAAATGTTATAATGACATCTCTAGAATTGTATAATTCTAGCTTCTCATCTCATATCTCTCTTCCAAAATTCACAGGTGCTTCCTAAGGGAGGGGGGATACTTTGTTTCATCTGTAATAAATTCAGATACAATTAGCTTCTCCTTCTAGTTAAGTAGAAAGTTGACATAATGGGTTCAGAATTTGATGAACTGTACACATGCCTCTATAGTAAATATTTTGAAAGTTATTAAAGTAACAATAAGATATCATGAGTTTCAATCAATCAGTATATCAGTTAATCACATATTACATATTGATGCTATACTGTGGTTCTGGGCTGGACTACTATGCTGTAAATGATACCTAAGATTTGTAGAACATGGTCTTCTCCATGAGGAAGTTTTCAAACAAAAACAGCACACAGATATACTAAAAATAATAATAATATCATACCAAAAATAATAATGAAGATAGTCTCTAAATATTATAAAATCTTTAGAGCAGTGATTCTCAAAATCTTGAGGCAGGAGTAGAGGACATCTGTAAGACCTTTTCAGTAAAGTCAAAACTATTTTCATAGTAATGCTAAGATTTTATTTGCTGTTTTCATTCTCATTTTTACCACAAGAGTACAGTGGAGATTTTCAGAGACTAAATGACATGTGACTTTGCAACAGACTGAATACAGAAACAGGTATTAGCACCCAAATGTCTTATATTACATCAGATATTTGAAATATTTTCAAAAATGTAAAACAATGGATTTTTTAAAAAAAATATTTATTTTTTAAATGTATATTTTATGTTAATATGTAATAGATTTACTATTGTTATTTTAAGTGAATTAATAAGTAACACTTTTTTATTTTTAATTTCTAATAGAGTATATATCCGTGGATATAATCTGTATAAACAGAAGATCTTTGAAGACTTTAGTAGTTTTTAAGAGTGAAATGTTCATTGAAACTAAAATATTTAAGAGTTGCTATTTTAGAGAAATGCTAGATTATATATGGTACACATTGTCCTACCTCTTCTGGGGTTCTATACAATTTATCACTATATTTAGATCCAAGTAGCAGATTATCAAGTAAACATCTTTTCAAACTTTACACAATTTGTGATACTAGATCTTTTTCTTCTTTCAGTGGTAGTGGGTTTCCTGACCATAATGAATTTTCTTCAGAGCAACTGAACTTTTGATTTTTCCACACATCAGACACATTGCCTTGGGTCATGCCATGGGGTAATTCTGTATCATAATTTGTTTGATGTCCCAATCAGATGTGAAATGCATTTTAAGTAATGTGTTAATAGTAAAGGTTTAACTTACAAAGTGAGTAAATAAGTTTTTTCTATTTGTCTAAAATAGTCAGCTGGATAGATTCAAGTTTATCTATGACAGCATCACTCTCACGTACTTGCATCCCATATGTCTTCTTAGGTGAAAGGGAAAAGATGAGCGTGTAGCCAGCTTGCTTGGAGTGTGTCATGCTTGTGAATGCCATTCATCATGCTTGTCACAATGCAAGTGAAGTTGAGAATCTCAAAGGCAACTAATGCAGCATTTATCGAAGTGACTAAACTCAGCAAACACTAATGACTTCATTGTTTTTGATTGATTGAACTGGAGGTCGTATACAAAATACAGCTGAAAAAAAAAAGCCTAGCATTTTCCAAAGAGTTTGGGTAAAACCTAACACATTGCAAAATGAAGCATAGCATCTTGCCAAGGCTTTGCATGAATACTAATTCAAAAATTTCTAAGTATTTACCTTGCAAGATCATTCTTTTTTTACTTTTTTCATACCTAATTTGAAAATTTGTGAGTTTTTACCTTGCCAAAGTCTTTAGTATTTAATTTGGTTCAGTCGCTCAGTTGTGTTTAATTAACATAGAACAATAATAGCTTCCGCTGTGAGTAAGCCCTGTCAAAAGTAAATTATGTAGAAGAATAGAATTGAAACAGTCTGTGGGCACTTAGCAGCAACTTCTTCATGTTAATAGTTATTATTACTATTTATTGACCTTTGAATATGTGCCAATTTTCTTCTAAGTGCTATATATATTATCTCACTTAGAGCTTATGGGAAATTTCAAAGGGTAGTGTTGCCATTATTCTCATGAAGAAGCTGGAAGTCAGGAAGATTGTGCTAACCATCTGATCTAAGCCCCAAGCTTAGGTCAGGAAACCAGATCTGTCTGATCTCACGGCCTGTGCTCATACCACTGAATTACTCTCTCCCCTGTGATCACACAGTACCTGCATTTGATTGGCAAAAGTGTTTTCAGCACATATCAGCATAGGCAGACTAAATGGTTTTATAAAATCACAGAATAGGAAACAAAATCCATATCCATTTACTTTGTTCCTTACATGAATATCTCAGACTCAGTATAAGGTATGAACCTAGACATTATCACTTGTTCCTGAAAGTTCAAAATGTTTACCATGTAATATAATTTCTGTGCATTTATAATACACTGTGTTAAAGAAAGAGAGAAAGAGAGAGAGTGAGTGTGTGTGTGTGTGTGTGTGTGTGGTCTCGGAGAAGGACCCTGCAATGCTTTTTTGTATTTCCCATAGTTCTTCATATTGAGTTAGGCCATAATAAGTATGGCTGAATCATAGGATAAGTGAATGGTCCATTATGATGCTTTCCTGAGTGCAATTTATAAAAACTACCAGGAACCACCAGATAGGAGGGAAAGCAGGCCCCTCCATCTTACCAGTTTCAGTAAGAGTCCTCTGATACTATTTTTCACAGAATTATTTTTAAGCATTCTTTTGGAATATATGTTTCTGTCAACAGCAAAGTTTGTTTGTTTGCCTGTTTGTTTGTAAATGACCANCAGGCCCCTCCATCTTACCAGTTTCAGTAAGAGTCCTCTGATACTATTTTTCACAGGATTATTTTTAAGCATTCTTTTGGAATATATGTTTCTGTCAACAGCAAAGTTTGTTCGTTTGCCTGTTTGTTTGTAAATGACCAGTCTAGTTTACACTGTTGAAAAGTTTGCTTTCTCAATTTGGTCAGTTAAGGAATAAAATTCAGCAGAGTTTCATGATTTTTTAGAATGAGGGCTAAAATATGATTCAGCTCAGTTCAGTTTAGCTGCTCAGACATGTCCGACTCTTTGCGACCCCATGAACCTCAGCACGCCAGGCCTCCCTGTCCATCACCAACTCCCAGAGTTTACCCAAACTCATGTCCATCAAATCGGTGATGCCATCCAGCCATCTCATCCTCTGTCATCCCCTTTTCCTCCTGCCCCCAGTCCCTCCCAGCATCAGGATCTTTTCAAATGAGTCAGCTCTTCGCATCAGGTGGTCAAATTATTGGAGTTTCAGCTTCAACATCAGTTCTTTCAGTGAACACCCAGGACTGATCTCCTTTAGGATGGACTGGCTGGATCTCCTTGCAGTACAAGGGACTCTCAAGAATCTTCTCCAACACCACAGTTCAAAAGCATCAATTTTTCTGCACTCAGCTTTCTTTATAGTCCAATACTCACATCCATACATGACCCCTGAAAAATGTGATTCAAAATATGTGAATACTGATACTACTTTTTCCATTTCCTTACCATGTTTCTGTGCTTTAGATTCCTTATCTTCCAAATTTTAGATATGATTTACTTGCTTTGTCTCTGTTTCTTACCAGGATTTGGTAAGGATAAAATGGGAGTGTATATGTCAAAATGTATATATTGATTATCTATTATTAAATAATTCTGTATCAGTGGTTTTTAAAAAATTTTCAGTCTCTCTACAGCAGGGTCATACACATGCTATAGTTTCCACAGGTGATTTACAATCCTATTTACTAGTCCTAACATCTTAGTCATAAAAATTTCTTCATTTTGAACTGGCAAGAAACATTTTCTGACTCTTGTTTATTCATAAGTCATTGTCTAATGAATTCAGAGAACTGAGTCACAGCAAGTCACAGAATTATACCACCAAGACCTGACAGTAGTTTAGTAAAAATGTAACAGTATAGAGCTACAAAATAGACAAATGTAAAAAACACATATATTGTACAGCAGATCTACCAAAATACAAGTGTTCCTAGGACGAGGTGGTCTATAAGAGAGTTGGTGAAAGAAGGCATTTTACGCAGAGATTTGGCAAGAGGCTTGAGTGTGCATCACGTTGACAAGTTCATTCATTCATTCCTCATTCATTTAAGAAACATTTATTGAAGGTCTAATATATGCCAGGCCCTGTGCCAGAGATTGGAAGGATGAAGTGGACAGAGTTCCAATGTTACAATTGCTAATAATCTAAGAAGAAAAAAGAAATATACAAACAACTACGACAAACAGAATTATTTAAGTGCTAAAAATGGTATTATTACAAAGTACACGATGGAAATCATGACTAACTCTGCCTAGAGACTTTGAGAAGCTTGCAAGGAAGAGTAGCATTTGAGCGTGATATAAAGCAATGTGTAGGAGTTTACCAGACTTTTTTCTAAATGGGAAAGGGCATCTCTAGATAGAAAAGACAACGTGTTCACACCAGTGAAGTATAATAGAACATAGCATGCTGGAGACAATGTGAAAATTAGAACAAGCCTTTTGAAAAGTACTTTGGCAGATTGCTTCAAGCTCTATAAAAACACTCATGTCTTTAGACTAGTAATCCCACTTTGGGGAATTTATCTTATGGAAAAAAAAAAAAAACACAAAGGAAGAAAACTTGTTATTTACAATAGCAGAATTACAAAATAGGAATGAATCCATTATCCAAAAAAAAAAAAAAGCAAAATAGTTAAACAGATTATAACACACCACTTTGGCTATTGGATTGCTATTAGAATGATAATAATGATGTTCTAAGTCAAGATGGGAAATGTACATGCCATTATATTAAATTATAAAACTATATTTTTATTACTGCAACTAATTTTAAATTAACTTTTATTGGAGCATAGTTGAAGTTTCTGCTGTGCAGCAAAGTGAATCAGTTAGACATATACATATATTCATTCTTTTTTAGATTCTTTTCCGTATAGGTGATTATAGAGTATTGAGTAGAGTTCTCTGTGCTATATACACTAGGTTCTTATTGGTTACTTATTTTATATATATAGTAGTATGTATATGTCAATCCCAACCTCCCAATTTATCTCTTCTCCCTCATTTCCCCTTTGGTAACCATAAATTTGCTTTCTACATTTGTGACTCTACAGATGTTTTGTAAATAAGTTAATCTGTACCATTTATTTTAGATTCCACATATAAGAAATATCATATAGTGTTTGTCTTTCTCTGTCTGACTTACTTCACTCAGTGTGATAATCTCTAGGCCCCTACAAATGGCATTAATTCATTTTTCTTATGGCTGAGTAATATTACATTGTACATATACACCACTCCTTCTTTGTCCATTCATTTGCTGATGGACATTTAGATTGCTTCTATGTCCTGGCTGTTGTAAATAGTGCTGCAGTGAATATTGGAATGCATGTATATTTTCAAATTATGTTTTTTCCCAGACATATGCCCAGAAGTAGGATTTCTGGGTCCTATGTTAGTTCTATCTTTAGATTTTTAAGGAAACCCCATACTGTTCTCCATAGTGGCAGTACCTATTTACATTCCCACCAACAGTATAAGAGGATTCCCTTTTCTTCAAATCCTCTCCAGCATTTTTTGTTTGTAGAATTTTTTGATGATGGCCATGCTAACTGGTGTAAGATGATACCTCATTGTAGTTTTGATTTGCATGTCTCTAATAATTAATGATGTTGAGCATCCTTTCAAATGCCTTTCAGCTATCTGTATGTCTTCTTTGGAGAAATGTCCATTTAGAACCCCAGCCCATTTTTTTATTGGATTTTTTGTTTTTTTGAGCTTCATAAGCTGTTTGTGTATTTTGGATTAATCCTTTGACATTCTCTTCATTTGCAAATTTTTTCTCCCATTCTGTGGGTTGTCTTTTCATTTCATTTATGGTTTTCTTTGCTGTCTTATTGCAACTATTTAAAATTATGTGTGTACAGATAAGAAATAGAAAAGAATGTGAAATGAAAATCAAAACAGTAACAGCAGCATCAACAGCAATAGAAAGTTTTATGAAGGTAGTAAGATTGTGTTTGAATTGTTTTCACAGATTTACTTGTTGTGATGATCGAATTTACCAGTTAAGCTAATATATATTGATGATTTCACATGTGCTATAAGCATTGTTCAATCCTCCAGTTGAAAAGATAAAGTTTATAATTTATATAATAAATTTTAAATTTTTACAGAAAAGCACTTTTACACTTTTATGCCTTTCCTAAAATAACTCTACCATCTTTCTAGACCAAAATTGAATGTAGTATGTTACAGGGAATCTTTTCAGGATCTATTTATCCCATCATTTCCAAGCTCTGTCTAGATTTTCCGACCTTCTGTCCCCCACAGTGAAAGGTATTACACTATAGAAGCTGAATATTGTGTATGTGTGTGTGTTAGTCACTCAGTCATGTCTAACTCTTTGCAATCCCATGTACTGTAGCCCGCCAAGCTCCTCTGTCCATGGAATTCTCCAGGCAAGAATACTGGCGTGGGTTGCCATTCCCTTCTCCAAGGGATCTTCCCAACCCAGTGATCGAAACTGGGTCTTCTGCATTGCAAACAGATTCTTTGCTATGTAAACCACAAGAGAAGCCCTACACTGCATAATCCAGTTGAATTGGATAATCTAGTCCAAGGGGTGTTATAGTAGAAAGTAGCTGGAGGCAGGAGGAGGGTGTACATAGATATGTTTCTCACACTGAGCTCTAAAACAACCTGTATCAGAATTCCCAGGAGTACAGGTTAAGTATATAGTGTTTTACCCTCATCCCTGGAAATTATAAGTAGATCAAGGTGAGACCACATAATTTCCTTTTTTCTAAGCACTCAAATTCTTTGGCATCTTAAATTTGGAAAATAATTGCTGTAAAATATTAAATCTACATGAAATAAGTGCTTCTGCCTGCTGCAGTTTGCTCATGAACTTTACAGTATAATTGTATGAGTGAGAAGTTTGAGAACTTCTGTTCACTGATTTTCTTATAATGTAATAGCCAATTATGAGCTTTGCTTACAATTTAGCTTTCACAGTTTTGTTAATGGAAAATACTCCTGATAAGTAAAAATGTGGATTCTGTATGTGGCTTGTGCTTGTGCGCATGCATAGGATTGTGAAGGCATGTGTAACCTTCAGTGTTTACATTCTTGTTGCTTAAAATATCATTGTGTGGTACTTTATCAGTGGGAGGTGGGGGAAGCAAGGAGGAAGAAGACTCACTTTTTATAATGTCTCGCAAATTGTACTCACTGCAAAGCAAAAGTTTCTCACACGGTCTACTAAGGCATGTCAGCTTCATGTAATGTTTTATGCTCTTTTTTTCCCCTTTTTGTTCTTTTCTTTCTTGTCTCCCTTCCTCCTTTCCCTCTTCCTTTCTAACAAACCAGATCATGGACTGTGGCTTTTTTGTTTAATGCTTTTCATTAATCAGCCAACCAAACTCTTTTTGATCACTGGTATCTGTTTGGTAAAAAGCATTGTCCTACTTACAACATCCTGAAAGAATCAGCTTCTTATTACATTTGTCTCTAAAGTTTTGAGTTTGGATCAATGTGAACAGTTCGTCAACTTTCTTTTGAAATTAAACAAATGTATAGCATGACAAAGGGCTCAGAAATTTTTAAAAAATGAGCTAGGGACTGGCAGTAGACAACCTTTCAGCACCATTTTTACCCTTTGAGCCAATCTGGAAGCCAACTGAGAGAAAATGGTGACCAGGGGATTTCTGAACAGTGCACTCTCCCTTCATTGCATCATTCTTTTTTTTAATATTATTCATTGATTGGGATACACTGGGTCTTAGTCACAGCATGCAAACTCTTAGTTGCAGCATGTCTAGTTACCTGACCAAGGATTGAACCCTGGCCCTCTGCCTTGGGAATTTAGTCTGAGCCACTGGACCCCCAGGAAAATCCCTTCCGTATGTCGTTCTTCTGCATGAAATACTTTGGGGGATATCTTTCTAGGTGGATTTATATTTTAAACAATTAGAAAAGATTTGAGAAGATTCAGGTTGTGATCTCATAAAGGAAAGCTTTCCTTCTCTAGATGTCTAGAGAGCCATCCTAAGAAAACCCTTCTCAGTACAAATGAATTCTTAGGACATGCAGAAGGATCCTGCATGGATATCTACTTATTCATGGTTTCAAATGGTGGCAATGAGATAGGAACCAATTCCATCAAGTGCCATATGTATCTGTGGCTATAAAAGGGTCATTCTATTCTTTTAAATGCTACTATTTGCATATTTCTTCTATGCACATTAATCTTTGTTGCTGAAAAGTATTTTCAACTAAAATATTCTTTACCATGATGACTCTTAAGCACCTACATTTTTCTTTTTTGCTATGGCGCTGCTCTCTGTTCCAGTTTCTCTCTTGGTGAACATGACTTTTAAATTTTATTCCTTTAATGAAAATCTTCCCATTTTCATTCATTAAGAATCCTGTTGGCCTGACTTTCCTTTAAAAGAATTCTGAATTTGAAACTCTCAGTTGATCCTGTGCTCAGTCGAGTCAGACTCTTTGCAGCCCCATCGACTGTAATCCTCCAGGCTCCTCTGTCCATGGAATTTTCCAGGCAATAATACTGGAGTGGATTGTCATTTCCTGCTCCAGGAGATCTTCCCAACCAAGCAATTGAATCCACATCTCTTATGTCTCCTGCATTGGCAAGCAAGTTCTTAAACACTGGTGCCACCTGGAAAGGGGGTCTTAAATTATGAAGGTGGGATGCCTATCAATAATGCAGACTTTTGGGACCCATCCAATTAAGAGAATCAGTCTCCAGGGAGGAGCCCAGAAATCTGAAAGTTTAACACATTCCTCCTTGGTTCTTATGCAAACTAAACTCAAAAAGAATGATGCTGGAGGAAGCACTAGGGGTAGTTCTGATTGGAAAGAACTTTGCTAGCTACATAGTCAGTAGACTTTCAATTGCTAACTTCATAGATGTTATTGAGTCCTTCTAAGTATCATTTTCTTTTATTTCTAACATTAACATAATAAATTTTAGAATACGGTGTTATGGAAAAGATCATTTGAGGCAGTGGGTTTTGCCTGTGTTTTTACTTTGCAAAAAGTGTACATACCTAGAGGAATGCTGCTGCTGCTGCTGCTAAGTCACTTCAGTCTAAAAAACAACAAAACCCACAGGAATCAAGTGGCAGAAAAAAAGACAGCATAAGACGTAGAATAAGGGAAATTTTACTCATTTAGACATTAATTCACTTCCTACCTCTAATGTGTACTTGTACATATTAAATTAGCAGTTAACAGCAGTTAGTGGTACTTGATGGTCTCAAACTAGGGCTGCCATTATAGGGGAGAAAAAGCCAAAATAATAAAAATTTAAAACTAAGATAACCCACTAAAATTGTTATACCATTGCTATGTGTTTATTCTCTTAAAAAATGAAAATGGTCCAGAATATTTCCCTCTTCTATATTCTGTCACAACTAGGGCTTACTTCCTGACATATGTCTTTTAAAAGTCATTCATGCATCCTACTTCCCATTCATCATCACTGTGGGGAAAGTACAGACAAGAAAATTTGCATTAAAAAAAAAAAATCTTCAGCCACCACTCATTTTCTTCCAAAAGGAAGAAACTCAAAGCTGCCTCTTTTGTGTTTTGTATCCTATCAATGCCCAGTGGAGGATCTTACTCTTTCCTGAATAGCAAAACCTTTCAGTGCCTTACTCCAGTATCAGGGTAGGAGGGAGGGGTTTGGAGCCACTTGCTGTCTCCTTTTTGACATCAACATTTTCCTTTCCTCTGAGTTTTACTCTGGTTGATTATTATGGTGATTTTGAAATCATGAGCCTTGTCAATAACATGTTCCTCAATCGACTGAAATGGGACACAATCCCACTGTCAATTGAAGCAAAGTTATTTAACCTCTGCCAAAAGACCCTTCATCTGTAAAATGAAGGATTGGGCCATGAGAGTTATAAGAGCTCTTATAACAAATATTTCTGGTTTTAAGAGAATTGTGACATGAAATATTCTCCCACATCACAGAGTGTATGATAATATCTGCATCTGTGGCTATTTTCTCTGATCCCCCGTCCTGTCTTTCTCTCACTTCGTCTGTCCCTCTCTCCTCCTCTCTGTCTCTCTCCTGCTTTCCTGCAATATTTCCCTCTTACAAAGAGCATTCATTTGGCTTGAAGCTGCTCCAGTGCCACAGTATTCCAGGTGGCCATGTATCTCAGCTCTGCTGCACTGACCCTGAATGCCACAGGCTTGGCCAAGTGTGGAAATTGTCATGACAGGAGTCACAGAGGGAAAGTGCCTGATGCTGGTCCTGAGAACTGTGTTACTAGAACACTTACCTGTGGATAGAAAGGCTAGGTGAGAGTCTGAAGAAAGACCTACTAACCCCCTTCCTAGGGGGAACAGCAGAAGTCTGCCTCCTCTGCAAGCTATGATGGGGGTCGTGAATAATGTTAGTTGTTCAATTGTGTCCAACTCTTTGCAATTCCGTGTATTAGCCTACCAGGCTCCTCTGTCCATGGAATTCTCCAGGCAAGAGTACTGGAGTGGGTAGCCATTCCTTTCACCAGGGTATCTTCATTCACTTGTTTGTTTACAAGTCTAACTTTGTGGACTCTCAGTTCAGTTCAGTTTAGTCGCTCAGTCTTGTCCGACTCTTTGCGATCCCATGAATCACAGTATGCCAAGCCTCCCTGTCCATCACCAACTCCCGGAGTTCACTCAAACTCACGTCCATCGAGTCAGTGATGCCATCCAGCCGTTTCATCCTCTGTCATCCCCTTCTCCTCCTGCCCCCCATCGCTCCCAGCATCAGGGTCTTTTCCAATCAGTCAACTCTTTGCATGAGGTGACTCTGAAGTAACCTAAAACCATAAGTAGCCTAAGAAGTATAATTTGAAGGTCACCAAAATCTCTCCCCTTCATGTATTCCTTCAGAGAGCCCTCCTGTGATCCCTGTAGATATTACATTTCCTGGCCACATCTATAAGATTTCAAACAGAAAGAGGACTAGGGACCTCAAGTCTTTCATATTGTTAATTTCAATGAGATTAATTTCTCAGATCCTTTATTTAAATGAACTTCCATGGAGAATGGATTACTTGGCCTAGTAATGGCATCCAAGAAATCTGAATGTGTTTCTGATACATTGTTTATCACAGGTTTTCAGGTCACCACTGATTTTTTTTCTATCCTCATCCTTATCTGCTGTTTCTTCTCCATGACTTCTTAATTTTGGAGTGACTCAGGGTTTTGTCCACAGTTATCTTTTCTTTGCCATCTCATTACGATGTATACAGAATACTTTTTTAAACTCTTTGTGAATACAATAGAAAAGCCTGCTGTTTAGAGCATGGTTTCTCAGTCTTGGTATTGTAGACATCTAGGGCCAGATAACTCTTTGATGTAGGGGCTGTATGTTTTAAGATGATAAGCACCATCTTTAGCTACAAACCACTAGATGCCAGTAACACCTCCTCTAGTTGTGACAACTAGAAGTGTTTCCATACATTATCAGATGTTCCCTTGGGATAAAAACTATCCCCATAAACCATTGATTTAGAATAATTTGGTGTAAAACAAACAAACGAAAAATCCTTTAATAATGCATATTATAAACTTTTGACTTAATCTGGCCAATTCATTTTTTAATGTTTATATCTCTTCAGTTCAGTTCAGTCGCTCAGTCGTGTCCGACTCTTTGCGACCCCGTGAATTGCAGCACGCTAGGCCTCCCTGTCCATCACCAACTCCTGGAGTTCACTCAAACTCACGTCCATCAAGTCGGTGATGCCATCCAGCCATCTCATCCTCAGTCTTCCCCTTCTCCTCCNAAAAAAAAAAAAAAAAAAAAATCTTGACAGAATCCAAGTCTTTCAAAAGGATGAGTTTAAAAAATAGTTGCCAAGACAAAATGAGCTGTGAAATTTCAGCGTTCTAAACCTCAGTAGCAATTTTTCTTATTATGGCACACCTATCAAGATTTATCCTCAGATATTTTTTCTAAGTAGTTTTGCATGACTCTGAAAGCAGTTAGAATTAGTCCTTGAAAATGCCAGGAGATAATAATAACTGGGCCTTAAAGAACAATAGATGTGCCCTAGGACTCTTTCTGATATAAATGTTATTCCTGAAGATCATTCAGTGTTTCTTTTGGACTTTTAAAAAATATCTCCATGCTACTGCCATTTGAAACACACTATAGTCTCACCACTTAAAACCTTCCTATCAGACAGGATACACTCAGCTCAGTTACCTTCAACTGTGCAATATGTCTGTTATTATAGAATGATCAATAAATGCATATGTATTGGGGATATATTTCCATATGGTATTCCAGATGTGGAGACTCTGTTTATGAAAGAATTATTTTAAATTTTAGAGGAAAGGCAAAAAATAAGTATGTATTTCCAACACTGGATAGCTCATTTGTTTTTCTTTGGGAAGCAGGATGTACATTCTTTGGTGCTTGTTTTTATTTTTAATGGTCGATAAAATGGCATATTTATTGGGACTTAAATCGTCTTTAAAGAGAAACAGCTCTGATTGGCAAAAAAAAAAAAAAAGGCATTGTAATCTACTTCTTAATATTGCATAATTGCCATTGCAAAATTATCCCATAAAAATACTCATTATATACAGGGCATTTAAAAAATGCCATTCATTAACTTGGAAATAAAATTATAATTACAATTATAAAGCTTTGAGCTGGTTCTGTTAGGAAGTTTGCATGCTAATTGCAGTTTAAGGCTTCTAATTTAATATTAGGTGAAAACCTGATCATCAGCTGAAGGAAAGCACATAAGAGAGGTTTAAGGGTTGGGATGTTAAAAAGTAGTTTATTTTCTGCTGGGCTATCACATTGGATTACAAAGTAATACAGAGAAAAATTCCTGTGCATGAAAATAGGTCTTTATTTAGGTCAGGGGTTGAGGGGGATGTCGGTTTCCCTATGCAGTCACAGCCAGGGAGCAAATTCAACAGCAGCAACTGCCTAGACTTTTTGAGCGGGGCGCGGGTTGTGGGCTGTGTACCAACAGCCTCGTCAACTGCAGACGGAACTGCAGCATCCCTTCCTGCAGTAGCTCGTCAGCCATTGGCTCGTTGGTGACACGTGACTGATAGAGCCTTTTCTGTGTCTTTTCTCGCCCATCTGTGTGCAGGGCACTGATAGGCCAGGCTGATGCGCAGGCAATTTATCATTTTGATCTCCCACTGAGTCAGGGAGCTCTCCTGTCACCAGTATTGATTTCAGAGGATGGACTAAATTTCCTAGGATTCCATTAAGAATTAAGAAAAAAAGCTCTAAGCACGCAGGGTAGCCAGACAGACATGGATATGAGATGGCACTGTGAAAACTCGCAGGTAGCTTCTTCTATCACAGCCGGTGCTCAGCACAGCTTAGAACTGCAGCATGCAGGGTTTAAGATACCAGAAGCCTGAGAACAATAATAATGAAACTAAGAATAAACTCTTTTGATAAACTAATTTTAAGATTTATATTAAACTGTTTCTTCTTGGAATTGCATGTCAAATTTATGCATGCTCTATAGGAAATGTAGAAAGGTTGTTTTAAATTTTTAAATGTCCTTAAACCCTGAGCATGATTGCTTATAATTTTGTTTGCTGCTTTCTGTGAGCTTCAGAGGTTTTTGAGCATGCTTGTGGCAGAAACAACCGAAAATCGTGTGTGTGTGTGTTTCTATATATGTATATATGTATTAAGTTGGTTCGAGTAAAAGCATGAATAAAAGCTGCTTTCAATACTCGCCAGACTGCTTTATTATTGTTAATGACTTGATGATAATTTTGCCTAAATATGCCTAGATTCTGACCATGCATGCTTTTGCGGCAGAGTGGATTTTCGTTGAGAAGTCATGAAGGTGGAATGTGTGAATTAAATGTATGTTTAATGCAGCAGAAAATGTATTAGTGATTATTAAATCTGATTAATTAATGGAAATATTTCATGATGGTAAGATTTGAGTAACATTTATTTACACTAATTATTTCTGCTTACTGAAAAAAATGCATATCTGGGATGAATGAAAGTGTTTGTATTATTGAAATATGAATTTTGATTATTTCAGAGATAGGATGATTTCAGTTTTTAAAAATGAATCTGAGATAAGAGAAATAGAAACATTTTTTAATTTTAGCCTAGGAGAGAACTGTGTATTTGAGACATTATGTGCCTGTTCATGTGTGTGAATTCTTTGGCTGATTGTTTGATAGTCTCCTAGCTATTCTTATTCTCCTGAAGAGGAGAAAAGCCTTGGCATTGAAATGTTTCCTAGGCCCATGGGAATTAGAGCCAGCAGAAGCAAGAGTAGGACCAGATGGGATGGCATGCTTGGCAGGGAGTGGAGACAATAGGTGGGGGCGGAGCAGATGGAGAACAGAAGGGAGTGTATCTCAGGAAAGGGGAGGGAGGAGGGAGAGGGGAGTTGGCTTAATAGTGAAGGAAGCCTGGCCTCCCTTTTCAAAGTAACTTCTTCTTGCATCGTCCTTTAATTATGAGAAAGTCATGTCTCTTATGACAACTATTTTTCATAGATTAGGAAAGCAGTTCCAGAAATAGATGGTACTTTGCCAGATTATAAATGGTGTGTTATTTGTTGTTGTTTGTAATCTTTTCCGCTTTGTCATATTCAGGAGAAGTAGGAACAAAATTTAAATTTAGTTGTTATGTTATTTGAGCTTGTAGTATTTAAACATAAATAAGGCAATAACTACTAAACTTATTTTCAGATTGTAACAATTCAATCATCAATAAGGCTTATTGACTTTTTCCCTAAGTAAGTTTTCAGTTCTGAAAACATAAGGAGCTCATGCTGACTAATCTGTTATTTTACTTCTGACTCATAAATGCACGTTCATTTCTAGAATAACTTTGAATGTTTTATTTAAGTACTTGTTGATTTTATCATGAAGTCTCAGGGCTTGACCAATGCCTAGTTCAAATTCTACAATGAACTTAATGACTCAGCATCCTCATTGAAGCCCAGAAAATTGGTCATAGTCTTTGCCCAGAAGTGTCATAGGCTTGAGAAAGAATAAAAAATGACTTTACTTATGAATTCTATTATTTTAATGATTATTTCAAAATCCTAAGGTGAATCTAGACACAATTCCCAGTTCTAAGTAAAACTGAATTTTACCAAGTTCATGCAGTCAAAATGTACCAGTGAAAAACAGCTTTAAAAGTTTAAGTATACACCTCTTGCATTTGGCTGGCGGACCTTGTGTATGAAGAGAATTTCCATTTTCTAAAAGTTTTGCCATGTTGCATGTCTCTTTTGACTGCTTTTTGAAACTTGGCTTGGCAAGGAGTTAGGTATGCCTTAAAGTAAATGAAAATATTTACCTTTAATATCCTGGGATACATTTTAAATAATTTACTCAAATTATATTGATTTCCCTAGAGTTAACAAATGAAACCAATTTGTTATACTTTCTCCAGTCCTTTTCCTTCATGCCTTATTTTTCAAAATTAAAGAGAGTCCAGTAAATAGCAAAATTCTCCTCACTTGGCAAATTCCCTCTAATGTTCTTAGGAAAAAATATTGTCTGCAGATATATCTTTGAATGGATATTTTTTTATTTTGGAGTGTTGACTCATGTTCATTAAGCAAGATAACCCAGTGTTAAAGAATACATATTTTCAATTACTTTGTCCAATCAAGGTTGCCTAATAGGCTGAGAAGGACTTCCTCATGTGGCTCATTGGTAAAGAATCCACCTGCCAATGCAGGAGAGATGGGTTCGATCCCTGAGTCAAAAGATCCCCTGGAGAAGGAAATGGCAACCCACTCCAGTATCTTGCCTGGGAAATCCCATGAACGGAGGAGCCTGGTGGGCTATAGTCCATGGGGTCCCAAAGAGTCAAAAAAAGGCTTAACAACTGAAAAACATCAAGAATAGGCTGACAGCCCCATTCTCCTTCTGTGGAATAAAACTAGAAGAGCCCTAAAGTGGTATTAAATGTTTGGTCACAATAGCATTTGGGCTCAACTGCCAAGCAAATTTCTCACCAAGACATTAACCAGGAAATGCTTACATAGTTACAAAGTAATTAGTGATGTAGCATTGCATATTAAGGATGTTTGGGGTAGTTATGATGAAATGTTACTGTCCGCGTGCCTTCCATATGCTCCTTTAATTTACAGAATGTGATCATCCCACAGCATCTGGGTGCATTTATAAACTACAAGAGCAATCAGTTAACTATATGATCAATGCAGTAGGCAGAATGCTAATTGATGGGAGAAGCCCTTTTTCAAATGGGAAAATAATGCATGTAGCCAAGGACTTTCAGTCTTTGTCTATATTAAATTTAAATGTTTCAAGAACTAAGTTTATACTCTGCCCATTTGGAAAAGAACACATTTGAAACAAGATTTTGCCTTGTCAAAATAAGTGGTCTTAATTCCAGTGTTTTGAGCACCAGCATAATTCATTGGTGAACAGAGTTAGTGAATAGTTAATTATACTTAGACCCAAGTGGTATCTTTTATTCAGTCTTATTTTTTACTTTCCATTTCCTATACTCCCAGTTCTTTTTTCTTCTGCTGTTTTAACTGTCATTTTTGGACTCAAAGGCCATTTGTTCCAGACCTCTATTCAGTTCAGTTCAGTTCAGTTCAGTCGCTCTGTCGTGTCCGACTCTTTGCAACCCCATGAATCACAGCACGCCAGGCCTACCTGTCCATCACCAACTCCCGGAGTTCACTCAGATTCACATCCATCGAGTCAGTGATGCCAGTGTGGGATGGATCATCTAGGCCCTCCTGCTCCTGCGCAGCCACGGCTCCTTAGACATGGGGACCTCTATTACTAAACAGAAATAATAAACTATATGTAAATTCAGCAGAATATAATGACCCCAAGTTCTGCTTGTGCCTTTTTGTGCCTTTAGTCTTTGAATGTTATTGATTTCTACTAAGGTTACCACATTGACCCAGAAATATATTTACTTTCTGCCATCTTATTTACATTTAGTTGATTGTTGATACTTGACTCTCCTGAAGGCTCCCTTCTCTCATTACTCTAACACAGAGAATGGAGCCAAGCACATTATCAAGTAGATAGGCAATTTCCAGTATACAGGATAACTGGGGAAAGCCACAGGCAGATAAAAAAAACTCATGGGCATCTCTAGTGTCTCACAGAAAATTAAGACACCTTGAGTCCCAACTAAATAATAACCATGAAAAAGCAAAAATATATAAAAGAGGTTTCCTAGTTTTGTAGTTTTGTTTCATGAAGTATGTGTGATTACCACTACACACTTTCTTTTCATTTGACCCTCAAGTTTTCATCCTCATTTGAATTCACTTGATTATGCAGTGGAAATTATCTGAGAACTACTCTTCACCAAAAAGATCAAAATCAGTTATATATTTTTATTTTCATTGTTGTGGGGGGGAAAATATATATATATAATATATATATATATATATATAGAGAGAGAGAGAGAGAGAGACTGCAGATTAAGCCACAATTTGTTTTCCTGATAACAAGGCTCAGAAAGTTTTCTTACTATTTTCCCATGAATAAATGTAAAAGGCTTTATTACCTTAAGTATTTGTTACTTTAAAAGACAAAACCTGCGTGTAATGGTGAGAATGACTTGAATATTATTTAGGGAATCAAAAGAAATCAATCTTCGAAAGTCATCAGTCTTGAAGTCTGTGTGCTATCATGTTTGTTTTCATGATTTTTAAATTTAAGCATAACGGGACCACAATCTTGACTCTAAGCATATTTCAGACCAAATTAAAATTACAGAACCTCACAGTTTAGATTTACTGGTAAATTCATAGGTGGCATGGGAGGGTTGTTTAGGTCTGTGGGCAAACACCTTCACCTGTCCAACCTCTTCACATATTTCAAATTAAAAACTCTACTACAGCTTCAAGGGCTTTCCTGATAGCTCAGCTGGTAAAGAATCCACCTGCAATTCAGGAGAACCCAGTTTGATTCCTGGATTGGGAAGATCCGCTGGAGAAAGGATAGGCTACCCACTCCAGTATTCTTGGGCTTCCCTTGTGGCTCAGCTGGTAAAGAATCTGCCTGTGATGCAGGAGACCTGGGTTTGATCCCTGGATTTGGAAGATTCCCTGGAGAAGGAAAAGTCTACCCACTCCAGTACCCTGGCCTGGAGAATTCAATGGGCTGTATAGCTCATGGGGTCACAAAGTGTCAGCCACACCTGAATGACTTTCACTTTCACTACAACTTCAAAGACAGTGCTGTCCCATTCAGTCATCCAGGGAAAGGATTTTTCTTATAATGAAAAGCTATTATATATACAAAATATATAATACTGTGTATATATAATAAAGAATGTATATGACTAAGACTACCTTTATGACTTCAGAACACTACTATTTTATTGTGAAACCAAAAATTGTACATAGAATTTTGATGTGTTTTGAAGCTCCTTATTTTGGAGTCATAGAGGTATAACCCCAAGAGTCAATTCTCAATCACCCATGTGTGGACAACCTACATAATGGATTCTATTGCATGACTAGATGTGTTTTCTAGACCACTTAACCTCCCAAGGGCTGAAAAATCATTGTTTTCAATCATGTGCTGTGATTTCTTTCAATGAGCTCATTTAGATTTGAGTGGATCGCCTATCCACTGGATTCGTAGTAGGACTACAATATTTTCAGAATTGAATGTAGTGTATGTCTGTGTCTGCTTTAAAACACTGCTAAATATTTAGCTGATAACATAATAGGTTTCAAGAAGACATATGAAAAACTAGAAATTTGGGGGTAATAAGCCATTCTTGCGTTTGCCTAGAGTTTTCTTAGGCCTTCAAGAAGTATACCATGTCTTTCCAGAATGCTTAAATTTATCATTTATAAGCAATTACTAAGCACTACTTCAGTGTTTTTTTGTCCATTTAGTAGTTAAAATGTGAAAAAATATATACTGATTGATTAATCTATACTAGAACTCCCTCGGAGAAGGCAATGGCAACCCACTCCAGTACTCTTGCCTGGAAAATCCCATGGACAGAGGAGCCTAGTAGGTTGCAGTCTATGGGATCGCTAGGAGTTGGACACGACTGAACGACTTCACTTTCACTTTTCACTTTCATGCATTGGAGAAGGAAATGGCAACCCACTCCAGTATTTTTGCCTTTTGCTGGAGAATCCCCAGGGACAGGGGAGCCTGGTGGGCTGCCATCTCTGGGATCACACAGAGTCAGACACGACTGAAGTGACTTAGCAGCAGCAGCAGCAACAAAACTCCTTGGTGGCTTAAATGGTAAAGAATCCACCTGCAATGCGGGACACCTGGATTAGATCCCCGTGTTGGGAAGATCCCCTGGAGAAGGGAACAGCTATCCACTCCAGTGTTCTGGCCTGGAAAATTCCGTGAACAGAGGAGCCTGGCAGGCTACAGTTCATGGGGTCACTAAGAGTCAGACAAGATTGAGTAACTTGCACTTCACTTCACTTCCTACCAGAGCTCTGCTTAATGTCAAGGGTGACTGACTCAAAGGAAAGTAAGATACTTTCTAATTTTAAAGTCCAGCTGAAGAGAAAAGACAAACGCATATAAAACTAGAGGAGTACTGAAGGCTGAACAATTTTACCCTATTGTCTCAAATAATAAACACATTTTTGCTGAGCATCTATTACACACTTCATGGCGGTTTGAAGAAAGGAGTGTTCACTGTGAGCTAAGTAGATGCACTGTTTTTCTGCTGCATCTTCTTGAATTTGTTTGAGCAGCCTGAGTTAGCCAGTCATAAAAGGCAACACAGAATCAAGTCTAATTCAGTAGGCTACACATCCTGTAATAGCAGTACCAGCCTTTGAAGTGGTGTTTAGGGCACTGAGGGTGTTGGAATATGAAGCAAGATCCCAAGTAGCTTGTCTCAAATCAGTCAAGGTGACTGTTTCCTCTTCTACATCTTCTCAGGATAGCATACTGATTTCTTAAAAGCCAGTTTTCATGTTTTATGAATAATAAAAGTAATATAAAATGTGTACAAATTTTTAGTTACAAATCACCCGCATATATACTATGTCTAATTTTTCTCACTTTTTTAAAATTATGCATTGCTGCTAAAAATTTTCCTTTAAAAAATAAGAAATTGACCTCCTTTTATTGGTGGGATGACTTAAAATATTGAGTCATTTTTCCAGTAGTAATTACATACTTCAGATTAAGTATAACTATCTCAGGCTGCTAGGGTATAAATGAGTGTAACTGTAAGTTACTCCAGCAATAATTTTCAGTATGCCTAATTCTACTTCTTTGATTCTATTTTCTTTTTGAAGGGCCCCCACCAAAAGAAACTAGAACATGGGTGGGAATAGGCAGGAAGCGAAGGTCCGGCATAGATTGGAGCAATTTTGAATAAGTGATAATTATGTAAATAGCCTACTCTGTTACTGAGTTACTATCAATATTATCACTATCTCAGTAAGTAGTTTAAAATATAATGAATAATTAATGGGGAACTTGATGAACCATTCATTAGAACTGACTGAAATATTAACCTTAGGTATAAAATATCAAAATGAATAGTTTGATTATTTTTCAAAATCTCAAGCTAGAGTCAGTAAGCTCAGGTGACTGGAGTCATGCAACAAAAGTTTCTAAGATTCCTGTCTTCCTAGCTATTCAAATAGCCTGATACTTGTCTTCAGTTGCAATAAATGTAGTCATTTTAAACAGGAGATTGCTGATGCAATAACAAAATAAACACTGACTTAAACCTCTCTTTCTCCCTTAACAATTCCCTAAATGATGCATCAACCCTTTGTACTTCTTTAGAAAGAGGGTTGAGGGTTTAAAATGAGGAGATGAAGTAAAAATGTATATGCTCGGTTTATTTGAAAGTCTATAGTGTAAGATCATATTTCTAAAGATGTCATTCAAATGAGGATAATACATATTTTGTGTCTGTAAATGCTGCAAAAGTAAAGAATTCATAGGTTACGTTTTTATGGTTGTAATTGTATTCTTTTCCTTTATGAATGCATCTGTATCTGTTCTCAAAGATAATTATTTTATAATTATTTTCAGTTTTACCAATTTACATATAAGTTGATCAGACCAGTATGATCCTTTTATATTTTAGTTTTGAAATAAATTATTTAATTTGCAATGATTTAAATTTATAGAAATGTTATAATAATATTTAAAGAGAGGTCACTCTTCATCCAGCTTCCGCTAACATTGGCATCTTACGTAAGCTTTGTACTTCTGTCAATGCTAAGGAATTAACATTCAATATGCCCTTGAGAAATGGTTTCTTTTTTAGAATTTTTGTGTCATATATGCCGCTGAGTGACATCAAACAACTTTTGGAAAATTTGACATCAATTGGTTTTATTTCCACAAATACCTAAGAGATTTCTTCCCACTGGGCTACCCAGAATTTCTACTAAGAAACATTCAGTCAAATATTTTAGGAGGAAAACAATTTTTTTTCTTCCCACCCTTATTAGTGTCAGTTTTATTTTGAAGTTGGTCACAGATTCTCTTTTTCTTTCTCAGTTTCCTTGAGAAATTTCACCATTCTCAGCAGAGAGCGCTCTCCTGAATTCTAGACCTATTCTTACAGCTGCCTTTGGCTTCCCTGGTGGCTCAGATGGTGAAGAATCTGCCTGCAATGCCGGAGACCCAGATTTGACCCCTGGGTGGAGAAGCTCCCCTGGACAAGGGAATGGCTACCCACTCCAGTGTTCTTTCCTGGAGAATTCCATGGACAGAGGAGCATGGCGGGCTATAGTGCATGGGGTCACAGAGTTGGACATGACTGAAGCAACTTAGCAGCAGCAGCAAACTAACTAACTAAAGTGAAGTCGCTCAGTCGTGTCTGACTCTTTGCGACCCCATGGGCTGTAGCCTATCAGACTCGTCCATCCTTGCGATTTTCCAGGCAAGAGTACTGGAGTGGGTTGCCATTTCTTTCTCCAGGGGATCTTCCTGACCCAGGGATTGAACCCCAGTGTCCCGCATTGTAGGCAGACACTTTACCATCTGAGCCAGCAGGCTGCCGCAGTTCACCTCAAATTCAACATGTCCCTTGGTGAATAGGTTATTTTTTGGAGTGTATACAATTTTAAAACATTTTACTTTAATAGTTTTATGTAAAGACATTATACTAGAGAAAGTTTTACTGCTACTGTGTGATGAAAAACTAGCTATTTAAAATCTGATACTTGATTTCCCCATTTGTAAGATGAGGGGTTTGTAGCTCTAATACTTTATAATTTTAGAGTGTGAATAATTGTGAATTTCATTTAAAAGAAAAACTTTTTAAAGAAAAGTGGCCTTAAAGTATAGACTGCTTTTCATTTTGTTGAGTCATCTCCCTGAATTTTTAGATGAATCTGAATCTGGAGTTTTCTCATGAAATGTTCATTTTTAAACTAGTGGGAGAATAATTCCAGTCATGGCTAGCATTAATTAGAGGGAAATCTCCTTTTCCATTTCCATAGTGAAGAATCTAGAGGCTTCTTAGCACTCTGTGTGCAAGGCCTGTAAATTTCAGATAATTATTGGTTTGGAATCCTTAAAACTAACAATAGGAAATGCTATAGAAAGAACAACATCTTTTTGTTTTGACATCATCTTGGCAAATGAGGGAAATTTTTGCAGTACGTGCATCACAAAAACAAGCAATTCTGTGAAAACAAGGGAAAAGTGGCCTGTGCTGCCTATTTTCTCCGGGTGTTCCAAAACCTTCCCCTTTGCAAAGAGATGAAATTATTTCAGATCTATTTTTCATACTTTGAATACCAAAAGAGCTAAATTATTCATTATAAGTGAAAATATTTATTACCATGTGTCAAGAAATTCTGATTCCCTTTCTGGTATTCGTAGTAAGAACCCTGTGGTGTAAAATTATGGGCTGAATCTGCTAAATAATTACCCACATGAATGCTGTACCTACCATGTGTATTTTAAGGCTTTATATCAATAAATGTTTCATAAAGTGCTATATACACTGGACTAAAATTCCATCATCCCAAATCAGTTTTAAGTTCTTCTCTAAGAGAACAAGGTACAATGAGACTTCTAATGAAAGTGGTAAAGAAAGAGGTAACATAAGCAATCAACAGCACAGTCTGCAAAAAATTCTCATCACCAATAAAGATTTATGAAAAATAAGTTTAATCAGTACCAATGACATCCTCAGAGAACAAGACTTTGTAAGCATTTTCCTATAAGTGTGATAAAGAAAGTGGGTCTATATTGAGAACAAAGGTTAAATGTGTAGGGCAGATAATTTTTATGGGTGTTCATAATTTAGCTGTAAAAACTTATATAGTGTGACTATCTATAGCAGTTGGAAATATTTAGCAGAGAAATATTTGTAGACATAGGAAATGATATTAAAACTTTGACACAGTATTAAGACTTAATTTATAGAAGTTATAATGATTTCTTTTTTTTTTTTTTTTCCTATTTCTTACCAGCATTTAAATCCAGACAGGATTTAATGGATGCTCTGGGAAACCAGCATTTTGGAGTACAAATTGTTATGTGTAGGAGAGACTTAGCTTCTAATGAAATCTTATAATGATAGATTTAACTTCCAGAGCACAGTTAGCTTGGAACATTTCCACTGTAAAGCATTATCTGGACCCCACAAAGCTCAGGATGCATTGTGGTGATAGGGAGAGCAAAGAGGGGTGAAGTGTTATGCAGGATGGTAACCTCACACTTCTCACTAGCTTTTTCTATTATGGACATGTGAAGGCCTAGATCCTGCTATAGCAGCTTTGAAACATGTTCACCACCCATGGTCTTCCTTGGAGGCTCAGACAGCAAAAAAATATCCACCTTCAATGCAGGAGACCTGGGCTCGATCCCTGGTTTGGAAAGATCCCCTGTAGAAGGGAATGACTACCCACTCCAGTATTCTGGCCTGGAGAATTCTGTGGACAGAGGAGCCTGGTGGGCTACAGTTCATGGGGTCAGAGAATCAGACACACTGAGCGACTTTCACTTTGACCACCCTTAGTGTCTTTTTTTTTTCTTTCAATTGGAATATAATCGCTTTACAATGTGTTAGTTTCTACTGTACAATGAGGTGAATCAGCTATATTATATGTATACATGTATCCCCTTATTCCTGAACCTCCCTCCCACCTTACCACCCCTCATCTCACCCATTTGGGTGATCAGAGAGCACTGAGGTGAGCATTATGTTCTTTATAGTAGATTCCCACTACTGCTGTTGCTGCTGCTGCTGCTAAGTTGCTTCAGTCGTGTCCAACTCTGTGACCCCAGAGATGGCAGCCCACCAGGCTCCCCTGTCCCTGGGATTCTCCAGGCAAGAACACTGGAGTGGGTTGCCATTTCCTTCTCCAGTGCATGAAAGTGAAAAGTGAAAGTGAAGTCGCTCAGTTATGTCCGACTCTTCATGACCCCAGGGACTGCAGCCCACCAGGCTCCTCCATCCATGGGATTTTCCAGGCGAGAGCACTGAAGTGGGTTGCCATTGCGTTCTCTGACTACTAGGTATCTCTTTTACACATGGTAGTGTATTTCTGTCAATCCTAATCTCCCAATCTGTCCCACCTTCCCCTTCCTGCCATGTTTATTTGCCTGTTCTCTATGCCTGTGTCTCTATTTCTGCCCTGCAAATAGATTCATCTGTAACGTTTTTCTAGATGCCACATAAATGCGTTAACATATATTTGTTTTCCTGTTTCTGACTTACTTCATCCTGTATAACAGACTCTAAGTCCAGTATCTTTCATGGCTAATTAGTGGGATTGTCAACTTGGAAAAAAAAAAAAAAAGCACAACATTATAACTGTGAGTTTCACTTTTATTGGGGGATTTACCAAGCACTATAGCCAAGGGACAGCGTCTCAGATAGCTTTGAGACATTGCTCCAAAGAGGTAGGTCAGTATATATGAGTTAGGTGAAGGGATATAGGCAGTCAAGCATACATCACAGTAGAAGGTTGCTGCTAGCCATGAGGAGTAGATATTCTCAGTCCATGGTTTTCATGATTTTCTGATTATGGGAAGATGCAAAAATCTAGATTCAGAAGTTTTTCTCCTGGAAATATATAAATTTCTGAGGGCCTGTTCTTCTAGTTTTCCCAGAGCACAGAATGCCTTACTCCTGATCTCTGCCCTAAATTATTCTCACAGTGTACCCATCGGTCAGCAACTGCAGTGGCTAATGACTCAATTCTTGTAGAACCAGGTAGTGAGTGACATTTCTTTCAGTTCAGTTCAGTTCAGTCACTCAGTTGTGTCTGACTCTTTGCGACCCCATGAATTGCAGCACGCAAGACCTCCCTGTTCATCACCATCACCCACAGTTCACTCAGACTCACGTCCATCGAGTCCTTGATGCCATCCAGCCATCTCATCCTCGGTTGTCCCCTTCTCCTCCTGCCCCCAATCCCTCCCAGCATCAGAGTCTTTTCCAGTGAGTCAACTCTTCGCGTGAGGTGGCCAAAGTACTGGAGTTTCAGCTTCAGCATCATTCCTTCCAAAGAAATCCCAGGGTCGACCTCCTTCAGAATGGACTGGTTNTTTAGCTCCTCTTCACTTTCTGCCATAAGAGTGGTGTCATCTTCATATCTGAGGTTATTGATATTTCTCCCAGCAATCTTGATTCCACCTTGTGTTTCTTCCAGTCCAGCATTTCTCATGATGTACTCTGCATAGAAGTTAAATAAGCAGGGTGACAATATACAGCCTTGATGTACTCCTTTTCCTGTTTGGAACCAGTCTGCTGTTCTATGTTCAGTTCGAACTGTTGCTTCTTGACCTGCATACAGATTTTTTAAGAGGCGGGTCAGGTAGTCCTGTATTCCCATCTCTTTCAGAATTTTCCACAGTTTATTGTGATCCACATAGTCAAAGGCTTTGGCATAGTCAATAAAGCAGAAATAGATGTGTTTCTGGAACTCTCTTGCTTTTGCCATGATTCAGCGGATGTTGGCAGTTTGATCTCTAGTTCCTCTGCCTTTTCTAAAACCAGCTTGAACATCAGGGAGTTCACGGTTCACATATTGCTGAAGCCTGGCTTTGAGAATTTTGAGCATTACTTTACTATCATGTGAGATGAGTGCATTTCTTAGGTGGCAGGAATAGCTCTTCTACCATTTTAAATTTATAGTAACCTATAGACTTAACTCTGGGAGAAGTATGCTTGGTTTCTAAAGAATTTTTAGCAGGTAACTCACCTTTCTTTGCCTTTTTTAATTAAGATGACTGAGAAATGCCTCTGTGTGTTTTACCTTGCATCGTTTGGTGAAAGATGTTCAAGGACAGGAAAATCTTCTAGGCACTTTTCCTGTTCTGTGTCTTAAGCTCTGGTGTTTAAGAGAAGTGAAATCTTTGCTGCCACAAGAGAGCTAAAGACACACTTTAGTTGGCTAGTCCTGGAGTAGAGGTTATTTGATGTATTAATTTACTTTGACTTGTACATTTCATAATTCTTCATTTCTTCCAAATCTTTTTCTGGAATTCTGAACCCCAAGACATATTTTATACTCACTGGTGAGACATTAGATCTACTTTCTAAGTCTGAAACACCTCTGTTATTGGTCCTATCTGTAAAATGAGCTAAGATTCCTCTGTGCTGTGCTTAGTCACATACGACTCTTTGTGACCCCATGGACCACAGCCCGCCAGGCTCCTCTGTCCATGGGGATTCTCCAGGCAAGAATACTGGAGTCGGTTGCCGTGCCCTCCTCCAGGGGATCTTCCCAACCCAGGGATCAAACCCAGGTCTCCAACACTGCAGGCAGATTCTTTACCAGCTGAGCTACCAGGGAAGCCCCGAGATTCCCCTACCACCCTGAAACATACATGAGGGAAGCGTTTTCTTACCTTTCCCCTTTCCTTCTGCTCACTCTTCTTTATAGTTTCCTGCTTGCTTTGCCTCTTTTCACCTACTTTACCTCTTACAGAAGTCAGCTATGGGCATCTATTTTGCTTTCTTTTGCCCCATTTGTGAAACTTAAGAATCAAACTTTGACCAACATATAGGTACAAAATCACTAAGACAATGGCCATTGTTTTTAGACCTCATGAAGGTCAGAAGAATCCACTGGATTCTGTGACATTGAAATTAAATGTATTGAGCACAGCCTAATTTTTAGATGAATAGGATTTCACAGGGTTTTAGGAATAGACAGCAAGATTACTCATCATAGGAGAAGCTTATTAAATGGAAACTGTAGAATCCTCAGCATATAAATATTAGAAATTCAATTTTTAGTAACTCTCTGATACTTCCTTTAGAATTGTGTTTGTTTTATTCTGTTTCTATTTTGTTTTAATTTTTTCTTAAGTGAAAGACATGTTGAAATTTTTTATTATTTGGTGTCTTAATCCTTAGGGTGGAGTATTCAAGAATAAATAACAGAAGGATTGGCAAAAATGGTGCCACTAGTAACAACCTGTCATGTGACAATTTCCTTATTCACATCAATGTGAAATAGTCAATATTCTAGCTACTTTTAATATCTGTTTATTTATTTGGCTGTACCAGGTCTTAGTTGTGGCATGCAGGATATTTTAGCTGTGGCATATGGGATCTGGGGCCTCCCTGACAGCTTAATTGGTAAAGAATCCACCTGCAATGCAGGAGACCCCAGTTTGATTCCTGGGCCAGGAAGATCCATTGAAGAAGGGATAGGTTACCCACTGCAGTATTCTTGGGCTTCCCTTGTGGTTCACCTGGTAAAGAATACAGCTGCAATGTGGGAGTACTGGGTTCAGTCCCTGGGTTGAGAAGATCCCCTGGAGAAGGGAAAGGTGACCCACTCCACTATTCTGGCCTAGAGAATTCCATGGATTGTATAGTCCACAGGGTCACAGAGATAGGACACCACTGAGCGACTTTCACTTCATGGGATCTAGTTCCCTGACCAGGCATCAAAGCCAGACTCCTGCATTGGGAACATGCAGTCTTAGCCATTGGNCCTAGAGAATTCCATGGATTGTATAGTCCACAGGGTCACAGAGATAGGACACCACTGAGCGATTTTCACTTCATGGGATCTAGTTCCCTGACCAGGCATCAAAGCCAGACTCCTGCATTGGGAACATGCAGTCTTAGCCATTGGACCAGCAGGCAAGTTCCATTAACCAGCTTGAAACCACTAGTTGTTTTAGGTAAAAACTTGTCACATTTAGCTGAAAGGTGGATTATTTGGAACCAATGAATTTCAGTTTATTGGTAAAGCAGTAGGCCCTATATGGCCATGAACTTGAGCAAACTCCAGGAGATGGTGAGGGACGGGGAAGCCTGGCATGCTACAGTCCACAGGGTCGCAGAGTTGGATACGACTTGGCAACTGAACAACAACAAGAGCAGACCCTGTGTGTTGGCATTTATCTTTGATGGTCAACAAGACATTTCATGACATTGGATTATTATATTCATGTATGCATGCATGTATTATATATTTTAAAGCATTTTTGAAATAGTTATGGATTCACAGATAGTTGCAAAGAAAGATACAGGAGGTTCCCTACACCTTTTATCCAGTTTCCCCTCATGTTACATCTTATATAACTATAGTTCAATAACAAAGCCAGAATGTAAATCATGGAACTTATTCAGATTTCCCCAGATATACCTGCATTTGTGTGTGTGTGTGCATGTGGGTCTATAAAGTTCTATGCAGTTTTATCACATATGTAACTTATAACCACCACCAAAATCAAGAGATTTATCTATACCAGAAGGTTCTCTTGTGTTGCCCTTGATTGTTACACTTTAAAGGGACCTGAGGAGGAGTCATCTACACTAATCTACTTATATTGGAATGGAGAGTGATTTGTGTCAGGTCAGTGGGTTAGATAATGATTGACCTCAGAAAGTGGTGCCCTATCCTAGACTAGTTTCAGGCATCCCATTTTACAATCTCAGTTTTATAAAGTAGGCAGTTGTTCCACAAGTTGGAAGATAAAAGAATTAAAGCAAACACAAATTTCAAAGCAACTGTGTTTATCACAATTCTGGATTTAAAAAAGAATTCTATTACTGGCTGCATAATGGGTTAAGGGGACATTAACTGTCAATGTAAGCCTTAGATTGATAATTCAGATAAAGCATGTATATGTTGGAGGTAATCTGTGTTGCTTCACAGGGACTCAACATGGTTATAAGAAGGGGAAGATAGTAAAGGATCCCCAGAGATTTAGCTACAGATTGTGTAGCCTATACTCTCCTCCCAAAGAACTGAATGTCTGTTCCCTGCTGTTCATACACAAATGCACCAGATAATTTAAGAATTCTTTTCACTGTCCAGCTTGCCATTTAACTTTGTTGCTATTGTGTTGAGACTCGGGGGATTTTGGGTTTTAGGGTGGTCACAGCATGTGATTTGACCCTCTTACCTGTTCCATATCCACTTTGGAACCATTTTAGATGCTACTCACCTTAGGAATAAATCTGGTTATAGAAGAGTAGAACAGAGTCACATGGAAAGAGTGGAGGATCAAAGAATTTTATACTATATCAGCATCAGAGAAATTAGAGATGTAAAAGACTCATTAGCTGATTTGCCCTATTTCCATGGAAATTGCAGTGAACATTTTTCAAAGGCCTAATCTATTTTTGTTTAAAATAAATGAGAACTCAATGTAGATTCTTGTTAGAACTTGAAACTGCTGATTGTTGTGTTTTCTGGGTTGTTTTTCTTTTTAGATCTACTTGACAGTTTGCATAGCTAATTATTGTGTTCTCATTTGTTTAATTCCAGCACTGCTGTAGGCTTTTTAGAATGGGGGAGAGAAGCACTACCATAGTTTCACAGTGTATCAAGGAGCTGTTAAATCGAGGAGTGTGAACAACAGAGAGAGAGAGAGAGTGTGTGTGTGTTACTGAGCCCAAACTCACTCTGCTTGCTGCACACTAGACCAATAAATCCAAGAGACAAGGTACCGAGGCAAGGAACACGACTTCATTCAAAAGCCAGCTGACTGGGATGGCAGACCAATATCTCAAAGTAACGAAGTTGTTGGGGTCTGCATGCCAATTTCTTTTATAGAGTCAGAGAGAGAGAAGCAATTAGAAACTAGAGTCCAAAGGCAGTATAGAGAGGAAGAGGCAGTGGGGAAGTAGAGAGAAAGGGTCCTCGGTCTTGCAAAACATCTCCAGGAATGGCCAGCCTTTGGAAGAAGTGTGTTAATCTCTTCTATTTATTGTAGCTATTCATAAGTGGGCAGGGTCAGATTCTCTCTCTTTGAGGTGAACAAAGGCATTTTAGTTTGCAGTCAAGCAGAGGGGCAGAGTCCTCTGAAGCAGGCTATTATGTATGATTCTAATAACAAAAGCAACGAAAAGCAAGTCTAAGAGTTTCCAATTTAGAGTCAAAATAGGCTTCTTCTCTGCAACATGTGTGTGTGTTTTGGAAGATGGGTCAAAGTAAAGTAGTGAAAGTGAAGTCGAAGTGAAGTCGCTCAGTTGTGTCCCGACTCTTCGCTACCCCATGGACTGCAGCCTACCAGGCTCCTCTGTCCATGGGATTTTCCAGGCAAGAGTACTGGAGTGGGAAGTGAATTTTAAATAACTGCCAGACTTTGGTAGCTAATAACATTTTTGTGAAGGTTTTGTGACTAACCAAATGTAAGTCCTTTGTGGTCTTATTTATGTATGGCACTTTGTATTCTGATGGATCCTTTGCAACAAAAGTTTTTGCTAGGAAATCTAAAAATTATATACTCTCAGAAATCCATTCCCCACCCCTCCCCGCCCTCACCCTCACCCCCGGTGACTGAATCTTTTTATTATTGGCTTAATTTTCATAGTACCACTTTAGATGGAAAAAGTCTTGTAATTTGAAGAGAATTTGTTAAGAATTATTTCTTATATCAATAACATTAAAACTTTCCAATGTTATTGTTCTGTGGATGCCATTTATGGTAGGAATATGTTTTCGTCAAGAATTACTGCTTTTATTACCAATGAATCATGAGTTCTTTGTAAAGGTTTTGGAATTCAGAAGCATCAGATGAAACATTTAACAGCAATTAAGATACTGATAGTTCAAATAAGATGCATTTACTTCTTTTGTATGCTTTTTCGCTTTTGGTAGTGGTAGTGTTGCTGGGGATGGAGGGTGTTTGACAGTGACTCAAATTATAGACTTTAATCCTCTTTCCAGCATTATAGGATGGGACCTTTTTAAAAAGCAATTCCTCCACGTTTCACTAGAATGAAAATTTGCTTTAACTGAACATCCCTAAATAATTATCGTGCTTCTTATAGGGATACATCCATTTTGAAGAAGAAATTAATGTGAAATTCAGTAGAATAATTTTAAGGCTATTTCATATTGGTACTGCACCTCTTTGTAACAATGGCATAAATGATACTGTTGAATTTATGTATGCAGCTTTACTTAAAGCAGCCAAACTGATGAGACTGGCTAGTTAAGAGTAGGTAATAAATAACTAGATCTCCATTCTTGCATAAATAGCTAGATAGATACAAAGATAGATAAATAGATAAAGAGACAGAATTTTTGTGATTTCTGGTTGCTATAAGCAACAGAGACAGTTGTTTCTAAACCTCTCAGGACCCAGTGAATGGCAAACATTGTGTGCCTAGTAATTTGACCCTCCTTGTATGAACTCGGTTGAATGCTTGAGAGTTAAGATGAAACTCATACACAATCTTGCAAGCCATCACCATGGCAACATACTTAAAATTTCAAGGTCTATCTCCCTTGAGTTTGCACCTGCAGTTAGCTTATTGTGAAACAAAAAGGCTTTCCAACCTGAAAATACTTTGGTTGGAAGTATGTTTTTAAATAAAGTAGAGTTTAAAAGTTGAAAAGCAAAATAGAAATTCAGGGAGAAAGTACAATTGCATTCTTATTGCAATATTTAACTATTTTTTCCTCCTGCTGCTGCTGCTGCTAAGTCGCTTCAGTCATGTACAATTCTGTGCAACCTCATAGACGGCAGCCCACCAGGCTCCCCTGTCCCTGGGATTCTCCAGGCAAGAACACTGGAGTGGGTTGCCATTTCCTTCTCCAATGCAGGAAAGTGAAAAGTGAAAGTGAAGTCGCTCAGTTATGTCCGACTCTTCGCAACCCCATGGACTGCAGCCCACCAGTCTTCTCCATCTATGGAATTTGCCAGGCAAGAGTACTGGAGTGGGGTGCCTTCTCCATATTCACTCTAGGATACACTAAATGAATCACTGACTCTGGATATATAGTTGAACCCTTGCATGTCAGCTTCAGGTTCCACCTATAAATACAAGCCAGCATACTCCTCCTCCATCTTTCAGCTAGCGAGGTGGTCAAAGATAGTAAGGCAACCTCTTCCTTCTTACATTGCACATGCCCCTTCCTGCAAACTCGGATGAATACCAAGGAGGTTTGGCTTCTATTTGACTAAAGCTTGGGGATGGGGGGAAGATTGAGGAGTTTGGAGTCTAGTTCCAGTAGAATATCTTGGGGATTAATGAAGTAAGAAAAACCATTTTGAGAATTATCAGAGTAAAAATATTACTGGGTACTCACTTAGCAATGTGCACTGCCTTCAGAAGGAACTCTGCGTTTTGAGGCAGCTAAGTCTTGCATATTTTAAGCCAGAAACGTTGACTCTGAAGAACCTGGACTGTGTTGTTTGAGGGCTTCTCTGACACTATTTCTAAGATAGTTAGAAAACGTTGCTCATCTGATCATCTAGATTTTCATCTCAAAGCAGACATGAAGGAGCAAATTTGAAGACAGAAAGGGCATCTTTAAAACCTGATAGTGATAGACAAAAGAGAAAAACTAGTAAGAGTAGGCATCAGATAAAACATGGAAGGGTAGTTTGAGGACCTCTGGAGCAGGGGGCATCTGAGGTCCTTACTGTGTTATAAGTAGCACTGATGCTCATAACAGTGTTACCAAGCCATCAAGAAAAGCTTGTCTTTCTGTTTACATGATGGCACTTACATATTTCCAAAGTTCTCATAATGAGAAGTGACTTTTTTTTGGTCAATAGAAGGCTTAATTCTTGTCCTTAATGAGCAGGCATGCCAGTAATGAGAATGAACGTAAGATTAAGGGATTGCAGAGGTGTGTGGGGGAGGAAAAAGGTTCATCCAGGTAGAGAGGCATGACAGCAACTTCTAGGAAACATGTTAGAATTGAAAGGAACTGATTGTAAATGCAAGGCGAAAGAGAGAGAGAAACTGTCCAAAAGAGGATATGGTTATACATTCAGAGATAGAAGGGTTTTACATGTGACCTTTACTTATCAAAACATTTTTAAACAAAGAAAAATGTGTATAAATAGTGGTAGAAGAAGGAGTCATTCATGGCAAAACTAAAGAAAATTTGTTGTTTAGTCCCTAAGTTGCATCCAACTCTTTTGGGACCCCATGGACTGTAGCCTGACGGGCTCCTTCTGTCCATGGAATTTTCCAGGCAAGAATACGGGAGTGGGTAGCCATTTCCTTCTCCGGGGGTCTTTCCAACCTAGGGATGGAACCCATGTCTCCTGAATTGACTGGCAGGTAACTTACCACTCACTAATGGTGCAGTGATTTGCCCCTTCACATCTGACTGTGCCCACTTAGAGTTTCCCTCTCTTTACTCTAAGGGAACTGGAAAAAAACAACTCAAGAGTCCCCAGACTCTGAAACAGTAGGATCTGACAAATGCTTGGTTACAACATGCATCTAGGGAGAAGAAAAGAGAAGTCCCTGGGCTTTTCAATACACTGGCAATATTATGTTTTTTGAGGTGTTTTTAAGAGAGCTCTCAATTCAGTTATGTAATTTACTCTGTTTATAGGACGCTTAAATACAGATGTGTGTATTTAAGCCAGGAAATTGTACTTAGTTTGTGAAAGGGATGTCTGTGTCTGAAGTTTGCAGGAATCCAGGGCTAAGAATCAGAGAAGGCAATGGCACCCCACTCCAGTACTCTTGCCTGGAAAATCCCATGGACAGAGGAGCCTGGTAGGCTGCAGTCCATGGGGTCGCACAGAGTCGGACACAATGATGTGACTTAGCAGCAGCAGGACTAGGAATAAACTTTTCTTTTGATGTTGCAGGGAGAGCAAAGCAAGAATGTATACAGGGCCTGCTTTACTATTTACATAGTAAATACTCTCAATAACATCTTCTAAGTGCCAACCCCTGTGCTAAACAGCTTGCCTATCTAGCCCTAGAGAATTTCATCCTCATAAAAATTCTGCAAAACAAGTGTAAATAATGTCATTTTTACAGAGCAAGAAACCTAAAGAAGCTAGATAACTTTCCCAACATCATGTAGCTAATAAGTGGTGAAGTTACAATTTCAGCCTAGTCAGTTTAGCTCTGACACTCATGCCCCTTCCATGCTCAGGGGTCAAAGAGAGATTTTCTGCTCATAGATGGCCTCTATTTATCATACACCTGAAGTTCTCCAAGCAATTCTAGACAGGGAAATCTGGTTCCATATTATATTCCTCCCTTGCTTAACCTCTTATCAATCAAAGGTATTCAGTAAATGATTGTGAATGGATGAATGAATTAGTGAATAAGTGAGTGTATTGAAAAATCTATCAAAAGATGTAAATTTCAAGAGTGCATCCTATGATCACTTATTTGCTGGCTGGTCTCAGCCATATTTATGTGATTTATTTCAGGAAAAAGACAAAAGTTACATTCTGTAGTTGGACTTTGAAGGAAAACATTCTAAAGGCATAGCTTCTTTATAATCTAATGAAAGTATTCACAGGGTAAGACTATTGAAATAGAGTGCAGGGGAGAGTGAGTTGGGGAAATATTATCTAGGGAAAAAAAAACAACAACAGAATAACTGTCATTTTTTTTTCACCTTTCTCCAAAGCAGGCTATATCTTATTGCTTTCTCAAAGGAGCAAAGATGCTTCATAAAAGCAGGCAGACCAACTTATTGCAAGACATTTTTAGCTTTTCTTTCCTTCTAACTTTCAGTCATTTTCTCTTTACAGTTAAAGATAATGTCACTTTTTGCTATTTCTCTACCATAAATCTCCAGCCATGAGGTATAATGTAAAAACCAGTTATAAAGTTTCATTGTCACTTCTAGAGATGGTAGAAGGCAGATAAAATCTTTCAAAAAGTGTGATTTTTGCCACAATTCTCATCTCCCACTCTTAGGAGTTATACTCCTGGAAAATAATCTATACTTTCTCACTCTTATTTTGAGATTTAATGAGCTGTTATAAATAAGCAATTGTGACAAAAATACACTCAGATGTAGTGAGCTTAGAGAGAATGACCATCAGGAAAAGATTATTTGAAATGATTCTACCAATTCAAGTGCCACATATAATATTTCTTCTATTTCTAAAGATGAATTCTTCACTCAACTTTATTCATTCTATTTTCACAATCATAATTATTTTCATCAAGTGCTGATATTGAAATTGCAGGTGGTTAAAGAAGCCAATTTTAGAGTATGATAAGATTTTTTCCCATCTTTATTGAGGTATAATTGACAAAATTGTTTAAGGTGTATGAGTTGATGTTTTGCTATCCATTGTGAATTAACCATTACAGTCAATGGTGATGACATTTGAAATCTACTCTATTGAACCATGATAAATGTAATAGGTGTTCAAGGGCTATAATCATAGAAAAAAATCCTGTCCCATAGAAATATATGAAATAAGATAAAACATATAGCTAAGCAGTTCAAAAACTTTTAGATTTAAAAACAATTTGGAAAGGCACATACGTCTACTGTTCTAATGCACTAAGAAAGTATTGTTCAGTGTCTTATAAAAGTTAATCCTCATATTTTTAATCCATCTAGGGAACGTGACCATGGGCAATATTACAACTGTAAATACTGATACAACCACTACAATAAGAAGCATTGTGATGCAAGTATCACACTTAGAATGAGTCTCTTCTCCCTCAGCTCCCCTCCCTATTTCTTCTCCTTCTGTCTCTGTTTCTCTATCTCTCCTTTAATTAGCAGTATTGCTAAGGGATCTCTTTTTCTTATTTTCTGTTCATTGATTTGCTCTAGATATAATAGAGTCAGAGTCAACTCAATTGTCACAATCTTCTAAGTCCCAGAAAGTGAAGGAGAAGGAGAGTTTCAAGGGAACTGCAGTAGGCCTGCATCTGTACAGTAACTCCCTCAAAACTCTGACCTGGAGAAGAAGAAATGGCAGAACTAGACGTGTACTGGCACTGCCCATCTCGTAGGTTACCAGTGAGATGGAAACGTGTACTCAGCAAGCGGTGCTGAAGTCAGTCACATCCCTATATGAAAGGGATCTTCCCAAGAATTAGCAGCCTTTGTATGAAGGGCCATTTGGAGTGAGAGATATAGGTCTTATTCAAATAACTGAGGGGACAAAAGGATTTCGTGACGTGAAAATGAAATATATTCAGTAAAGTGGATATTTGGCTGCCTTCCTTAAGCACTCCCTAGAACAGTTCTTCATATTGTCATGTGAGGGAAAAAATAACTCTGTATTAGTTGTAATAATAGCATATAAACATTGCTTGAGAGAGCTTTCTATATTTATAAAGTGCTTTCACACATTTCAAAATGGATCCTCATAATATCCCTGTGAGATGGAGAAGTTATTTTGTCATATACAAATGATTGTATATACATTTTTCCACATGTATATATAATACATATACACATATATATTTACATATATAATGTACATATTCTTATGTACTGTTGCAAACACAGAAACCTTTCAAGATGGTAATACTACTTATAAAACCCAGATCAAGGCTTTATATATATTTTATATTATTGATCAGCATGCAACGAAGTAAACTGAAGTGGTTCAACAGTAACATATTCCAAATATGTATAAGGAACCAAAGTATGTATGCATCACAAGGAGTGAAATAGTCAAATTTTGAAGCTTGGAGGTCCAGTTTAACTATAACCAGCAAGGACTCCATCTTCTTAGTTCATGAGCACAATAACATTGTAACAGTTAAGCCAGATCACGTTTACTCTTAATCACTCTGCTAGAAGCGCTCATAGAGATGCTGCTCAGATACTAGGTAAGATATTGGTATAGAACCTTGCAGATATACAACAAATGGGTCAAAAAAAAAATCAGAAAACCAGCTGTCAATTAAATCAACATTATTTCCAACCACATCCCTATTTCTTGCTGTCGCATACTTCAAGGATTGTGTGGGATGGAAGTTCTCATTTATTTCCAGGTTAAAGCTCTATCAAGGGAACTTTTCTCATGGTCCTGCCCTGCAGGGAAAAAGTGTTCTGGATGACTAGCTGCCTGTGGCTCCTTCTATACCTTGACTTCAAAGCTCCACTTCTAGGGGTATGATGTAGATGAGACTGTCCTGATCAGTGAATACATATTTAGATTGCAACTGGAGAAGCAACCAGTATTATTAACAAATGGCCACTTCCACTTATTTATTCCTAAAATGTAATGAGGTAATTTGACAAAACCCTACATAGACAAAGATAAATATCTCATTACCACTTATGTTGTGAAAACAGAAGTTAATAAGAGAGACTTTGGAAGTTTTCATCAGTGGATTAATGAGAAGAGAGACAAAGAGTCCATTGAGTTAATTTTGTAGCTAGTGTGGCCTGCAATGTTCTAAGTCAAGGGGAAAAATAGGAAAAGTCTCAATAATCTACATTTTCTTTCTGTCTTGAAGAATTTAGTTATGCATTTACATGCAGAGATGCGAGTCCAGATGTTTAAAGTCTTTAAAAAAGTAAGTTAAGAAAAGTAACACAAGTAAAGAACTTTCTGGGTTTACTCCATTTCAGAGCAATGCTGCTGCTGCTAAGTCACTTTAGTCGTCTCCAGCTGTGTGTGACCCTATAGACGGCAGCCCACCAGGCTCCCCTGTCCCTGGGATTCTCCAGGCAAGAACATTGGAGTGGGTTGCCATTTCCTTCAGAAATATTGTTCTATAGATATTTGAATTTTTGTATGTGGAATAAACAGTTAAACTCCAGAAGTCATTTTATTCCTTTTTTAGTGCCACTTCATGTGCTGCCATATCAAGTGATGCAACAGCTGTGGATATGTCTCCTAGTACTCCTGTGGGCTTTGTTTATGATACATTTAGTGGTTACTTATGTAAAATCCAATACTTTCCTTTGCCATCTTTTAATTTACCTTAAATTTATTTCATTTTGTATCTTTTTAATCACATCAAACCCTTTAAAAAACAAAATGGTTTGAGATGGATGGATAAATGAGTAGATAACTGGATGAGTAATGAGTGGAAGGATAGAAATCACCTGGAATGACAGTCAGTCATAATCTACTGGGAGTCAGAATTTTCTCATACTCTTGCTATTCATTTGCAGTATAATTGGGATCAAACAAAGACACTTGGTTTTCTAGCTTCAGTTTCCTAATATGTAAAATCAAGAACTTGGACTAATGATCACTAGGGTCTGACTCAGTTCAAGAAGATAGATAACTGCTTGACTAAAGCATGATTCCATTTGCTAGCATGTTAAATGCCAACAAGGGAAACTTGGATTTGGGGGACATGTTGTTGAGACTATCCATCATAGGCCTTTTACAATTATAAACTGTTTTGGCCCCATTACCAGTAAGGATTTTCAGTTCAACCTGTGTAACTAATTAGTCTATTCAGTCATAATAGTTAGACTAAAGATTCACACTGACACAGCTAGAAGCATAGATTTACACTGTAAACATCAGTCATTATTTATTTAATGTGGAAATGTCCAAATCCATTTCAGAAAGGTCTTTGTTCAAAACCAAAACAAACCAACAGGAAATTCAGTCAATCACATGCATATTCTAGTTTCCCTTTTAGCATCTCCAGTCCACTACCAATATTCTTTCGAGGTCTTACATTCCCAAATTCTAATTCATGGGTATCCAAGAGAATAGATTATTCCAATTCGTTTCTGAAAATTTAAACTTTCCTTTTAACTTTTCCTTTGGCTTAAAATGGAAATGAGCATAGAGGTCATCAGTATCTCAAAGAAAGATAAAAAGTATTATTTTTTTGTTTAAAAGATTAATTTCAAACTTCCTGATACCAGGTTTTTATTTTNTTTAAACTTTCCTTTTAACTTTTCCTTTGGCTTAAAATGGAAATGAGCATAGAGGTCATCAGTATCTCAAAGAAAGATAAAAAGTATTATTTTTTTGTTTAAAAGATTAATTTCAAACTTCCTGATACCAGGTTTTTATTTTGCAAGGACTTCCCTGGTGGCTCAGAGAGTAAAGAATCTGCCTGCAATGCAGGAGACCCAGGTTCAATTCATGGGTTGGGAAGATCCCCTGGAGGAGGGTATAGCAATCCACTCCAGTATTCTTGCCTGGAGAATCCCACGGACAGAAGAGCCTTGTCAGCTACAGTCCATGGGGTCACAAAGAGTCAGACACAACTGAACGACTAACACTCTTTTGCATAACTTTGCTAAAATATAATTTTTTTGTTTCATTAAGCAGGGATTCAGTTCATTTCTTTTTCTCCTAAGTTCATTTTCTATGGCATTCTTTCCACATCCCTGTTTTCCCCTTTAGAGTTTTTCCTGTTAGGATGACCAGTATCAAATGCATGTTAGAATGAGTAAGGCATTCGTGATATCTTTATGTGGTAAGCTTTTCTATCCAGTTTGCTTGCACTGTTCTGAAACCGTTGCATACATTTTAAACAGCCAAGAAATTCTGAGGAAAATCAAATGGCTTTCAAGTATGTCATTTCCAAGAAGACAGCTGATTTATGGTCACTTTTTATAATAACCTAAAGCATCAATTGAGGGAAAAAAATTAAAGAAATGTGAAAGCTGGCTGTTTTCAAGGTTATTTCAGTTTTTCCCTAAATATTCATGAATGCCAATGTTCAAACATTCAAATTGGGTGAATAAGTCTACAAACAGGTATTTTTTGGGCACTTAACTGTAACACTCAGAGTAATAGTATCTTTACCTGCATTCTGTATAAGCGTGTTGTTGGTAAATATTTAATGAAGTAATAGAGATGGGGGCACTCTTACATTTCAATCAAAATAAGCTATTAGCTTGATTGTTGTTGTTTCTATTAATGAGTGAATTGTTCCTATGCTTTAGAGTAGAATGGGCACAATCAATTATTTGCAGCCGTGAATTACATCTTGAACTCTCTCAAGTAGTAACTATATTTTGTGCCCATCAGAAAATGCTGTGTCCAGATGAGTGACTAATTCGTTGGTGACTAATTGATCTTCCAGAGAAGGCAATGGCACCCCACTCCAGTACTCTTGCCTGAAAAATCCCATAGACANATCCCACGGACAGAAGAGCCTTGTCAGCTACAGTCCATGGGGTCACAAAGAGTCAGACACAACTGAACGACTAACACTCTTTTGCATAACTTTGCTAAAATATAATTTTTTTGTTTCATTAAGCAGGGATTCAGTTCATTTCTTTTTCTCCTAAGTTCATTTTCTATGGCATTCTTTCCACATCCCTGTTTTCCCCTTTAGAGTTTTTCCTGTTAGGATGACCAGTATCAAATGCATGTTAGAATGAGTAAGGCATTCGTGATATCTTTATGTGGTAAGCTTTTCTATCCAGTTTGCTTGCACTGTTCTGAAACCGTTGCATACATTTTAAACAGCCAAGAAATTCTGAGGAAAATCAAATGGCTTTCAAGTATGTCATTTCCAAGAAGACAGCTGATTTATGGTCACTTTTTATAATAACCTAAAGCATCAATTGAGGGAAAAAAATTAAAGAAATGTGAAAGCTGGCTGTTTTCAAGGTTATTTCAGTTTTTCCCTAAATATTCATGAATGCCAATGTTCAAACATTCAAATTGGGTGAATAAGTCTACAAACAGGTATTTTTTGGGCACTTAACTGTAACACTCAGAGTAATAGTATCTTTACCTGCATTCTGTATAAGCGTGTTGTTGGTAAATATTTAATGAAGTAATAGAGATGGGGGCACTCTTACATTTCAATCAAAATAAGCTATTAGCTTGATTGTTGTTGTTTCTATTAATGAGTGAATTGTTCCTATGCTTTAGAGTAGAATGGGCACAATCAATTATTTGCAGCCGTGAATTACATCTTGAACTCTCTCAAGTAGTAACTATATTTTGTGCCCATCAGAAAATGCTGTGTCCAGATGAGTGACTAATTCGTTGGTGACTAATTGATCTTCCAGAGAAGGCAATGGCACCCCACTCCAGTACTCTTGCCTGAAAAATCCCATAGACAGAGGAGCCTGGTGGGCTGCAGTCCATGGGGTCGCTGAGTCAGACATGACTGAGTGACTTCCCTTTCACTTTTCACTTTCATGCATTGGAGAAGGAAATGGCAACCCACTCCAGTGTTCTTGCCAGGAGAATCCCAGGGACAGGAGGGCCTGGTGGGCTGCCGTCTACGGGGTCACACAGGGTCAGACACGACTGATGCGACTTAGCAGCAATTGATCTTCATGTTCTTTGTTACTCACATGCTGGAGTTAAAATGGATCCTTCACATATTGGATCTCAGGTTATTATTATTATTTTTATTAGATTACTGAGCATGGGATTGATATCTTTATGTGGCATCTGCTACTCAAAGAAACAAATGAAAAATAAGAACCAAAGCTTGACTGAGATGATGGAATATGCAAAGTTTCTAAAGTCCTTCTACATTTTAAAAAGGATTAACTAAAATTACCAATATGATATATTTCTTTAGTGGTTTGATTAAATCATATTGTTTGGGACTTCTATATATGTCTTATAATTGGGTTTTTTTTGTTTTTATTTTATTTTGTTTGTACTTTTTCTCCTTTGGTGAAAACTCTAACTTCCCCCACCTAAAACTTCTTGCCATGTAGATTATCAGTGCAATGGTTCAGACCTAGTTTGAGAGTTTGTGTTGCTAGTTGTGAATCTTGGCTTTTTTTTTTTTTTCTAGAAAGTTCATCTAGTGATAAATCTGATAGGGAAAACTGTCAGATTCAGTGCTGAAAGGCAGATATGAATATTCTCTTCCTTCCTGAGCAGCTTCATGTAAACAGAAGTATCAGCCAGAACAAGTGTCCATCAGTTAGTCAAATACATCACATGTTAGGTGGCACTGTATTCAATCAGTTGTCTCAGTCAGCTTAGTCTAAGCGTCCATCACAGCCGTGAGAGATTAGACCAAATACTGTTACAATGAAGGAGCACCATTGCTCAAGACAACTATATTTTATGTTGTATTTGGATGTATAGCTGAATAGACTGCTGCTGTGTTTTGTTTTGTTTTTTCCCCTCCCCTGGCTGCACACTGCATGGCATGTGGGATCTTAGTTCCCTGACCAGCGATCAAAACCATAAACATGCCTCCCACGTTGGGAGCATGGAATCTTAGCCACTGAACCAGCAGGGAATCCCCTACTGTTGCTGTTTAGAAATAAAGTTTCAATTGAAATTTTAGAGTAAATCAAGAATTTCTTTGTGGGTATCGAATTCATCGTGGACGTCTTTGCACAATTTAAGTGTGCTCCTTTCCTTACAGAGCAGATTTGTCCTGGTAGAATTTTCTTGTAGGTGTCTCCATTAGACAGTTTCAGTCTTCAGCAAAACTGTTTACCATGAGGGATAAAGTCTAGCAATGCTATTCTGAGCAAGATATAATATTACAGCTAAGTTTATCCATTCTCTCATCATATCTTCTTACCACACAGATATGCAATTGTGTATTCAAAAAGTAAACATGCCACAAATTCCATCATGAAATGTGGTGATAGGCAAAAAGTCTCTCTGCAGAACAAAAATACATCAGTGTTTCTCTGCTTTCTAACGCACCAAACAGTCACTACCTAATAACTCTGAACATTAAATAAATTAATGTTGATTTAGTATGTAAAATAAACTAAAAATCAGCCACCTCCTGATTTTTCTAATGTCTTACTATACATTAAAAACTTCCTTTCCCTCCCATTCTGAGTACATTTTCCTCCTCTATACCAGGTTGGTATTGATCCATAAAACATGTGAATTAAGTTTCAGTGCCTTTAATTCTTGAATTGTGTACAAGTCATTTTTCCCCTAAAGGTAAAGAAACATAAAGTAGTTTTAGCAGACATTTTGAACAAACACAGACGTTGGCCATGAAAATATCCAGACCACTCTGAATTAAGGGAGACCAGCATGCGCTTTGACCTATGAGTGGTTAGATACACAGTTAGGGACACTTATCTAAATGTATGGTTATGAAAAATCAGTGCCTTTGCTTGATCACTGTTCTGTCTTCTTCAGCAGGTCGTCTCTTTTCTGGAAAAGGTTATAAACATCAGGGAAAAGTATATTGAAGATTAGAATTGATTAATGTGAGACATATTTGAGTTTCTTCTACCTCTCTTCAACAGCATGTCATAGGGAGACCGTTCCAAACACAGTGAATTACATTTAAATTACACAGCTTTGGCTAGAAAAGTGTTTAGTTAATTCAGCCCCTGGAATGAAATTTGATTTTCCTCCCTACACTTGAGCCACTTCCTGATTTTTCATACAGTGATGATTTCTATCAAGGCATCTATTGATTTGAGATCTTTTATTCACAAGACTGTTGCTGGATTTTAATTTCTGAGAGAAAAATATGGAAAAAGTGTATTGTTTATGTCAAGGAAATTACACTAAAAACTAAAATATAGTTGTACAATAGGGTCATATTTGTACGGTGACTTTTTTCCCTACTGTAAAGGGCTATAGGAGGTACTATTTATTCTATGACATCTTTTGTTATTTTAAGGACTGTGATTTGTGAAAGATAACACTGAGAACATTCTGACACTTTCTGTTTGCTGTGGAATTGTTCCAGGAGGCTGTGGAATTGTTCCAGAAGGCTGTGGAGTATAAAAAATAGGTCGACTTTTAAAGCAAAATTTAACTTGTACAGCCTAAATAATTTAGTTTGCCTGAAACACTACACTGAGTTACTCATTTCTTGTCTTTGAATTTCTTTTAGGAAGAAACTTTATCATTTATTTCTTATGTTTGACTTTTAATTCAGAATTTAAATCTAGGAAGCAAAAGATGGAAACTTCAACCAAGTACCAATAGAGCTACTCTATTCTTGTATAAAAACTAACAAGAAATGTAAAGTTGAGAATAATTCACATGTACAACTTCCAGTTTAATATCTAAAATTAAATTATATAGTGCTGCTGCTGCTGCTAAGTTACATAGTGCAAAAAATATTAAATCAGTGCTCCGTTTGTGAGACAATAATGTTGATACTTTCACAACTTTTGTAAATATTTCAAAGGTGGTCCTATTCTAGTTACTTTCCATGTACTAAATTCATCTTTACAACAACAGTGACAGTGCTCTCCAATTTTTTCAGATGAGAAAAACAAGGAACAGAACAGTTTTTGAGTTTTTAGAGCAGAGTTTCTCAACTTCTGCACTATTAGCACTTTGGAAACTTTGGAGTCAGATCTTTCTTTGCTGGGGGCGCTGTCACATACATTTTAGAATTTTTAGCAGCATCCCTGGTGACCACTCATTGAATGCTAATAGTAGCTCACCTACTCCCACCCTCCACCCAGCTGATACAACTAAAATGTCTCCAGACATTACCGAGTGTCTTCCCAGATGGAGGAAGGGAGAGGGGACCACATCACTGCCAGGATGCGAGACACTACATTAAAGAATTTGTCCATATCCTGCTCCTTCCCCCACTCCCCCAACCAAGAACAAAACAACATCCCTTTCTGGATTTCATTGATAGAGTTAAAGTGCCTCAAGGAAAATAAGAAATTTTTTTCGAACTTGAAATTAATGTTAAAGAGTATCCACTGTAGTTTAAAAAAAAAAAAAAAAGAGTAGCTTTCCACTTGAAGTTGGCTTTTGAAAAGCAGATTATCAGTTCTGGGGTGAATTGGAACAATTGACCTGGCAGACCTCTTAATCCAATAACTTGTTATTATCAAGTCAGTTTAGATGTTATCCTGAGAGATGTGCTCGTGCCAAAAGAAGGATGTGTTCTTGCCTTTTAAAGCTCACTTTAATGAAAGATACCTATGTGACTATCACACCAATTGCTGGTGGCTATCACTGGCATTAAAAGATACAATTCCAGGAAAACCAGCATTTGGCTACTTCTTTTAATATGACAGCAACGAAATAAATGAATTTGGTCTCCAAACTGAACTGCCAAAAGGAATTAAAAGAAGAATAATGTGAAACTATCTCAAAATACTATTAAAAATACTATATAAAGTTATATTGTGAAGCACTAACTTCTGAACAAATTCTTTATTCTTAATTAGTTAAAGACCTTGTACTTGAAACATTTTGAGCCTAATTTTTGTCACAAATATACATCATCCCTTGTTTCCATTTTTCAAAGTGACACTGTTCTCTTAATATTTATATATTTATACTTTACCCTCTATTGGGCTTCCCTGATGGCTCAGAGGGTAAAGAATTCACCTGCAGTACTGGAGACCTGGGTTTGATCCCTGGGTTGGGAAGATCCCCTGGAGGAGGGAATGGCAACCCACTCCAGCATTCTTGCCTGGAAAATTCCATGGACAGAGGAGCCTGCTTGGCTACAGTCCATGGGGGCGAAAAGAGTCAGACATCACTGAGTGACTAAGCATGGCACACTTTACCCTCTACTAGGTACTCCCTTAATAAAAGTATATTTTATCATATTTCTTATTTTTTCTTTCCTAAGACTCCTATTATAATTCTACTCTTCAATAAGGATTTCATCAATATTGCAGTTCTGAGTGTTGTCTAAACAGTTATAATCTCTTAATCCTTAACAGATGTAATGAGATATTTTCCTTCTTGTACCTTCAATTCTCTCTGTGTTGTCTTAGCTTTAGCCAAATATGATGCAAACCTTCAGTTTCTAAGAAATATCTATGCTGAGTCTACTGTTGCTTATAAGTGACAGTAAAGAATAGCCTTTAATGCTTGTAAGTATGTTGATTATGTGACTAACTGCTAGGATTTACACACTCTGCTTTTTATTACACTGATGGTTATCTTCTTTGCTGTAAGTGCAATGAAGCAACTAAAATGTCACAAAGAAAACTGTCACCTCTATCCTGTTTGCTGTAAAATACCATTTTCATTTATTCTGAAACTTTAATGGTGGCAAAGACAATGGGAAAATAATGCCTGATTTTTGAATATTACAAAGATTAGAATTGAGTGTGAAAGCTCAACAAAAATATTTAAAAATACCTTCCATGAACTATATTTGCTTCCCTTTTTGCATCAGTGAAAAAATATTCTCTGCTTAATCTGCGTTTCCTAATAAAGACAGGCTATATCTCAAAGATACATTGAATTCTACTTGGTCATGAATATAAAAGGTTATAGCTGTTCTGTTTTTAGGAAGCCAAGCACAGGCACGGCATAAAGCCCACTGATGCATACCTTGTAGCACTCCAGGGCTGTAATAAATTTCAGATCATCTGTTTCTGCCAGGCTGTTTTTTAAACCGCTGTCTGCTCCTGTGTGCAGCTTCACCGTGCAGTTAAATGGATGGGTATCTACAAGTTGGCTGCCACCTATCCTCATGAAAAATAAGCTAGAATCAAGGTTTCACAAATATTGCCAATTCTTCCATGAGGAACCTAACATATGTTGAAGAGTGTTAGCTCTGTGTCCTTGGGAAGGGAAATATTGAATTTGGTTTCTCAATCTGACAGGTAAATGCAAATGGTGTTTAGTCCACAAGACAAAGATGAAAAGATCTGTTAGGTCCCGTTAAAGTAATCTACTGAATGTGATTCTTTTACAGACCACAGATGACATCCTTGTGGCCTCAGCAGAGTGTCCCAGTGATGATGAGGACATTGACCCCTGTGAGCCGAGCTCAGGTGGGTTAGGTTAGTCGACTTTTTTTCTTACTTTCTTTGGCTCAACTGTAAATCTTTGTTGCATGCTATAGTTCTTAAAAAAAAAATCCTGCACTTATATCTAGAAGTCCTTAGTTTATAGTTTTTACATGGATACAGTTACCTACATTTATTGGGGCAAAAAAGGTTTTAAAACAAAACCCACAAAGATTATGTATTTCAGCAAAAGCAGTAGAGGACAGCACACAAGGCTCGTACCTCACAGTTCCTATTCTATTAGCTCACAATGTAATTTTCAATATAATGATTTAAGGGGATCTCCCTTAGGTCACCTATAGTAAAACTGTAAAGCTTAAAAATTGCATTGCATTGTGGAAAATTATTTGACCTTTCTACTGACAAAAAGTCTTCACCTCTCATTCTGCCAGCAAATTATCTTAAGTGATATATTTCTGAATTTTGAAAGTAAGAGTATTATGGCAGTACAGGTACAGTCTTTGATTCATTTAATAAAGACATATTTGAGTCTTCCCATGTCTCCCTAAAATTCAAGTTGATGTGTTTTAACTCTAGGTGATACATAATTTACCCTCCTTCTTTGTGATAAAGTATGATTAATACATAAATACAGCTTCCCTGGTGGCTCAGTGGTAACGAATTTGCCTGCTAATGCAGGATCCCTGGGTTGAGACGATCCCAGGAGAAGGGAATGGCTACCCACTCCAGTATTCTTGTCTGGGAAGTCCCATGGACAGAGAAGCCTGGCAGGCTATAGTCCATGGGGTCACAAGAGTTAAACATGACTTAGCAACTAAGCAACTACTGTTTACCTGCAGCCTTATACCATCAAGCAGTAGCTGTGGACCCTGAAAATGAATGAATCATAGCCTGAGTTTCATCTATATACTCATAATACCAAGTATTAGGGTAATTTGCATTATTTTCCTTTGTAAGCAGTTTCTTAAAATTCAGTAATTGTCTTGTTTAGGGTTTGAATCATTGAGGTAGATATGGACTTCCCACTATGGGATAATTCATGACTTCTGTAGATGTCACCTGTTACCCCAGGAGAACTTTATATCATAATTAAAAAATTAATGTGTAATTCTTCTGAAGAATATCATTTTTATCTACTCATTCTGATATTTGAATAAAAAATGATTCATGATGCATATGTTGCACTTCCTTTTGAATATCACTTTCTTGCACCACTGGCTATGACTACTGAGTGTCAGCACTTAGAGCAGCTACTGAGTGCCCATGAGGAACAGGAGCTCAGCTGTCATCTCTCAGCAGGAGAAGGTCTTCAAGGTCCATCCTGGCTGTCTTCCCATCTTTCTTTTTCTCACCTCCATTTCACATATCTAAATTCTCAGCCTCCAGAACATTTTTCATATACAGTTATTAGAATGTGACCTGATGATCCATTCCCTGTTAGTTGTCTAGACAGACATGGTCCTTTCCTGATACTGTTCTGGGCCCCTTCTTTTTTTTATTCTCATTCCATGTTAGTCAAAAAGGAAAAGCTAGTGCTTTTTTGTCCATTATGTCAGTCCATCTCTGTGCCTTATCCCTCCCTCAAATGTCTTTTTTCCCCATTTCTCTTTATTTTCATGTTCCTCACCATGACTGTCTTTTTTTGTATCTTATCCGAGATCTTCCAGCATGGATCATTCATAAAACCAAGTCTGATATTTGTTATACATTGATATGTGTGTGTCTTAACATAATGTTGGGAACAGTCTAGGTTCTTACTAATTATAGTACTTGCTGGGTTTCCTCTGGGCCGAATCCTTCTTTTGCTGTCTGAGTGGAGGCTAATATTTTCTTTATATATAATCCTCACCTTGAATACCTAGTACCTTCAGTGTAAGAAGTCTAATTACATTTTAAATGGTCACATTTTTTTCCCCTTCTTGAGCATAGTTAAATGATCCATTCTTCTAGCCATTTCTCCTAGGTCTTACTAACCTTTCCTTATCGACTAGTTTTCTGTCTTTCCCTTTGTCTAGGTCTCTGGCTCTAAGAAGAGAATGGTGGGTCTGCAGAAAGAGAGAGATTATCACCCTTTCTTTTTTTTAAAAAAAAAACCATTTTGTCATCTTCCTCTTCTTTTTTATTCACTGGGCTTTGTTAAATATTATAACACCCAAAGCAAGGAGTAGCTTGTTAATAACATACTCCAGATATTTTTTTTCTGCTTCTCTTTTCTTTACTAATTTCTCTCTTATCTGAAACAGTAGTGTTTATTTTTCTGTTCCCTACTTGTTCACTAGCATATAGTGAGAATCTTCACCACGTAAGAAAAGCTCCCTGAGCAGGAAACCCCTTTGTGTTGTTCTGTGCAAGATTTGTGGCATGAATTTTGATTTTGTTCCACAGCCCGGAAATCTGCTGCCGGATGTTCAAGACACAGTAGGAACTGACCCCATCTGATGACAGCTACGACCCTCTGTACCAAATCTAGTTTTACTTGCCCTCCTGCCTCAGTGTTTCTTTCCTTATTCCCTAGTTTTCAATCCATCAGTTCTTCTCAAGGCTTAAACCAGAGTCTGTTGTTTCATGGCATCTTCCCCATAGGCTTTTCTTGTGATCTTACCTCCGCTAGATGGTGTCTTGAGAGTATAGTCCATGCGTGGTTTCTCTCTTTCTATTTTGTTCTGTGAGATCTCTTTTCTCCACTGCATTCTTCTATCCAATTCCCTGTAATTTTTTAAGACCATCTTTAATAATTCATGCAATGTTGCTCTTTTGGCATAATTGGCTCTGTTTGTATGACAGCTTCTGGTGAAATTCTTACTCATATGATTTTTTCCTATTTTCCAACTGTTTGTTTTTAATTGAAGAGTTGTTTTTTGTTATCCTCTTTAAATACTGTTTGCTGCTAGGATAGCCTTCCTCTGATCTCTTAAATAGCTTTTCCTGACTTGCTTTGTGTCTTGAACACAAAATAAAACAACATAATAAAAAATTGCAATTGCTGATATTATTAGACTTTGGATACTGTTAGATATACCTCGATAAAAATTATGTCAGATATAAGCAGGTTTTATTTGGAGAAACTGTTTAGGAAAGTAGTATCTTGGGTTAAATATTTAGAACTGGATATACTTGCTAAGCAAGAGAGGCAGGTTCAGCCCCTGGGTTGGGACTCAGATCCCCTGGAGGAGGAAATGGCACCCCACTCCAGTACTCTTTCCTGGAAAATTCCATGGACAGGGAAGCCTGGTGGGCTTACAGTCCATGGCATCGCAGAGTTGAGCACAACTGAGCACACACGCGCAGCAGCAGCATACCTGCTATGCACTTTTGCTACTCCTTAAGCAAGTGAAGACAAATATTTTTGTAAAGAGATCCATATTTACTTTTATAGGTAGACTACCCAAATGTTCTGTGTATTTCATACCAATGTCTTTCAGTCTTCCTGAATATTTACATATGAAATTTTTCTAATCACCCTGCCCAAAACTCTCCCCAAAATGCCTTCTTTCTCTGAAAATGTGCTATGCTTATCATTTAGGTATCTTCCTAAAGCTACTGAGTACTCACTAAGGCATTAATGAAATGAACAGGAAAAATCTGGCATCATCTTGAATGCAAGTAAATTAACACCTTTTATGAAATGCTTGATAAATTTGAATACCATGCACTTCCACCCAGATCTCTTAATGAAGAGGGAGGTTGAATATTTATTTGGTGGATTGTCAGTCTCGCCACTGACCAAAGAGTGTTGAGAATTATTGTGCACTCACTGTTGTGTTAAGCTCTGGGGAAAAAAAAAAATAGAAAGTCTGCACCTTCAGTTCCATTCTACAAAAGGACAACATTCATTCTACCAGTTTTTCAGCTATTCTTTATAAGGAACAGGATCTTTATTTTTGACATTAAAATAACACCTGTTTTTCAGTTTGTTACAAGAATTAAAACTAACATATTGGACAGAGGAGCCTAGTGGGCTATAGGTCATGGCGTCACAAAGAGTTGGACATGACTGAAGTGGCATAGCATAGCATAGCATATATATAAGATACCTACCGCAATGCCTGGCATAAACTAGAGCATAAACGGTGGCTTTTCTTTTGCTCAATTTAATTATATAAACAAGAATATTCAAGCTATTTTTTTTCCCTTTTACATAAAGCTGTTACCTTTCCTGGCTGAAAATTGGTGGGCAACTGATGAAACCACTAAGGCCTCCTGATGGGAACTGTACATGTTGAAACTAGATCAGGAGCAACCCCCTGTGTGGGAACACATGGAACTCAATTATACTTGATTCCAGCCACACTGTCTGATTTGGTTAGCATCAGATGACAATTTCACATTGTTATAAACAGTGTTTTAGAATATGAGAGGGTGGCTGTTCAATCCAGCAGGTCTCGTTGAACCCCAGCTCTTAGTCAACAGGTGGAACTCTGAAGCAGCCATTGGTAACCAGGTTGCAGGCCACCGTTGCCCTAAAATGCCTGATTTTAGCTGTCTGGATGTATGAGAAGTGGCTGACTTTTCCTTCATATTTTTGTCAAAAGCACTTGCTCCTTCTGTGCTTTCCCTTCATCCTAGAGATATGGTTGTTAGAGTAAGTGAATTAATACTTGGATAGCTTGTGATAGAACAATGCCTTGCTCATGATATGTGCAATATGAATGTTGCTGTTATTAATATATGTATTATATAAATATATCTGTTTTCCAAGACTTTTCACTGAACCACAGTTTTTATGAAACAGATTACTTTGATTTATTAATAAATTGATAAATGATGACACTATAAACCACTGAAGTTCCACAGTGACCCTTAATCATGTCACATCTTAATTTTGAGGACTTCTTCCAAATAGATTCTTTTTACTCATAACTCCTGAAGAAACTGGAAAAGGTGATTTTTATGTTGATAACTGAGACCTAAATGAAGATAATGGTCTTCTTTGGTATGGGAACTTCCTGATGAAAACTGGTTTGTCATTTGTTATAAAGAGGACATTATTAGGTTTGTTTCCTGGGAGCCCTATTTAGGGAGGAAAATTTCCTCTTAGATAGAGAATACTTCAAATAATATGTTTATTCTCTTTGCATATGAATGTGGGCAGTGGGTGAAAGTGAAGTATCTCATAGGATATGGGGCCACTCTCAAATCAGTTAAACCTTTGTTGAAGGAGAGAAAGAAAATCTCTATTGAATAATAAAAAAAATCAGTGTAGTAATAGGAGAAGAAAAGGATTGTCATTTGGGAGGCAATCTCTTAAACATTAGTTGAACCAGTGGGGATGAGAGTACAGCCCCTCAAAAAAATACTGTTTGTGGACTTCTCTCATGGTCTAATGGCTAAGACTCCACTTTCCCAGTACAGGGGACCCAGGTTCAACCCCCAATTGGGGAACTAGATTCCACATGCCACAGTGAAAGAGCCTGAGTGCTGAAACTAAGACCCAGTACAACCAAATAAATAAATATGTTAAAAATTTTTGGTTGCCTATCAGTTGATCAGACTTCGGGATAAATGAGTAATAATAGATAACAAGAGCAACTAACAGTCTAGCAAAGATTTGTTCTGTGCTCATCATTGTCCTTAGTTCTTTATCCTATTTTATGATTTGGCCAAACTGAAGTATTTTCATAGCTAAGGAGATTCGGAGAGATTACGTTACTTTTTTGTAATACAAGAGAGATAAGACACTCTCTAGTTTAGGGAAAGTGGCACTTTAATTTCTTGGAATGCAGAAAGTTGTTCTTTTAGAATTCAGGCACCTCACAAATATAAGATTAATTTTTAAAATATTCATTTAAATAATTTCCATGGCTGGCATAAATTTTAAATTTGATGGCAAAAGGTCCTTTACATGTATCACTATTCATTAGGCTAAATTTGCTGCAATTACTAGGCAATTTCGTGTGGTGTTCCAGTGTGCTATTTTGAGAAAAGATGAGAGGATTTCTACTGAACTGATCCCATTAACCACATTAGGAATAAAGATATGTATATTGCACAAGGTGCATTTTTTTATTAACTAAGTAATCACAATCATTTCAAGGAATGTATTACTTATTAGATCATATTTTTAGAGGTTGATTAGAAGATAATTTTGTGGTACATTTAAATTTGGGGTATTTATTGTGTAATTATTCAAAAGCGAGTTTAATTAACCCGTAATAGCCAACACATTGCTGTTAAAATGGGGAATTTTGAGCTGTAGCCAGCAAAACAGCAGTGATGAGTGCTCCATTTTTGGAAACATCTAGAGCAGCTCTCTTGAAGAGTCACACCAGAGTCAGTGGTGAGGACCCAGCTGATCACATGGGTACAGGACGGGACAGCTGGAGCTTGGGCCCTGATGGGCTAGGTGGCTTTCAGTGCATGATACATTGGTGGAAGAACTGTTTTTTTCCATATAAATTTAATTCTCCAGAAAACTGGAGTAAAAATGAATTGCTGTGTAGTTAAAATGGAAGAAAGTCATTAGACATCATCTGCACTTTTCCCACTATTTTTCTGAGAGCAGTAATAGCAGAATTATCTTGAACAGAGTTAAACAGGCAAGGAAGACCTGTTCAAGACAATTGTAGAGAAGGAGCCCACAATTCGATCTGAGCTCAATTCAATGTGGAAAAAAAAAAAAAAAAGAAAAGAAAACTGGAGAGCGTTTAAGGGGTGGAGTGAAGGGCTCATAGTCCATAGCTCTTCTGTGTTGGCTAATTGGCTTCACCCAAAGGAACACTAAACCCTCTCCTTTGAATCACTTCAAGGCTGAAGGTTGTTTTATGAGTTGGAGCAAAGTACACTGCCTCAAGGTAGGCCCCTATTTTCCCCCACAGAAATTGGAAGGAGAGCTGTCCTTCCTTGAAAGCTAGGTTTCAAAGTGGGGGCTCCTAGGTCCTGGAGAAAAATAATCCTGGGTAGTAACACTGAAACGAAGTTTTAAAAATATTTACACATCAAAGGAACAGAGAAAAAAATTGAAATTACAAGTTTTATGAAGTAAATGCTCTAAAAAAAGGAGGCCAGAGTCCTAGAGATAGGACAAGAGCTGTCTGAAGTTTAGCCAAGCTGTGGGGAAGGTTAAGGTCTTGTTTAGAGAAGGCGATTCCACCTTTAAGACAACCTGTTTCATTTACCACAATTAGTTCCTACCAGGAGACCACTAGAAAACAAAACAAGGAGGGAAGGGAATATTACTTATGATTGTAACAGTGGAGTCACAATTTGAACTAGTTTGATTTGCAGAACTAGTTTGGGTTGCAGCTCTTCCTGGGCTTGGGAAGTTACTTAGTATCTTTGAGGCTCAATTTCCTTTTATGTAAAATGGGGGAAATGGGGTGATAGATTGAAAGATTCAGGATTGGCAGCTTGTGTATACCTGTGGTGGATTCATGTCGATGTATGGCAAAGCCAATAGAGTATTGTAAAGTAAAATAAAGTAAAAAATTAAAAAATAAAAAAAAAGAAAGATTCACACACAATGTTTAGCAGAGAACCTGGCATGTACTAAGACGTAACATGATTATGATAAGCCCAGTGGTGAGTGGAAGACCTGCTTTACTGGCACTGTTTTTGTGCCAGGAGATGCATTATTTCTACCTTGAAAGAGGCTCTTCACAAGGCAGACAGATTTGATCTGGATAGAAAATGGACTCAGTTCCTTTTGCTGTTAGAATGAGTTCTATTCACACATGTAAACTAATTGTGATTGGCTGCTTACAGTAATTACTTAGCAAATAAGTGAGTTTACTGAGTTAGATTTAGCATTTACTTGAAAGTCTGCAAAAAGTACATGATTGCTAATACAGAACTGTCCTACAATAAATAAAAGAAAAATCTACTCATGTATATAAAATAAATTTCTAGGCAGCCTTCATATTCATATATATATATATATATATATATATCCAGCCTTTAAACATTAATAACCTTTTTAAAGTCCTTTTTAGAAAGGCTCAAAATACCACAAGCCTTTCTAAAGTGTGACTTGTCCTGTTGAGCTTAGAAGGAGACAATGAGATGGACTTCTGTGCTTTAAAATGGTTCCCCAATATTGTAAAGGGAGAAATGCAGCATAGGTTTAGGAAAATATAGGGTAGTGAAAGTGTTAGTTGCTCAGTCTTGTACAACTGTTTGTGCCACACCACCC